>WAAB01018465.1:48038-90087 GCA_013389865.1 Piaya cayana | reverse complement strand
TTCCAACCTGGTGATTCTATCTTGAATTTGACACACGGAACACTTCCTGAGGAGTGTTAGCATCCCTAACTCATAAGCAGCACTTTGTCACGCTTGAACACAGCATATTTCAAATGAGCGGGCCAGATATATGCTCTAGTCTTAGTGTTTGTGATCGATGTGGTGCTGTGATTGCCTTCTTTACGTTCAGTGATCAGATAGCATTAAGCATATTGTGATACTGCTCTCTTGCATAGAATTTAGAAGAAAGTCCCTCTCAACTGTACAAGTAACGTATCGATTCATGTGGAAATACTTACAAAAGTTTGGATAGAGAGACATAATGAAGATTCTTTGTGGCCTCGCTTTGGCAAAGTTGAGTAAAAACAGGAATTAAATGTCATAACATAGAGACTTATGTAATTCTAAGGGTAAAGAATTGCAAACATGACTGGGAAAATTATTTCTCTGTGGTTTTTTTAGAACTTTCATTATTTTCAATATAAAAAAATGAGCGTACTGTCCCCAGGAGGAAAGCTTAACTCTGGTTTGCAAAGTTAATACATGCAGCGAGTGTAAAGTGGTATGGGAAATGTTTTGCTAATAGAAAATATGGTTTTCAAGTTCCTGGGATGAAACAGTAACACTTAAAAATAAATCTGATTTTGAAATGCTACTGTGGGTATTTTTATAGTAATTCAGGAGGCTTTATTATTATTATTTTCAAGGTGCATGCCAAATCCTCTCATAACCTAGCAACGCAGCTTCCAATTATGTCAATGGGAACCATGTGCATTCTATCAAGAAGGGGAAGGCCAAGACCGTTCTCTTTGGCTTAGTGACATGAAGGGTCCAAGAAATATTTTTAAATGTAACATTTCACCTGCCATTTCTTGATTTCTTCCCTGTCAGCTGCTGCCAAGGCAGGAACTGTGGCACCAGGAGGGGCCGTGGTTATGGGAGTGAGGGGGAGGCAGAGAGAGGAGGCAGAAAGGACAGAGCCTGCTGTCCTGGGGCTTGGAGGAATGCTTCCATTTGCTCTTGCCATGAGTTCAGCTAACAGGGAGTTAGAATTACAGAATCATTAAGGGAAAGACCTCCAAAATCATCTAGTCCAACTCTCAGCCCAACACCACCGTGCCTACTAAACCACGTCCTGGAGTAGTTGCTAATGTTTATATGTAACTATCACCTTTTCTTTCCCCCTGGCTCTGGTTACATTACATTGCATGAAACAACCCCCTCGTTCCTCCATCATTTATAAACAAATGCATTTATGAAAAAAACTAAATTCCACCTTGGAAGACAACAGGTCTGTATAAAGAAGCATGCAGAAATGCAACTCTGGATGTCGACAGTGACATTGAGACACATTTTTGTTGTGTCTACAGATTAAAATTCATCTGTTTGAGTAGGGAAATTATCTGAATTTTAAATGCTCATAATCAGAATGTGGATTATTTGTGCCTGAGGGTTCCAGTCTATGACTGTCCTTGCACAGATATAGGATTGCAAAATGAGCAGGGCCCTTACAAAAATGGGGAATGCAAGGAGACGCTTAGCAGCTACAGCCACATTTTTTCACGTATAAATGCTACATACCACTTGGCTGAAGGTTAAAAAAGACAGTAGTGTTCTCATGCTTTGAATATTGTTTTCTTTTCCTTCTCTAGCCACAATGCTGCTCTGTGTTTAACCCTGAATTGCTCAGATCGTATTCTGAAGTACCACTAAGCAGAAGCTTTATTCTTTTTTTTAGAAATTTTTTTTTCATGTTATATATTGCTTATATAAAACCAGCTACTGTAATGGGAAAAAAACCATCCATGGCCTTATGTTGTTGTTACTGGTTCTGGGGGCAGTGAATTGCTCAATCTGGGCACGTGCCTCCAGTAAGCTCAGACAGGTTTCCACCCCAGCTCTGTCTTGTGTTTTCCTCTGTAAGAAACTGTTCATAGTCAGTTTGGGGACTCATTTATGTTTTTAAAAAGTCCATAATCCAGACAGTCGTAAGAGTGCTATACAGAAGAGCACACAGTGACTTCTGCAAGCCAAAAAAATGTGGCATGAGGATAAGTGTTCTAGTTTTTCCATGGAAAGGCAAAGAATATAATGCATCGTGTAGAGTCTTCCAAAACCAATAGTGCCTATAGTATCAGTAACACCTGGAGAATACTGTAAATGCAAGTAAATAAATAACTGCCAAGGGAAAGAGAGCATGATCAGATGTTCCAGCTGCAGGCACGTGCCCAAACTTGCACAATCTTCCATTACTGTGAAAGAAATTGCTGTATGAACCCTTCTGCCATTGCAGCACGAGCAGTTAGCTCTGTTTCCAGATCTCTTACACCAGCTCGCTGGCCCCTTCCTGCCCTTCCCACCCCTCTAGATCCTGCCTGGATCCACGTCCAGGCTCCTAGAGGAGAAGGAAACTGGGTCTGCTGTGAGGGTAGAGGGAAGGTAGAGTAGCAAGGAGGATAAGTGGTCCAGGGAAACAGAAGATGAGGCCACAGGAGGGAGGTGGGTAAAGGAGATCATGCCATCCATCCTTTAAATTTTTCCTCAACCACTGAATGCCCTTAACTCTGACCTCTTTCTCCACCCTAACCTCTGTAAGCAGCATCATTCCTTCCTGCTTCACCCAAAATCCCACTTTCCAAATTCCTTCTGTAAATCTCGTGGGACCTGACCTCTTCCTGTCTTTTGTCTGAGCCCCCTGAAAACAATGATGATTTCTGCAAAAGAAAACTTCTAGGTTAATATTAAATTAATTTGTCCCCCAAATTTTACCAGCAGTGATAATGAACATTGAACAGAACCTGCTGAACTAATATAATATTTTTTTAAAAATTGAAACCTATCTCTTGGTCTATCAAATTATAAAGTAGGAATGTTTGATTCACAGTCTCTTTGTTGTTAATTAGTTGCTATGTTTAAAATATATATTTGGGTCTTGTCTCACCTTATTTTTAGAAGCTATTCTTATAATTCATTAATTACATCAAAAGTCTTCCAAGGCACGGATTTTCATGAAATAGGGACAGTGTCTAAAAGTGGATCATGAAAGATCCGCTGCTTTCCTAAAAACATACATTTAGAAAGAAGCAAGCACATGTAGAAATGATAGATTGCTAATAAATCTGCAATCCATACGAAATTAAAGGTGCACAACAAACTTCACCCAAAGTACAGTTTTCACACGCTAAACATGAGAAAATATCAGGAGATTCCTGATTTCATGATTGACAAGCTATTTGTGTAAGTCTGATATTCTGATGGCAGGTGACCAGATACACCCCACGGGTTCATGTGGTGCAGAACCAGTCAGATCTCGTTGCCGTGCTTAGCGAGGTCGGTGTGTGCAGCTGGAAGACAACCTGGTCCTGTCTGCTGCCCACAAACTCTGCTGATGCAGTGGCCGTTTTGCTGAGCTGATACGCCTACAATTCGATAGCTGCCACCGCTGCTCAAGTGGGTTGTTAAACCTGCACTGGCTGTTTGAGAGATAACCCCCACTATTCCGCTTTGATTAGCTAATCAGCTAGCGCGTTCTTTGATAACAGCGAGTAGTTTGGACTCATTTGACATTGATGTAACAGCTTTCTGCACTATGAGCAAGCTTTGTTTGTTATACCTAGCTCTGTACTGAATACAGCATGAATAGAAGTTAGTGCTATCAACCCAGTTTACCAGATTACAGCGTATGTGCTGATTTGCTACCAAAACCATCTTGGCATTTTAACAGACTTCCTCTACAATTCCCTGTCACCTTTGGCACTAGTAGTTCTTTATTTTGTTGTTTGTGGGTTTTTTCCTCTCTCATTTACACAGAAGGAATATAAAAGTAATCCTTTTTTAAAAAAATAAAAAAGAGGAATCTGATCATTGTAGGAAAAATTAGCATCATGAGGCCCCACACTAAATAGTCCTTAAAAATATAGAGCAGATTTCTGTGCAGTTTTAATCACACATCAATTGATGGAGTCTTCCTCCACCTCCGAAATAGATTATACATCAGGGTGTTTGACTTCATAAAATTTAGCACTGTGAATACAAGCTCCGACCGAACATTAACATTCACAGGGGGGGTTGACTGGATGTTTAAAAATTGCACAAATTCTCAAACACCTGGAAACAAAAAATTAGCCATGATTCTGACAAGGAAGAGCATGGAAACAAATATCAAAGTGGAAAATGGTATTTGGAGTTTACGGCACTTGTCATTCAGAGACCTCACAAAGAGTAAGAGTACGATGTCCTCTAATACAATCTGTAAATTAGTGGCAATCATTTGCTATTGGAAGCACTGGGGCTTATAACACGTGGCTACTTTGCTAAGGTAACCTGGTACCCATTCCTGTGGAGAGATGAGCTCACCAGACCCACCATTCAGGAACACCCTTAGGCAATCTTATTTTCCTTTAAAAAAATAAACACACTGCTAGTTGTCATTTGTTATAAACTCTGCACCAGTGCTATTGTAAACCTCTAAGAGAGAACTATCAACAATGTTGTTTAGCAATACCAAACTGCTAGCAAAAATACCATGATTTACTTTCCAAGAGACTCTTGGATGGGAGACAAGAGGTGGTGCACGGGAATCAGTATGGAATATGGGAGATGTTTAGAAAACACAGGATATGTACAATGCTGTCATTTGATACACAAAACTAAAAGTAAACCTGTTTTATCCTGGTAGTGTCTGTGCAACAGCACATGGATATGGTTGTGTGGAAAACTGCCATAAGTTTTAAGAAAGAAAATATCCCCCTCAGTTCTGGCAGACTTGAAAATCGCTGGTGCTAGCACATTCCCCAGCGTCAGGATTCCAGCAAGATGTTTGTAACCAACCCGGTTCCTATTCTTTACAAGAACACAATGGTACAGCTTAGTCAGTTATTCTGTGATGACAAAACAGCCTCCGTAGAGAACACCCCAATCCTGTCACTAAGATCTCTACATAAAGCAGTTCAGTTTCAGTGATCAGTGTCATAGCAGCTCTGTACTCTCTGGTGTGTCATTAAGAACGTGCCAATGGATCCTTCATTAAAAGGGAAAGGGGGGAGAGAAGGGGAAAAAAAAAGGTGGAAAAAAGAAAATAAATTCATATTTTTTTTAATGCTTTGGGGAAGTGCATAAACTATTTTAGAGGTAAACTAGTGTTAAAACATAGGAAGGGGAAGCAATACACTGCCCCCTTTTTAACTCCTTGCTTGCAAAAATAACCTTGATGAAAGGGAGCCAGCAATATTCTAGATTACGATATGAACTTGCTCCTGCAGGCTCTGCTGCGAGAGGATCCTGCCTCATGCTGATGTTCAGTCAGGCTCCGTTACCATCATGCTTAGAGTTACTATACTTACAGAATTCACATCAGGCTGTTAGGGATCTGTAACTTGTTATAAACACCTTATAAGGCATCATCTATAATGTTATAGTGTATTCCCTATAAAATATTAGAATAGTTTCCAAGTAGGATTTATTGGAACAAAACGTTTCTTCTGGCCCAAAGCAGCCAGTTCCTGATGAGACAGTGAAATGTCTCAAAGAGTATGTTCCTTGGAGCCCCCAACTATTCCTCACTGCGTTAACGAGTCTTCAGGTCATAATAAACTGCACTCCATCTGACTCTGGAAGTGATCGGCATTTTATAGACATGGGTAGCCCTGGCCTCCCTTGTGTACTAACAGTCCTTTCTAGGAGGCTGATGTCGGCCTTGCTTTCTTTCCCAATGAAGAGGTTCGTGGTAATAGTCTGAGAAGCCTTGCTGGGCTTCACTTAGGCCCTCAGTTTGCAAATTCTTTCTCGAAAAAGAGATGATGAGGAGGAGTTGAAGTTGTTGGCAAGAACCCAATCAGAAGCACTGAAGCGTAACAATATTTTCCCCGTTGATGAAGCTGTTGCAAAATGCGTGTTTGAAAAGTGGACAGATTAATCATAACACATAATCCTATGAGTGTCACATATTTGGTATTAAATTAATATTAGATCTGAAACCAGATTTAGTAAAAGCATAGTAACTTTCGATGAAAATAGGAATTTAACAAATGTGTGGCTGCACTGTTCAACAGGAACTTTTCATTTAACAGTTTTATTAATGATATTATTATTTATCACCTTCTTGACCCCACATTTTAGTTACACATGATGTCCCTATAACAATGTCTTACGTTGCATAGGTAATAATATATTTTAGCTTTATTATGTTGACAACAGTGTGATTATATTTGTTGAATCAGTCCTTAAAGTATCAGGAAAAAAAAATCTGTAGATGTTTATACAATATTCTCAGTGAGTTTTCCTTCTGTTTACTTCATTAAATACTTACACTTTGTTCATTTTAGAACTTCCAGAATGTCCAAGTGTGGGTTTAAGGTTATCAACATCTATACATGGGGGTTTTTTAACTACAAGTGAGAATTTTTAATAGTGAGATAATCCATTTTAACTGCAAAGCACAGTAGTCTTTATTCACAGTGTTCCTTGAAGCGTGTGTAGCTGAGTTAATTCTGTGGTGGTTATGCAGATTTTTTTGTAGTTAGGTTACACTAAGTATAAACATTCACTCTCCTTTTCTTTGGTATCTGTCTATCACTCATCAGGACAGTTACCGCATGGTCATGCAGTTAACACTACTGCTTTACCCCGTGGTGTCGGTCTCTCAACTGTTACACTCTGTCATCTAAACAAACAGAAAGTCAATAATCTTGCTCTTATATTTTGCTCTCTGAAAGGATGACAGGGATCTCTCTCTGAAAACTCGTTAGCAGCTGATTAAGAATACCTGGTGTTCCCCATGCAAGAGAAGAAAATCTGTGCGCTGTGCTACAAGGTCCAAGACAAATACCAGCTGGCAATTATTCAGAATTGCCTGTATGAAAAAATTATAAGCAACAGACTCTGGGGGGAAGATAATAGCATGTGTTCATTTGTACCTATTGAAATAGGTTTCCTTTCACGATGTTTTTTATTCTGATATGTTAACTCTAAGAATACCCAAGCGAATATGAAATATTCAGCACGCATCGTTCGGAGACTAAGTTTGCTGAAAAAGAAATGTAGTACAGTAGTAAAAATAAACAGCCTTGTTTCTACAGCCACAAAGTAAGAGAGACGATCGACAAATGTGATATATGTCAAATGGGGGTTTTTGTGTTTTCCAGCACAATTATTTGTTCTTCAAAAAAAGTGTCTTTTTTGTCCATCAGCACACTGCGAGCAAACTCCAAGACGGAAGTGGTTGATCGTTTCCAAAAGAAACATCCCTAGTATAATCATTCACATGTATGATCTTAACAGCACTTTTATTTTATCCAGAGAAGCCACTAATGGCTAAAAAAAAGTTGTTATAGCATTTCTATTTCCTGCTAAGGCCAAACTGCAAGCCTTTATTTCTTCCTTTGTTTTTTTTTGTTTTGATGCTCTTTTGTTCTGTTTTGTTTTCATAAAATAAAATACATTGTGTTTACTGAACTATCCTACAATGATCTTGATGGCTCATTTGAAATATTTCCCAAGTCAGTCCTCATATGGATAGTGAATGTCTTGGACAGTAAGCACATGGGTGTAAAAATCCAAGGTGAACAGCTGCCTTACTGTATTGAGCACCTCTCTAATCACAGGGTTTGGTGGAACCTTTTCCTCTTCTGTCTGTACCGGGTGCACATAGAGTTACCATGAAGAGCTCAGCCTTTTCTGCCTTTTTCATTCTCTGCACAGCCTTCTTGCTCATTCCTTAATTCTTTTGCTAACATTTTATAGCAATTGCTGCCTTAAGTTCTGCTGCACCGTGTAGGAATTTATTCCTGCAAGGCGTGCGAGTGTTTTGTTTCTAAACAAATGAAGAATCCGAGATCCATATGGTGATTTGCCCAAAACAATACATGGCTGAGAGGTGGTTCCTACCCTAAGCCAACGGAATTTTAATATCTTAGAGATTCTTTACATTTTATTTAGATTGGAGGTAGGATCAGTGGTTTTCCGTGAACTCTGTCAGGTGAGCTGACAATAGGTTTGCTTTTCCAAGTGAGATCTTGTAATCTTACTGTTTAGGCACACGGATGATTTCCTCTTTGAGACTTGCTTGTTTACATTTCTTTGAAGCACTTCAGCTGTTTTGCCTATATTACTGGAGAAAATAATCCTTTTCTTACTTGCCTAAGCACCATGTTAATAAGAACTTCAAGAGCTCACAACAAAAGGTGAAACAACAAGCTATTAAAATGTGCTTTTCTAGGTACAACTATAGCTGTAGTAATTGCTTGTCATCTTCTTCAGCCATCAGGTTTGGGCGAATGCCACAAGCGGAGAAGGAGAAGCTCTTGGCAGAGATTTCCAGCGACATCGACCAGTTAAACCCTGAATCTGCTGATCTACGAGCACTTGCCAAGCATTTGTATGACTCATACATAAAGTCCTTCCCTCTGACCAAAGCCAAGGCGAGGGCGATCTTGACAGGAAAGACGGCAGACAAATCAGTTAGTTCTCTCTGGTTTTTTTTTTTCTTTCTTTTGAGTAAATGATTTACCACATTGACAACACATCTCTTAAAAAAAAGAGCAACTTTGCTGTTGGCAGTTACATATTTCAAGCTGTCTCTGAAACACAGGAAATGTTTTGAGATAGGATAAGTAAACAGTATTTGAAAAAACTCTAAGTTCACCTAATAAAATACTTGAAACCGGTACAAGAATTTGAAGGTCATCTTAACCTTTTTGTATTCTCTGATCCACTCTTCCCGTTTTCCTTCTCCTTCACCAGAGGTTATCTTCCCCGCTATCTGTTTAAGGTGGCTATGTAGCTGTCAGGAATTGGTTGCTATACTGTTTAAGCATCTGTATCCCAGCGTATCGTCAGTACTTGCTGAACCCAGAGGAACAGACTTTCTCGTATGTGTCAGAAGATTCCCAGTACCAACATCATCGCTAGCCTTAGCTATGGTCCCTTCCAACCCAAACGATTCTATGATTCTATGGTGCTTGTTCTGCTGATGCTTGGTGACTTTCTGCATTTAACTGGGCTGTCTTGGATCAGATTGGTGCCCTGAGTTGGTGCAATCTGAACTTTAGGAGAATGTAGAGGAAAATCTTTAAGGAATAGAGAGATATGTGTATATGTGGATTGCTTTGGAATCTTCCCTGGCAGTACATAACAGGCTTCTGTATCAGTGAGGAGGAGGATAAATAAGATCTGGTAACTATGGGAGGTTTTAAAATTTGTCACTGTTTTAATAACTAGAGAGCAAAATAGTTTTCTAAAACCTCTTAGTTTTGTATATTTTCTGGAGTCATCAGCAGAAATTCTATTGTCACAATAGCAACAGATGCTGTACTTAATTTTCCTTAACAATTTCAAAGACAGAAAATAATTTGTGAATATTTTAGGCTTGCTTTCTTTAAAGGCATTTAAAGTCATAATTTAAATATTGTCCCTAATTTGGTTGCAGTCCCACGTGAAAAATTCAGGTACGGCAGACTCTTACAATCTGAGTAACTTTCCCTTGTGGGAGATATCAAGTTTGAACTCGTGCAGTTCATTTACTCTGCAGAAAACTGATACACAGAGTCCACTGGGGGGTCACTGCTTTTTGCAAGTCCTTCTGCAGTTCCCTCGGTCAGAACACAGATTACTGGGAGAGAATTAGTACAGCAATGTAAGGATTTTAACGGTGTTCTTAATGACCGTGTACCTATGTTGGGAAACAGAAGTGGGGGGGTGTAACTATATATTTGTGTACTGGTCTTCATCCCAAAGCCTGAGCAGGGTTTCCTGCAGTGCTCTGATCTTCTGGTTCTCCAAATGTGTGTTTAGAAACCTGGGAGGTTTGTTTCTGAGGTCCCAAGTACACAGCTTGGTCTTGTCTGAAAGTTACTGTGATGCTGCAGAAAATCCATCGCAGACCGTCAGCGACTCTCTCCTTTTTGGTTGACGGTTGTAGAACTTTGCTAAATTGGACTGTAGCAATAAAACAACAGAGAGCTAGAACCGAGCTTTTTGTTGTGGCAAATGTTCATACCTTCTTAGAAAATAACACTGAAAGTGACCCTCAGTATCTAATGGTCACAACTTTAAAGTTACTTGAACTGTAACGGACTTTGTGCTCTGGGACATCGAGTTGTTTACTGTGGGCAGAGTTTAGATCTATGTTATTTTCTAATAGTTGTATTGTCTGCATTATGTGAAAGTGATTGGATGGGCTAAGTGAGCATGTCAAGACTAAAATGACTAGTGCATTCTTTTTCTGGGACCTGCAGTGCTCATTTGACATAAAATTCTACTCACAAAGTTCATCTGAATCTTTGTACTAAAAATTTCTTTAGCTATTTTGAACTCTTTCTTGATTTTCATCTTCTAACATCAGTAGGCCAGTGGTATAATGCAGTCTTTCTAAAGCACGTGTACATGCACTGAGCAGATGGCTTTTTCTTGTACTTGGTGCTCCCACTTAAAATTTTCTAGAAAGAAAATAAAGGAATGACCTACCAGTACTAAAACATGCATTTCAAAACCTCCTCTACAGTCTTGTTATTCCACTGTTTCACGTGTACGTGCATATGCGTACACACAGTTATGTATAAAATGTTTTTTCTGATGCCAAAAGAGCATTGCATCCTTTAAAATACCTTCTCCTCCTGGCTTTGCTCAGCCTGGTGTGTCGATTCTTTCATTTTCACGCTGAAATCTTTGTGCGAGTGGCAAACCAGTGACCTACCTCACCCTGTTTAACCGAATCTCAGGAGCTGTGTTTGCCTGTGGCCGCTGCGAGGGCGACAGCGCTACTTTCACTGCTCTTGTAAGCAGAAAATGGTGATTTAACAAAACCATTTTGAAAGGCTATTGTTTCAGTTTGCAGATAGGCTTCTCTTTTCCAAGCAGTTAAAGACAAAGCTGTCAGCTCCCACCCCTCCCTGGTGATCGCGGGTTGGAGCTTTGTGTCTGGCTTTAGCCTGTACCAGGTGGCCAAACACCTTCCCAGCCTCCGTCTGCAGAACCACGGGAGGTGGGAGATGGAACCCCGAGCTGGTGGGTGGACAATGTCCTCTTCAGAGGGCACCATCAGGCTCTAAGGGACACAGCTGTGTTTAGTATTAAAAATTCCGCAATGATTTAGTACTGAGTAGACTTCAAACCTGATTGAATCAAATGGGAACAGAGTTTCAGGAGCTTGCAGAAGCTGCTGCTGTGGGAGAGGACAGCTGACTGAGGATAGGAAATCTTGGGGTATTTTTGAATCCACTTTGCAGCATCTAGTGGACATAAAATTGTGGGAGTGAGCATTAAAATCCATAATCCTAAAGGAGCTTAAGTGGAAAAACAAGTTACTCTAGTCTGACTGTTGGTGTATGAATCCTTGTATTTTAATTAATCAGTCAAGTATGTTAACAAAGCTATGAATATCAGCAGCTGTTTGTTCAGTGCAGCAGTGATCTACATAGTCCTTTATTGTCTAAGGACAAGATTCTTCAGACAAATTCAAGAAATTGTCACTTAACCACTTCCTTAAAACCAGGAGCTTCTTCTGAGCATTCTGAAAAATTTCTGAGATTGGTTCCAGATCCGAACGCAAGTTTTCCTGGCACTAGTTTTTCTAATCTGCTTTCCAAATTGATTTATTTCAGTTGAGTTTATTTCCCAATCAGACTCATCCTTGCTTTCTGAATTGTGCTGCTGTAATTTGTATCATGTTATTTGTGTTTTCCTTCCCATTGATTAGTTGAAATATATTCTGACTTTGTTATTTTTGAAGGATTAAGAACAAAAAGGTTAAATTTATTAGATAATCAGTATCATAAAGTTGTTACTACTTGCAGCACTTCCTAGAAAGATAGAACTGGAAAAGAATGTGACAGTGTGTGAAGTAATCAAAACTTAAATATACTCTTTCTACAACAAAAGGACTCTGTCATCAGGAGTGCAGACATGTCACTGTCACTGATTCTGTTCTACAGAAGTCAGTAAAATTCAGGGAGAAGGACTGACAGATTAATCTATTGTTA
The DNA here is from genome assembly GCA_013389865.1 of Piaya cayana. Lineage (NCBI taxonomy): Eukaryota > Metazoa > Chordata > Aves > Cuculiformes > Coccyzidae > Piaya > Piaya cayana. The sequence goes on along the minus strand of WAAB01018465.1, from coordinate 78,112 downwards.
GTAAGTATTGCAGACCTTGAATTCTGGTATTACAGAACTTCTGTAAAAGAAAAAACAACAACAGAAAAACAAGCCAACCAAAAAATACAAAAATCATGGGTATTTTAAAATTGTGTTTCTTTCCTCCTCTCCTAATTATTAAAAAAGTTATCAGCCCAAGCCCTATGTTAGAGTGCACCTCTTAGAATATGTGAGAAGGCCTTAGGAACTGCTTGTGCTTTTCTGTAAATCATTTTCCCACTGTGAGGTATTTGCTTTAATAGGTTGACGAAGATTTAACTCTCTTGGGGCAACTACCCTTGACATATTCCTCATAGATCTGTGTGTGTTTTCTGATGAGTTGCACCTTCGGTCTCTCGGGAGTCAAATGTTCATAGAAAAGCTGTTTGAAAGTAAAATGTCTTTTCCTTATATTTGCAGCCATTTGTTATTTATGACATGAACTCTTTAATGATGGGAGAAGATCAGATCAAGTGCAAACATGTGTCACCCCTGCAGGAGGAGAACAAAGAGGTAGCAATTCGCATTTTCCAGCGATGCCAGTTCCGCTCGGTGGAGGCAGTGCAGGAGATCACGGAATTTGCCAAGAACATTCCAGGTTTTGTGAATCTTGACCTGAATGATCAAGTAACTCTCCTGAAATATGGGGTCCATGAGATCATATACACTCTCCTGGCTTCTCTGATGAATAAAGATGGAGTTCTTATTTCTGATGGACAAGGATTCATGACACGAGAGTTTCTGAAGAGCCTGAGAAAACCTTTTTGTGACTTTATGGAGCCCAAGTTTGAGTTTGCTGTGAAGTTCAATGCACTGGAATTAGATGACAGTGACCTGGCAATATTTATAGCTGTCATTATCCTAAGTGGAGGTAAGCGCTGTCCTATTTACTGTGATATTGTATGAACACTTCTAACTTCTGTCTAAACAGGAAAGGGCTAAGCACTGTTGAGTCAGAGTGAGTTCATTTAAACATAGTGGTTTTATTTATTTTCACCTTTCTCGATGTTGTTTGCCTTCTTTTCAGTTTCAGGCAGAAACTGAAAATATCAATGACCTGATATTAATGATGGAGCTGGAAATGCTGCTGAATCAGCCGCTCAGTTATTAGAAAACAAAATCAGGACTCTCTTTTGAAAACAGGAAGGGTGGACTTATCACTGGCAAGAGCTTCTAGAAGTTAAAATTCTGCATGAAGATGTTTTAAACCTGCAATTAGATTGTGTGGCTTGTTGATTGTACCCAAATATCTTAGATTCCGTAATGATCTCAGAATCCACGTGGCATTTGGCTTGCAGGACTTTATGGCAGGGTTTTTTATTGTTCTTGTTTTTTCATTCTCTGTAACGTTTTCTTTGCCTTTAAAGGTGGGGGGTGAGGTGGGGATAATGCATTTCTTGGCAAGGCAATGTTCTCCTAATGCCTGAGAAAAACAGGCATTATGTATCTACTCTCTTCAGATTTACTCATCTGTTCTGTTTGTATTAATTTTTTTACATTACACTTTGGGCAAAGCATGAATCTGAAAGCACGGGTATCAGACCACACGTATTCTAACACCCTATTATGAAAGACAGCAACATTTCAGCTTTTTTGAAGATGATCAGTGCATTCTACCTTGATGCTGAGGTGATGTAGCTGTTGTATTTTGTGAATTAGCGACTGCTACCCAGAACTAGTGCACTTCAAAACCTTTCCACCTAGACTCTGAGATGCCAGATTTCAGATCAGATCAAAGTGAAGGTCCCTTACTTTGGCTCTTAACACCCAATTAGGGATGTTGCACAAAGAAAATGTTCCCCCACTGATTTGTGTGTGTTTTGGCTGAGAATGGCACTGCAGATATCGATGGCAGGAATGTGCTGAATGGTCTGAATTCAGATCCTCCACAGAGCAATGCTGAGTATTCTGTTATTAAATTATGTTTAAGCAATCAAACACAACAACTACACGCTATTGTTCCAAAAACATTCTGTCGAGAGTGCATTGTTGCATATAGCTTCGTTTAAAATCACGTACAATTACTCCAGGCATTGTGTTTCCTTCAGTACAAACATGGTATTACAATGCAGTTTATTAGACCAACTAAATCCACTTCAAACAAGCGCAGTTCCCAGAAGACAGTTTCTCCTGCAAACCTTTGAACACAATCATCCCTGAGGACTCTGAATTAATTCGGGAAGGGAAAACATGTTACTGGTATGTTTTTGGTTGGCTTTGATGAGGGAGGAGAAATTATCCACGGCTGTTAGGGCATTACACAAAACATGCCAATATTTTGCGCTTTCTAATGTAATGAAATCGGACGGATGAGAAACAGGCCTCTCGAAATCCAGTCTTAACCGATAAAAAGAGAGCTTGTCGTCCGCAAAGCCAGGCCTGCTATGCTTCAGAGGGGCTTGGGTTATATTAGAGGAAATAGGTCTGATGTAACTAATCTGACAGTTTAGATCTCAGGAGGACGATGGTCCACAGAAAACAAATTGACTGCGCTGAACCGGAGTTATTGACAAGTCTTTTTTAAAGAATAATTTGTAAGCAGAGATCTGTAGCTGAATGTTGATAGTTAGTTCTTCAATCACTCTGAAGCAGATCCATCTAAATCCATGTAAATATTAATCGGTTCTTTCTTGAAAAAATCCTTTAGTCTCTTGATAACAAAGGGTTCTCACTATCTTTATTCAGGAATCTTCATTTTTTTTCCAAAAATGCGTAAGAGTTATTTATAAAAACTGAGTTTATATTTTGGAAACAATTAAGCTTTGCTTTTATCATGGACTTGTCAGTCAGATACGATACATATTGAACCGCGTGCATCCTGTGGGACTGTAATAACTGATGGGGAATGGAACTGAGATCCTTGGTTCTGTAAGACCTATGTTCTTAATTTCTGTAAGAACTGTAAGAATAGCAAACCAGGATGATTTCATTGAAAACAGGATTTCAAAACCAGTATGTATTCCCTCAAGGCCTTCACTAACTGCAGGGATATTGTAATGTTTAAGTCCCTTCAAGAAATCCTGTGTACAAATATCTAAAGAAGAAAACCAGTTTGTGAAACAAAAAAGCTCCTAGCCAAGCACTCTAGTTCTAAGTGAATCTGTCATTGCCTAGTGGAATTATGTTGTTATAGTTCTGCTGGCTCCACGGGCGCTGTCTCTTATGCAGCTCTAAAAAGAAGAGAGAAAGGAAAGAGAAAGATAATTCCAGCTGGAACATTACATGTAGAAAGCTTTTCATTGTGTAGTAAGTGTTTGGAATGTGCCACGAACCCTATAAAACAGCTCAGCCTTTTCATACTGAAACAGTTGCTTTTGTGTTATCTGTAAGAAGGCAAAGTGCCCACATAAGAGTAATAAGAAGCTGACAAATTAGCTGTAATAGCAACAGAATGGAAGTACTCCCACTTCCACAGTCGATCATTTTATTGTTTCTGAGCTGCTCGGTGCAGCCTCACTCTGTCTCAATGATTCCAAAGGTTACTCGGGACTCGTTATTACAAAGCTGAAGAGTTGTTCTTCGTGTTGGTATATTGTGCTTTTAAAGCAATCCTGTAAACGGCAAACGAATTTGAGTTTTCTGAATTTACTGCTGAAGCGACAGAGAGACTGGGGGTGTGAGCAGTAGGATGCTACCTGGTTTTTACAGAAGAAACACTTCATGCCGTTAGCAGCAGTGGCAAACTCTCATTACAATGTTCTTTGACTTATGGTAACTTTGAAAAATACACTTTAGTACAACCAGGTTTGGAAAACATTCTTGAAGGAGATCTTCCCCCTCCCTGTGGCGTTCCTCTGTGCCACTGAGGCGTATCCTCAGCCTCCTGTGAGTGCCTAGTGTATATGGCAAAGAACTGGAAGCATCTTTAAAAAAAATGATCTATAGCTGAGCTGAAAATGAAGTCTGTCGTTAAAAGGTTTAAGGAGAACAAGTTGGATGTCTGTGTTTGGGCAGGAAAGAGAATCGTCCAAGCCTTAGAGGGCTGATCTGCATTTATAAACAGAGCAAACTTGCTCGAGCAGGTTGATGCCAAGTAAAGAAAAAGCTCACAAGGTAATTTTGTAGCATATTTACATGTCAGGGATGGACTTGAATTTTTGTATATTATCTTCTGTGGTGTTTAGGAGACAGTGGTGTTTGGGAGTCGTAGCGAGGTATATCTGCAAAGAGACAGAGCCTGATAGTCAGCAGGAGGTCAGAGCAGTATTTGAACTAAGAAATGTTGCTACGTTGCCTTGCTGAGCCTTTGCTTTACAGTAGATTCTGAGTGAATCACTGCTGCTTCTTCATGCGCTAAATTCAGTGTTTTGGCTACAATCTGTGCTCAGCAAAATTGGAAGTTTTATCACTGAATGATACCGAGAAATAGTTCATATTTGACTACTACACAAATCCTGCTGTAACACACCCGTTAGAACAAAAAAATGCTTCTAAATTGGAGCAAGACCTGCAGATAATCACTGTGGGCTTTGAACCAAAATCCTGGTGTCTGCAATGTATGTGACAGTCTCTGAAATAAAACATCAGAGCGCTGAGTCACATCTGCCTCAGCAAAAGAAGTCACAGAGCTCTTCAGTCAGCCATACCCTCGCCTGTTCTGTCATATGAAGAATGTAGAGTGTGTACCTAAATGCAGAAAGCACTTAATCAGGGATGTTAGAATATAAAGATGTGGGTAAAGGCATGCAAATGGCTATTTCCTATGTGAGGAACAGAAAAAAAAAAAGGTAATTATTGTTAGGAACATGAGAGGAGCATCCAAAGCTGTAAGTAGATAAACAAACCACATATTTTTCCCAGAGACAGTACAGAATCAACATTGACAGAGAGTCAGGCTGCTGACAGTCAAACTAAGGGGCCTTGCCCAGGTGCTGTGAATGTTTTCTTGCTTAGCCCAGCTTCCCACGGAACCAAATGGAGCAGCCGTAGGATGATGAATGGAAACCTAGAGAACTGACTAAAGAAAAGCAATAATCACCAGAGAAGTGAGATGCTCTCTTGGTACAGGCTGAACGGATAAAAGGCAGGTTGCTAACAGCACACACGAGAAGCTAAACCAAGAATCTGCTCTATCAGAGAGCTTGAGAAGTGGCGTCCACCTCACTTCTAGTTCTCTCTCACCTTAATCATTTCACCTCTCAGTCCTTTGGCCTTTCTGTAATCAAATTTCACTGCACCATAAGGATGCCCCCTCATTCGCTTTTGTCTCCCACTCCCCCCACCAGTCCCCTTGCAGTTTGCCCTGTGAGCTTCCAAACACCAGTTTGGTCTCACCTTGCCCTTTTGGAGGCCTCCACCACAGAGTCACACCTCGTTTACTCCCGTTCCCTTTCTCCCCATTCTCTATCTAGATTCTCCTCTAAGCCTACTGGTAATTGTTGTCGTATTTTTTAACTCCAGCTGCATCTCTCTGGAGATGCACAAAATAGATCTTTTGCTGCAGTAACCCAGTGGCTCTTGAGCATCTTATCAACTTGAAATGCACCATAATACCTGTATATTAGAACTTTTGCCTCTCGTTTCCTTTTTGTTGTTGTTTAGACGTTTCTCAGAACAGAAACAGCATTTCCCTCTGTAAGAATTTTTTACTGAGAAGGAATAGCAAACTGCCAACACCCAAGAAATAATGGCCGTATCCTGAGGTTCTCATTCATGAAAACTCTCTTGCCTTCAATGGAATTTTCCTTTCACTTGAATCGACTTTGTTAAAAAAAACATCCTATGATCTCCTAGGCTTTTGTCACATTCATCTCTTCTGGCGCTGACTCCACTGGGTCGTTATAAAACCATTAGGTTTAGGAAAAACCACTGGGTTTTTCTAAGGAGCTTAAGGGTTTTAAGCGCTTAAGTCTCACTGAAGTTCAGTTAATCCCGGGCACCCAAGCTTGGGTTGCTCCTTGGTGAGCTCCAGTCTCAGTTCTGATCTCCTGGGTTTGCTTCGTGGACTCCAAGGTTGTGCTGGGGAGCACAGAGCTTGAACTGGGTTTCACTTCTGTAAACCTCACACCCTAAAAATTCCCACCATAAAAGAAGCAGGGGGCAAATGGAGATGAATCTCAGAGGAAATCGAGGCCACAGTCTCTGTGCTTTCTGATTTTTTTATGTCACTGAGTCATACCCAGCTGGTTCAGAGTTCATCTGCAACACAGAAGTAAAATTTAAAGCTATCGCTGCCCAAAGCCCAAATTATGAACAGCTTTCAAGTACTGAAAGGTCTGAAGAGAGCAGCTGGGGTCTGCAGCGCGTGTAGTGTATTTAGGTAATCTAAAAAGAAGTACCTACAGTTTATCAAAAATTCTCTATTTGTCTTTTAAAAATGACTCGGTACCGTAACCAGAGGAAATGATAAAAAGGGGCTGTTTGTTTGGAGGTGATTTCCTGCTGGCAGATACTCGCTTGCAGAGTTTCTGACCCGTATTTTATGGTATTATCGGTTGAACGGTTTAAGTAAGGGATCTCTGTAAGACAAGCAGAGCTCGCCAGCGGGAAATGCCAGATGGGAAGAGGGGCCAAATGGGCCACCGAGCCCAGTCCCCTGCGACTGCAAGCAGTCACGTCGTAAATCCACTGTCAAACAAATATTGAGCTCCAGATTCAAACTCGCCATTATACCTGTTTCTGAAAAACTGTCCCCAGGCCTCCCATCTGTGAAAGGTAACTGCCCCATCCTACCTGGTGACCGACTGTGGTCTGTGCACGCTCATTTGTTTGGACTCCAGCTTGGCCTCTTCGTTTGCACGGCAATTTTTTCTCCATGAAGTAAAACCCTAATGTATTTATTAAAAGCTTTGTTTTCTCTCAATGTTTTTTCTGATACAGAACACAAGCCAAGCTGGGTTGGTAGAACTGGATGCACAGAAACCTTGTTAAGATCAGAGGCAGTAACAGCCTATTATTTTTTAATGTAGCTCAACCTCTTGTCCTTTCTGAAATGGAAATCTTGCCTTAAGAAAGTAATTTCAGGCCGGCTGTAGGCACTGCTTTTTATTGATCAACCTATGAAATTAATTTCATAGCTGCACAGCAAATGTTATTTAAATTATTGACTGTTTTTTCATGGAGTGTTCTGGTAATCAGGGTGTGTTACCAGCATGAAGCAGTTTATCAGTAATTCATTACTGATGGTCATTATTATATGTGAGGATTTAATAATGTTAAGCAATTTTATTAACCATAATGGCAGTAGAATTAAATAATTTATTACCTCAAGTTAGGAAGCAAATGTTACAAGTTATATTAAATAATAATTACAACCACTTAAGGCATTTGGGGACAGACAGAAAGAACAGAACAGCTCTTCTTATGAAAGATAATAATGGTTAAAAGCAAAAGATTTTTGCATCTTGCTGAAGAACAAGCTGTGCCAAAGCCTGTGCTGGACGGTGGCAGCTGTGACAGGGCACGGCTGTAAACATCCATCCCAGATTCCCCCGTGTGGAGGAGAATTTGCTGTTGGCTTGAGCCCAGAAGGCAATTTCTGTCCAAGCTGCATCCCGCAGCCCCCTCTGCCACCAGCAGCTGAGGAGCTGCCGCTAAAAGCTGGCAGGAGACTTCTCAATAGCAGCTGGACCTTGGGTGTGGAGAACAGAACCTGTGGGCTTGGAATCCCCCAGGTTAGTGTGGCTGCACGAGTTGGATTTATGGTGTTTTCTTATTTTGATAGGTTAGCAACCACCTTGGCAGGAAACACATTTAATGGTAGCAACTGTATGCAAATCTCTCTGCTTTTCCGCAAGCAAATTGCCTGGTGCTGCCTGTTTGTCCCCTGCCTGCGTCTCGTCCCAGGTCACTGTGGAAAACACATTGCAGGATTGTCTAAGCCTGCCTCAATCTGCGACTTGTGCAGGTTTCAGCTGCCTCTAGGACTGGTTCTGCAAGCAAATTCTAGTAAAAATCTTACTAATAAATATCCTAAGAACATGTCACGCAGCTCGCAGGAAGTACCAGATGGAACGGCTTGATAGACTTAAGGAATCTTTAACAATTAATACGTGAGAGCGGTGTTTCCAGATTCCTCATAAACTAACAACTCCCACTTTTTCTCCCTAGATCGCCCGGGTTTGTTAAATGTGAAGCCCATCGAAGACATACAGGACAACCTTTTGCAAGCTTTGGAGCTCCAGCTGAAGCTGAATCACCCCGAATCATCCCAGCTCTTTGCAAAGTTGCTTCAGAAAATGACGGACCTCAGACAGATTGTAACGGAACACGTGCAGCTGTTGCAAATAATAAAGAAAACGGAGACAGATATGAGTCTTCATCCACTCCTACAAGAAATCTATAAAGACTTATATTAATGACATCGTAGTTCTAATCCGCTGACATAATGTATGTTCTTCAGATTGCACTATTTCTTTGAGGGAAAACTTTGCATACCTAAGAAATTACTGTGAAACAGCATTTAAAAAGAGAGAGCTTAGTATAGCAGATCTATTTTATGCATATTGTTTATAAAGACACATTTACAATTTACTTTTAATATTAAAAATATCTATATCGTGAAATTGTTGGCAGTATTTTCAGAATGAATTTTATAAACTACCTTATTCCTTAAAATTGCTTCTCCAGTATGATTGATGCTTCACTGAGGTTGGTTAAGCACGCAGTTGAATTTTCAACTTAAAAATAAAAGTCTTTCTCCTTATACATTTCTAGGCAAACGTTTTAAGCATTATGTTTGATTTTGTGCTCCCAAAGCATCAGCAAAACAACAATTAAATTGAATTACAGATTAGAGCTTCAAAGGCAACAGTTAGAACTGCCAGGGCTGGCACTGTTTGTGTCTCCCGTAATATCATTTTAAGCTGATGGAGCCCTGTGAAAACATCTCAGTGCAAGGAAGAGTGAAGCCCATCACGTGTGGGCAAACCCAACCACTAGCTGCCATTTCAAGAATGAGTTAAGGAATCGCTCTCTAGGCAGCTGAGTCTTTTCGCTCCTGCTGCTCCTGCAAGGCCGAGGCAGGTGCAGCCACGGCTGCCGAGGCTCATCCCACTGCAGCCCATGCTAACGCAGTTTCCAGTCACCTTCCAGAGTCTGTAGCTGGGGTAGGTTTGCCTTGAGACCTTCCCAAATTATTTGATGAACTATCATCGAACAGCATATTCAGTTCAAGCTGTCATGGAACATTGGAATAGCGCAACCCCTCCCAAATAAAAAACAAGGTTTGAATTCATTCTTTAAAACGTGAACTGGTAGTAGAAACCCTGCTAGGTTAGTTTGGCCTGAGCTGTCACTGTTTATCAATGGGAACAAGAACTCTTTGAGATATTCACTGCTGTTAAGATTGTTAATTTTCTTATAGATGTTGCCCTATAATGTCACTGCAGATTTCCACTGGGAGCAAAGCATCAGAGAGTGAATGAATTTAACAGAACATAAAGTTCCTTACACAATCTTCTTTTGGCATCCACAGTACTGGCGTGAGATTCCCTTAGGTTCACGCTTTGCCCGCCCACATTTACTGCTTGTGAATGCGAACCCTGATGGATCAAACCCACTGTGATCCATGCTGGTGAACCCAAAAGGCTGGAAATAAAACCTCTAGTTGTAACATGTATTGAAGTAAGGAGGGGTCCTCAACTGAATAGCCTTGGCTTCCTCACCATGTCTGTAGTTTATCTATGTAGCAAAAATTGTGCCTTAAACTTTGTGTGAGAAGTTCAGTTCATAAGGAGACCGAGAGGTAATGTGAGTGTGAATGTGAGCAGGCTGGATCTTCAGGGAGTGCAAACTGGCCTGACTCCCAGGGCAAACCTCGGAAAGTGGGTGCAAATTATGCAAGAAAGAGGCTGACGGAGGCAAATACTAAAGCAACCCTTACGTTCATGCCTTCTGCACGTGAAAGTGGTTCTTCCTACTTCTGTCAGACAATCTCTGGGCCCGTGGTCAGCAGGAAGCATTGTGCCCACCGCGAAGGTTGGGGAGTTGAGTCGTTCAGCCTCCAAGTTTAAAACCCACAGGTGAAATCACACTGAGATGAAGTCAGCATGAGGCTAAAGCAAACAGCTTTGGTCTCCACTGAGTTTGCAGTGAGATCGTTTCAAGTAACATAGAAATGATTGGCCTAAAGCAAATGGAATATTGCACGTTCCTGCTCAGGTTGCACATTTCCAGCATATTTCAGGACAGACACATGGTGCTAGTGCTGGGTTCTGACAGGAATTACACATGAACTAATTTGTGGGTGTTACAATCCAAAAGCAAATATTCTCTTTCTTCTTGCTTTAAGTTCTTTTCCACTAGACACATTTGACGTTTGAATCTTTGCCAGTAGTGGGAGAACCTCTATCTAATTGCAAAGCTTCCCTGCTCCCGTAGGAGGACGCATCAAAGAGCGGCACTGAGATGGATCATAGCTCTGACACTGGATTCCTAGAATAATAACGCACAGCCAGGACAATTCACCTGAGCCTGCATTTCCTATATGATCTAGATTTATACCAGCCTCCCTAGCAATGAGAGGTCCTAATCAGTCTGCAATAAAGAAGGATTCCAGGCCGTGCTCTTCCGTAAGCAGTGTTAAATGTTGCTTGGGAAGGGCAGTGGGAGAGAGGCATTGATGATGAAATTCAGTTCATGACTTTGTTACAGGGAAAAGCTCTGTGTAACCAAGAAGCACGTGAGCTCTAAGAGGTGAACTCTGCTTTCTTGCAAGTCTTGAAAGCAGCAGTTTCGCAGTGACGGCGTTTACACCGTTCAGTCCAATGCAGACGAGTACAATCCATCGGCTCTGAGCGTGGCAGCAGAATGGTGGCCACAGTGGTCTAAGGATAACAGAGAAGCCATCTCTGCAGGAACAGGTGCTGCCCTTTATTAGGGTGAAGGCTCCGAATGCCCCTATACTCTTCTTTCAACTGTATAAGCTGCTCTAATAAAATATATTGTTCTCCCTCCTTCCTGTCTTCTCTTACATTTTGACGGTTATTCATCATGGCTTTCCTCAAGCCATGGAAAATCTTAATTTTCATGTGAATTACTAATCACAGAAATGTTCTGATTCTAAACGGTTACATCATGGTAAGGAAGTTTTGCCTAAAATACTTTGCTACAAGAATAGGTCTTAAGGGAAAAATGTTCATTTAATGGACAATCGGTATGTACTAATTTAGAACAAATGACTGTTAGGAGGATACGAAAACATTTTCTCAAAACCCAGCATTTTCTCTTGTGAATTATATTCAGAATTTTGATCTAATTGTAAATACTTTCTGTTTCTATGGGACTTTATTTATTAAAACCAGAAAAAACTTGCTAATGGGAGATCATCAGTGGGTTGTAATATCTGCCGACTCCAGAGTTTTGGTTAGAATGGGCCGTGCCACACGTGAACAATTTGGGGTTTGATCTTCATTGCTACTAAAAACATTTAACAACTCAAACCCAGAAGCAGTCGGCTGGTACTTGCCTGCCACAAAGAACTTGCTCGTGTGTCACTGTCCCTCAGCATCTGCTCAGCATCACTGCACCAGCCCCAGGGACATCGTGCCTGGGGGGCACTAGGTGCCTTCCCACAGGGTTTAGAACTTCGGAGCTGCTCTTCTGCCTCATATTTTACACTGATCTGCTCTTTCAGTAGAAAAACATTGGCAGTAAATCACAGTCAGAGCAGCGGCTCACCCAGATGTTTCTTGTTGAAGCTCAAAATTTTCTATTTGTTACACCAGGAAAAATCCCCTTTTAGACAGAGTTCACTGCTGACCAGTTCTGTAGTAAATATCGCTGTGAGTGGCCTAAAATGCACATTTAGATGAGAGAAAAACATTTCCAGAGTCACTGTTACCCTAGCAGAGGCAGCCGAGCCCGTTTTCATCCCTGTTTCCGTGGCAGCGATGAGAAGCCAGCAGGTATGAGACTGCCTTTCGGCTCTGCGTGAGGGGAAGCAGCTGAGCTCGTGTTCCTAACAGCACCTTCTCCTGACATGGGCAGCCCTCCCACAGGCTGAAATAACGAGGTCTGGGAAACGCGCTTCCCAATAAGTTCTGTTGGGCCTTGTGGTGCGAAGCTGTGGGAGCGCCGGGGCTGCCCTGCCCTTTGCCTTCGGCACCAACGCGGGGTGTCAGCTCCCCACGGGTACAGCTAAGGCCTGAGGGGTCAGGATTTGATATTTGATTTGCAATTGCGAACTCTGCCTTGAAGCTGAGCACCTCTGAATGGGCCTTCCTCCTTTTAAAAGAGAGGCAATCCCTCCCCCTTACACGGGCGTCCGCTTGGTAAACACAGACGATAGGAAGCTGCAGATTTATAGAAGGAGGAAAACAAAAATGAGGGGAAAACCCTCCATCAAACTGCTCCTGGAGCAGCAGCGCAGTCATTCGGCTGTCAGGTGCCTCAGGTTTTCAGTCAAACACTGGAAACCATCATGTGCCTCCTCTTAAATCCCATTCCAGCTGTCCTGTTACAAATGAGCAGCATTGGTGTGTCTCCAGCTGCATGGATGCAGCAACGTGCTTGCACACTCATCAGCACCAACGAGCCTGACGGTGTCGATGATTGTTGGAAAAACTGTTTCTGAGTTTCTGATTTTTAATTTTCATATGCAGGGTATAGGTATGAACTCAGAGTGGCCGAGCAGCACATCTTAAACGTTGCTCACTGGCTTTGAGAAAACACTCAGTAGCCAGTGATGAACCCAACAGGGCGCAAGGAAAAGACTCCCACACTTGAGATGTAGAGCAGAGTTATTCTCTGTGTGTGGACACATAAACAAGGACATAGACAGCGTTCATGGACAGTAAATCTCCTACCAGGAACCACTACTAGTCACAGAACCACTAGGTTGGAAATGACCCACTGGATCATCGAGTCCAACCATTCCCATCAATAGTTAACCCTGTGTGGAAGAAATACACTTAGTGAAAAATAATTGCTACTTGTTACCTTTTTGCTCCTGCATTCTGAGAGTTGCCTCAAAATATGTACCACTTACTTTCCAGTATAAAAAGGTTTAGATATAAGCGTTTTGACTTCTGCTCAACCTGCATTGCCCTCTGGCCTGCTCTTTCTCCAGTCCCCTCGTGCCAGACCCCTGCTTCCAAGACACAAACGTTCAGCTGGGTTTCTCTGTGCATGAGCTGTGGGTCAGTTCCTCAAGTCACAATGTTGAGCTGGGGAAGGCTACGAGCAGCTGCAGCTCGAGGACTGGAGGCGGCGAGGTGCCACCGCGCCTGCTGGCTCCTCAGCCCTGGCTCTGCAGCAAGGACTCTGCCGAGCACAGAGAGAAGCTGCTACCTGTGAAGATACCAGCTCTTCTTCCCAACATGTGCAGTGTGTAACCTTGGAAACGTCTCCTAATCATACTTATTTGCATGCAAGGCATGTAATGTTCCTGAATGAGATTAGAGAGTCCTGCTACACTTGGCCTGACAGACCCGTGCTGTTCCAAGTCACACACAGCGACAACGGGAGGGAGCAGGAAGGGAATTTTGTGATGTTGTACCCAGGATCAGCTCAGCACCCAGCCCAGTGGCTCAGGCTGCCTCTCACAGGTCTTACATTTCTCCACTGCAACAGCAATTGCCTTGTGAGACTCTGCAGGTGGGTAAGGAAGCCAGTAAACAGCATCAATACGCTCCCCAAATACAGGCGGTTAGTTGAGCTCAGTCTCGTTCCTGGTGCAGGTCGTTATTGTTTGATGTGTTGCATCCTGCGCTAAATGATGCAAGAACAGAGTTTTGACACGGTAGCTCATCTGGATCCTAGAGCAGGAATTCTCGGGGCCAAGCCTCGCTCAAGGCAGTGACTCAGATCTTCAGGGTTAAGTTCTTCAGGACTTCTTTTAAACGTGAAACTGATTTTCTTCAACAGGCATTTGCAAAGGGCAATTAGTTCTCAGCTCTCCAATGGGACAAGTTTCTAATTACGATCTTGCTAGCTGACTGCTAGCTCCGCTTTAGAAAAGGGCGTCCACGGCGCAGCAGCAGAAGAGCTTTAGCTGCAAATGCAAATAGCCCTTCGATGGAGGCACATACTGTTTAAGGACTTTCTTTTTAATTATTAAGCTTCCTTATTGTGCTGGAAATGGGCAGCGTTTTCATAAGAGCGTTGGCCAAGAGGAATATCCATTGCTCATTATATTATATGCTGTTACCCAACAAGGTTTTTTTAGTCCAGTGGAAACAACAAGGGAAAACTGTGCTCTCCAGAGGCAGGGGAGGGAAGGAGAAATCCGCAGCACCATTGGTTCTCACACTGGGAAGAGCTGGCAGTGCCGGAGAAGATCTTGTCCTGCTTGCTGCAATGATGATTAAAGCGTTCTGCTGTGTCAGCAGATCCGCAGTTCGTTAGCGCGAACTCTCAGCTGGCCATATCCTGCCAGATTTGCAGGCAGAGCCTGCCAAGCCATCTCAACAAAAACGGAGCTTTAAATATTATAAATGATGCTGCATTTTGCTGTGGAAACGTTTCCTGAAAAGGCTGTTCCAAAACATCCTTTATTGTTGGGGGAGGGGAGAAAAAGGGGCCTGGGAGAGGGAGGAGGGAGGAAAAAGAGCTACTTTTAATAGACTTTTCTTTTTTCTTTTGAGGCCAGAGATTCATTTCACATCATTCTGCAAGACCAAATGGATAATTTTTTTCCCAGTGACTATAAAAAATTACAGTAATAATTTTGTATGTAAGTTTTGGCAACTAAGCTTGGAGTGGGAGGAAGGACAGAGGGCATCTTATTTTATAAAGGATTGCAGTGATGGATTTTGCAATTGATCAGTCAGTAACATCGGTTTGGTGGACATCTGCTCACTGGCAAGGGAGATCTCTCTTCTTCCTGTTATATGAAATAAAACGTCCCAACAGAGCAAAGGAGGTGGATCTCCTACAAGGGCAAGGTTTGAGTTCTAGACCAAAAACAACCCAGGATTTAGGTGTGGGTTTGATAACAGGGTAGTATCATGGACTGATCAATGGAATCTCCCCAAATCAGCAGCTCTTGAGCAACCAGGGTTGCCAGGTTTCCTTCTTTTTGTGTATATTACCCGGAACCAAAACCACGTGGGCTAATCTACATGCAGAGTTCACGGAGTCAGTCTCATAAGATGGGTTGGGTTGGAAAGGACCTCCAAGCCCATCCAGTCCCACCCCTGCCATGGGCAGGGACACCTCCCACTGGATCAGGGGCTCCAAGCCCCATCCAACCTGGCCTTGAACCCCTCCAGGGATGGGGCAGCCACCACTGCTCTGAGCAACCTGGGCCAGGGCCTCCCCACCCTCACAGGAAAAGGTTTCTGGCTGGGATCTCATCTCAATCTCCCCTCCTTCAGCTGATAAAAATTATCCCTCATCCTCTCCCTGCCCTCCCTGATAAAAAGCTCCTCCCCAGCTTTCTTGTAGCCCCTTTCAGTACTAGAAGCTGCTCTGGGGTCTCTCCTCAGCCTTCTCTTCTCCAGGCTGAACAACCCCGAACCTCTCTGTCCTTGTACGGGAGGTGCTGCAGCCCTCAGATCATCCCTGTAGCCTCCTCTGGACCCATTCCAACAGCTCCATCTCCTTCTTATGTTGAGGATTTAAGAACTGGATGCAATCCTCTAGATCCTCAGATCATCTCTTTGGGCTCATTCCAACAGCTCCATGTCCTCCCTATGCTGAGGGCTCTAGAACTGGGTGCAGGACTCCAGGTGAGGTCTCACAGGGGCAGGGTAGGGGGGCAGAATCCTCTCCCTCACCCTGCTGGTCTGACTGCTTTGGGTGCAGAGTTCCAAACGTTTGTGCAGATGCACCCAGAGACTCAGAGCTGTTAAAATCTGCAATGCCAGTTTGGGTCCATTTGGATGGGGAAGCCCTTTTAGAGAGAACATCGTCCCCAAAGTGCTTTCACAGTTCAGACACAAATCAGAAAAGCAAAGGAAGGGAAAAGGAAAGGAACGACTCGAGCCCCAGCACCCAGAGTGGGTTCAGTTGTGCCCAATCCAATAGGACGGGCAGAGAATATATTCGTGGCAGTGGGTTTGCCTCCAGGTTGCTATCCCTCAGCTGAACTTTCATCACAAAATGTGTTGGCTATTTAACTGAACCTTTCTACACATCGTTTATACTTCCTTTTTCTTTAGGTTTCACGTTTTTCCGCATGTTACAAGAGTGGGTTTTTTGCCAGGTGAATTCTAGACTGCAAGGCAGAAAACCCAGAGCAGCTTTGCTCTTACAGGCGAGGCACAAGGTTCCGCACCCTGTTCTGCTTTCAAACGCTGCCTGGGCAGCCTGAAATACAAACATCAGGTATTCGTATTCAGTGCGTCTTTACAATGAAATGTAAGCGAGGGTTATAAAGGCAGCTTCAAGGAAAACTGGACTTTGAAGGTGCTTCTCCTTCACAAACATCATTTTATGGAATCAAACCCCCCGAGTCTCGCTATTCAGCTTGCACTTGCAGCCTAGTGGGGGAAAAATACTACAAATGACCATCAGAAATTGGGGAGGTGGGTAAAAATAATGAAAACCAAAATATATTAAATGCTTAGTAAATGAATATCTTCTATTTTGCAGCTGTTATTGAGAAAATTTTAAATGCATAAAGATAATGGAAAGTTAGGTCACTGGGAGTTCTTTAACTTTGTTTCTGCGTGAACACTGTGACAAGTGATGGTTGCATTTATCATCACAGTGCGAAGGTCCGGAGCTCCTGGTAAATGTGATTCAAGTCTGGTACAGCGCTGTTAGAGGCAACACGAAATGGCAGTGGGTGAAATCATATGAAAAAAATGGATTTTGAATATGTGGCTGAGTTGCAAAGGTGGCTTGGAGGAGTTCAGGCTCTGAAGAGGGTACTTTTGGCATCCGGCAATAAAAATCCGGTTCCATTGAGTGGGTATTTTGTGATGTAAGATAATTATAGATCCTCATAAAGCACAGCCTTTAATGTGCTCTTCATAGGAGATTGTGAGGTGTCTCCCTGCCAAATGCAATCTCAGTGCAGTTACTGGTACCTTGTGCTGCCATAATAAATCCTCATTGCTGGGTTTTATACAACTTAATTCATATATGATGAGGGAGGAAACAGGGGGCTGTAAAGTATCCACTTATGATGTTATAGGTAATCATCCATTGATGTTTGCTCTTCTCTGACTTCTGTGTGCACATAGTAAAGCTGTATTCGTTAACTAATACCAACCCAGGAATGTAATTAACGAACTTATATAGAGTTTGAGTGAATCCAAGGAAAGATCTCCAAACCTGGGATCAAGCCTTGAATGTAGATGCTTGTGTTTAGAAAAAAAATCACGTTTATAATATCCAAGACATGACTTACGTGTTCCTAGTTTGGATACTAGCAGCTATTGGATAAGATTTGAGTTCAGTGTGATGGACACGGGCTGTTCTATGCCAGTTGGCTTCAATGTTTAAGAGCTGAATTCAGTTCACTGAATAACCACATCTTCAGTCTCGTTTGGATGGTTTTGTCTCGCATCCCGTTTTCCATTTCCA
Source organism: Piaya cayana (assembly GCA_013389865.1). NCBI lineage: Eukaryota > Metazoa > Chordata > Aves > Cuculiformes > Coccyzidae > Piaya > Piaya cayana. The sequence continues at coordinate 60,697 of WAAB01018465.1, read as the reverse complement.
TACAGACCAGCTCTCCTGTGTACTGGAAAGGCTCTGCTGGCTAAGAAGAGACAAGAGATAAGAATTCCATGTACTGCACTTCTTTAAAATATCCTTCTCTCTATTCAGTTCTGCTATGTTCTATCCACAAAAGCACTCTTGTCGGCACCCAACCCTGAGAATAACTCCTTTGAATCACAGAATCATAGAATAGTTTGAGTTGGAAGGGACCTCAAAGCCCATCCAGTCCCACCCCTGCCATGGGCAGGGACACCTCCCACTGGATCAGGGGCTCCAAGACCCATCCAGCCTGGCCTTGAACCCCTCCAGGGATGGGGCAGCCACAGCTTCCCTGGGTAACCTGGGCCAGAGTCTCACCACTCTCATTGTGAAGAAATTCCTCCTTCTGTCTAGTCTAACTCTGCCCCTGTCCAGTTTATCCCCATTGCCCCTTGTCCTGTCACCACAAGCCTTTGTGAACAGTCCCTCCCCAGCTTCTTGTAGCCCCTTCAGGTACTGGAAGGTCACTAGAAGGTCTCCTCTCAGCCTTCTCTTCTCCAGGCTGAACAACCCCAACTCTCTCAGCCTGTCCTCATATGGGATTCCAGAATTGGACACAATCCTCCAGATGAGGTCTCAGAAGAGAGGAACAGAGGGGCAGAATCCCCTCCCTCACCCTGCTGGCCACACTGCTTTGGATGCAGCCCAGGACACCCTCGGCCTTCTGGGCTGTGGGTGCTCATTGCCGGCTCACGTTGAGCTTCTCATCAACCAGCACCCTAAGTCCTTCTCCTCAGGGCTGCTCTCAACCGCATCATCCCCCAGCCCAGGTGTAGGACCTTGCACTTGGCCTTGTTGAACCTCATGATGTTCTCACAGGCCAACTTCCCCTGTAACTGGGGCTGCTTGTAGAATTGGCCTCCAGGGAATGAAACATAATAATGAGTTTCACACTCTTGACTGTTACAGCTCACTCTACAAGTCATGGATAAAGAAATACTTACTCTGCAAGCAGGACAGAGTGAGTTTGGAGAGCAAATCTTGACTTGAATACTTGGAAGCACTCCTTAATATCCATTACTGGCCTCTTAGAAGCAACACATCCATACTCGATAATGTGTGACATGACTCTCTTGCCAGTGCTCTGTCATCTCTGAACTAGGCTGAAGCCTCGCTGATTTTCAGTGGCTGAGAACATTCCACCTGTACCAGCATCCTCTAACCTCCCCTTGGAGGTACATTAATATTCAGTTGTGGGCATTATTGCTTCAAATCTTCTTCCTTGACCTCATGGCTACGTCAGCGCAACTTTAGTACTTAAGATAAACTACCTGAAAGGAGGTTGTGGAGAGGAGGGAGCTGGGCTCTTCTCCCAAGGGACAGAGGACAGGACGAGAGGGAATGGCCTCAAGCTCCACCAGGGGAGTTCAGGTTGGACATTAGGAAAAATAATTTCATGGAAAGGGTCATTGGGCAGTGGCAGAGGCTGCCCAGGGAGGGGGTTGATTCACCTTCCCTGGAGGGGTTTAAGGTGCAGGTGGACGAGGTGCTGAGGGACATGGGTTGGACATTGATGGGAATGGTTGGACTCGATGATCTGGTGGGTCTCTTCCAACCTGGTGATTCTGTGATTCTATGATTCATTATTCAAACAAGAGGGAGAGAGGAGACTGGTGTACAAAGCAGTGTCTGACTGGTTTCCCTAGTTCGTAGCTTTCTCTAACGAAGCAGCCACGGGAGGAGCAGACTCTTGGTGCAGACTGGAGGGCAGCTCGTGGCGGTCGCTGCTCCCCAGATTCTTCCCATTGTCCCCAGTTCCTGTTCCCAGCATCCGGCCGGTGCCCTTGCTGGGTGTGAGTGTCTGTCTTGCTCAGAGTTATGATAGTTTGGTTAGCAGCCAAGGGGCTGAGGATACAAGTTATAATAGCGTTTCCTTCCCCAGAAACCAGTGTGCCAGGGGATGGGAGCTATGCAGCCCCAGCCGTTCCTGCCTTCTGCAGCTTTTCCAAGGTCAATGGCAACCTTAGGGCATCTTGGGAAGGAGCATCTTGACAGTTCCGTAAGGCAGCAAACCTGCTCCCCAGCAGCTCTGGCTGTGAGACAACTGAGAATTCCCAAGCAGTTTTCCCACTGAGCCTGAATATCTGCCTGTAGGACAGCTGGAGATGGGCCGTCTATCAAGGAGTCCAGGGATGGTTTTTCAGCTGAAAGAGGGGAGATTGAGATGAGATCTCAGAAAGAAATGGTTTTGTTGTGTGGGCAGTGAGGCCCTAGTCCAGGTTGCCCAGAGCAGTGGTGGCTGCCCCATCCCTGGAGGGGTTCAAGGCCAGGCTGGATGGGGCTTGGAGCTGAAGCCAGAATTCAAGGAGCGGTCTCACCAGTGCCGAGTACAGAGGGAGAATAACCTCCCTGGCCCTGCTGGTCACATCGTGTCTGATCCAAGCCAAGATGCCATTGGCCTTCTTGGCCACCTGGGCACACTGCTGGCTCATGTTCAGTCGCTGTCAACCAACACCCCCAGGTCCTTCTCCTCCAGGCAGTTTCCAGCCAAACTTCTCCCAGTCTGGAGCTGCTCAGGGTTGTTGTGCCCCAAGTGCAGGACCCGCCATTTGGCCTTGTTAAACCTCATCCCATTGGTCTCAGCCCATGGATCCAGCCTGTTCAGATCCCTTTGGAGCCTCCTGACCCTCCAGCAGATCGAGCTTCCACCCAGCTTAGTGTCATCTGCAAACTTGCTCAGGGAGCACTCAATGCCTTCATCCAGGTCATTAATGAAGACATTGAACAGGGTTGGACCCAGCACTGAGCCCTGGGGAACCCCACTTGTCACTGGCCTCCAGATGGATTTAACTCTATTTCCCACCACTCTCTGGGTCCAGTCCAAAGAAAAGCCCTTGTGAAAATTCAATTTCAAACTCATGTTCTTGAGTCACAGCACCCAGATTTCCTCAGTTCTGGCAGGTATCTCGGCCATCGCAATCAGTTGCTCTTCCAGTTGTTTTCTGATGGAGCTTTTCTATTTTGCCCAGAGGAACAGGCACGAGAGTTACAATGCTCATCATCAAGGCAGTACAGGACTTGAAACCTTTGTCCCTCACATTACAGGTGAGAGCTTTAACCCCTTTGCCTTCTCTTGTCCCTTGTTTGATCTTTCTCTGACCTGCGTTTAGTCAAGCAAATAGAAAATCTGGTATCCAGAAGTGCTGAGCAACAAGCAACTGGACTCCAAGTACTTAAACGTAGGTTTAAGAGCCTAACTTTAGGCACTGGTTTTGAAATCCCTGTGCAATTCACCTCGTGAGACAGCGCGGGGACAGGAGGGTGTCTAGGAGACACTTCCAACAAACATTCTCTTTACATTATAAACAAGCCTTAAGTAAGTAGTAGATGGAGCTGTTGCCCAATCCATTGCGGTGTTTGGGTTCTTTTTTTAAAAGAAGACATTCCAAAGTACCCTGCAGATTTTTGGAAATATGTCTTGCGCACTTTTTTTTTGTTTCTTTTCAGTAGAAAGACAGCAACAACAAAATGAATGACTCCCATGTTACAGATCAGACAATGTTTCTTAACAGGGGTTTAAAGCTTGTTGTTACACAAATGCGACTCCCACTGCCAAGAGTAAACTAATCTATTCTTGGCACGCCTGGTAAGTCTTAAATCACAGACAGTTGGTACATTCTGCTTGACATCCCCAGGAACTAAAATTTCAATTTGATAGCTGCTTGGTAAAGAACTTCGTATTCAAAATAAAGGCCCTTCCACTCTGCTTAGACACACTAGGTCTCCTCGAGCTCCGTAGGCATTTTGTAAGTGCTACAACTGCAGGGCACAGGGATGTTTTCATGTGATTATATCTTCTTTTTTCTTAGAAATTACCCCAGCTTTGTCTTAATGCTGCTGCTGCTCATTCAAAATGAGCAATTGCCTGATGAATTAGGAATCCAACATGTTTTACTAGGCATTTTAGTATGTCTTTCAAATGTGGTTTCAGAGATAAAATCTCAGCCTCCAAGTCGCACCTTTACTAAAGAAAACACGTTGCTCTACTCGGACCATTCTCAGTGCTCTGCTTTTACAATGCGGTGCGTGACCAGCCCAGTAGAGAAGGTTTAGTGCAGGAATGGTCTTCAGCAGACAGCTCAGAATGTTTTATAGCATCCAGGATCAGCCAGATTTGTTTTACTGATGGGAGAAGCTGGCGTGCTGGGGTTGCAAGTAAGTGATCAGCCCGACATCATGCAGAAAGCCAGCTGCACACTAAGCCTTCTTCTTAACTCCCCTATTACGCATCTTCTGCAGTAGTCCTAAAAATGCTTATTTTTCCAAGTTAAAATCCACTGGCTGTCTTACAAAGCACCATGAGCAAGATTTTAATTTGCAAACTAGAAAGCTAAGCTAGGAAAATTTCATTTCCTCAAGTGTTTGTTTGCTTGCAAGTGAGAAACTCTTCTTCTCCCTCTCTCCTGGTGGTTTTGTGTGCTGCTTTCTCACCTCTCAAAGCAGAAGAGGGGTACCTGGATTGCATGGGAAGAAGCACGACTCTAGATCATCTCAGGTCACTGTAGCTGTTTAATGAACAGTAAACCAAACAAAACTATCTAATGACTTGTTCTCTAATCAGTGTAATGCATCCAGTCCCTGGGCTGGAGCACATCGCTGCAGCTGATGTCGCTAGGACAGTGTTGGCTATTCTGTACGCTGCCCCCAAAATCAAGGGCTTCTTTTCTGTTGGTGCAGGCTTATTAAAGCCACCCATGATGGGAAATATCTATTGGTGCTAAAGCAGAAAAATACCGTTTGCAAGAGGCAGTAAAGGAGAAAAGATTCTGTACATTAAAATAAAAATAACAGAAAGACAGAAATTACAGGGTTCCGGTACTGCCAAGGGAAGATGAGGAAATAACAGAAGATAAAGATTAATTGTTCAATGTCTTCTCTGCTTAAGCCTTCACATTAAAAGGTTAATTCCTACCAGATGCTAAGAATAATTAAAACTAGCGACAAGCCAGAGTGTAGAGAATAGGAGCAGAATTGGTTAAACATGTTCAGCTGTGTTAGATATAGTCAAATTAACAAGCTGTAAGGAAACTTACCCTGGAGTATTTAAGGAAATAGCTGAAACAATCTGAACCATTACATGATTATCTTTAAGAACTCGTAGGGAAGCAAGGCCTCAAAGGCTTCAGAAGGACAAGTTTGTGGGGGTTTTTTTGTTTTGTTTTAGGGGTCCTCCCTAAAGGAAAAAGGAAGGACCCGGAGAATAAGATCAGTCAAATAACAAACCAGTTGCTGATTTGTTTAAGGAACAATCCATCTAAGAATATCCAGCCAACAGCAAGGTAAGTAGCAAGATATCTTTTTTGTCAAGAGTAAAATCACATCATGTTAATTTGATTTCCTTTCTTGATGGAATAATTGGCCTCATGAGTAAGAAGGAAGTAGATAAGCTACAGCATGACTTTGCACAATTGAAGGTAACGCTCTTATAAACGAGCCAGTGAGGCGTTGAGAGGTGAAGCTATTATGGATGAAGAAATGGATGAAAAAGTATGTCTCCATAGTTTGTTGTCAAACTGAGAACTTGTACCAGCTGGGATCATAGAATCACCAGGTTGGAAGAGACCCACGGGATCATCGAGTCCAGCCATTCCTATCAAACGCACAAGGCTTTTTCTGAGTGCTCTCTGCTTTGAAGCTTTGCTTACTGGCTGGGATTTAAAAAATACAGTGCATTTAGAACATTGCTAAGTCACATCACAGAGACTTAAACATTCTGGAGCAAGACTTTAATTCAACCTGATCTTGAGATATTGGAATAAGTGACTGGTTATCAGTCATCAGTCAGTCATACTGATAGGAACGGTTGGACTCGATGATCCGATGGGTCTCTTCCAACCTGGTGATTCTATGATTCTGTGACTGGAATCTGTACAGTAAGGTTCAGCAAATAAAGATATGAAGCTTTATCTGTGCAAGAAAAAAACCTTAGTAGGCCATGGAATACTGGAATTACTGGAATAATAGGCAGTGTGGCACTGTGCACAGTGAGTATCTGAATAAAGCAAATCACGATCCCAATGCCCGAGAGCATGATGCTGCTGTTGCTCAAAAAGGCAGGCACTCCTTGGGAGCCAAAATGTATGTTTGGCTGACAATGGGCTCTTACCGCTGCTTTCCACGATTGTTGTGTCCTTGCTTTGAGTTTGCTGGCACAGCCCTAAGGTGCCTGAAAAGGAGATGGGGAAAGAGAACTGGAAACATAACAAAAAGCACTATACTTCATTTCTCAGGTAGAAACTGAATTGCTTTCCAAGGGAAAACCACTCTTTCTTGGTAAGGAAAGCCATCAATACTTTTGTTATGGTCTTTTGAAATGGCCTTTCAAATGTATCTGTGTCAACATGGGCTGACAATTCATGTTGGGAATCCAGCGTGTGCTGCAGAGACAGCAGCACTTTTTCGAAAGACGCTTTAAAACCAGGCAATTGTATTAATTTCTCTCTCCCTCTCTAATGGACTTTCACTAACCAGTCTCTCATGCATAGTCTACTGTTCCCACGAATTGCTGGAGAGCGAGGACTTGATGTTCCCCAGTTCAAGAAAAAGCCTCAGGAAATTGCAAAAAGTCCTAAAAAGCCACAGTTTGTTTTCATAACATTCTTTTCCTTTTAGAGCAGTAATAGATATTTTTTTTTAACATTCTCTCTGATATTTCAGGAGTTAATGGACACTAATGATCTAAAACCTGCAGAAAACTGTGGTACAAGACACTGGAAAGAGAGCTCAGCTAATTATCAGGGCTTTGTGCAGGAAAAGGGATGTGTAAGTCACACCAATGAGGCTCGGGATGTTGGGGGGGGACAGTATCTATTTCTGAATGGATTTCTGGGTCCCCTCTAGGTCCTCTAGTGTAGCTATTTTACTATTTACAAGGCAAAAAAATCATAGAACAACCGTGTTGGAAGAGACCCACCAGATCAGAGTCCAACCATTCCTATCAAATGTGCATGTATATCGTGGTTTGATTTCATATTACTTAAGACAGTCCAAGAAGTCTTATTTTACAAAAGGGGAAGTTCAGAATGGCATTTGTCTCCTGCAAAGATCAATGTTTCAGGCTGTGATGTCTCTCACTCCAGAGATGCTTCTCCATCTACAGGCACTGGATGTAAATTTTGGATGACAAGGTAAAAAATGAGACAAATCGTAGTCTATAAAATGCTCCACAACAATGTGACGCCCTGTATCTTCTTTCCAGTCAGAGACAGAAGGCTTCTTTCTCACACATAATATATGAAATTTCCAAGGAGTGTGCCTCTATGCTTGATGCCTTCTACAAACTACATGACAGGAGGTTGTAGTGAGGTGGATGCTGCTCTCTTCTCCCAAGGAACAAGTGACTGGATGAGAGGAAGTGGCCTCAAGTTGCACCAGGGGAGGTTTAGATTGGAGATTAGGAGAATTTCTTCTCTGACAGAATGGTGAAGCCCTGGCAGGTGGTGGAGTCTCCATCCCTGGAGGGGTTCAAACAATGTGTAGATGTGGTGCTTTGGGGCCTACGGTGTGGTGGGCACAGTGGTGTTGGGCTGATGGTTGAACTGGACGAGCTGAGAGGTCTTTCCAACCTTAATGATTCTGTGATTGTAATTTCATAGCTGAATAATATTATTTATCCATGGAACCTAGCCAAGCCGATACCATCAGTTGACTCTTTTCTTCTTCTTCCTCTGCTCCCACCTTTTCCTTCTCACTTTCACATTCATGAGATTTGCAAAAATAAGCAGGACATGATTATTCTGTGTCAGGTGAAGGAGAACCTGAGGCGCAGGAAGTTTTAAGTCCGTCTGAGAACGGTGAAGTTTTACTCTGTTGAGTAAATCACTTGATGTGATTGTATATGCTTCTCTCCATGCTGGGGTGTGGTTGCCAAGGTCAGTTCCAAGTCTTCAGGGCCCAAGTGCTGCAGCGATTTCACTTCACTGAAGACATTTTCCAGTGGCTTTTCCTAGGGACCTTGACACAGCGTTATTGGAAGAGATGAGAGATTTGCTTTCTAAACATACCCTCAGTCCTGCCCAGTGCCCATCTCCTGTGAGGGGGATCCGTGTCATTCATTTGCACCGTAGGCACAAGAAGATGTTAAAGGCCATCAAGTATTTTCAGACTGAAACAAATGTAATTGCAGGATCAAGTTGTCAAAGAATATCCTAGGTTTGCATTTAGAGTTATGAATCCATTCTCCTGGAAATCGTTGTAAGAGGATCACCGAGTTTGTAATGCAAGTGTGAGCTGATGATAATATTTCTCTCAGTACTCAAGAAAAAAAGGTCCAAATTTGCCTTTCCAAAAACATGGTCCAGTCTTGCCTGGGAGCTCGTTTCAAAATTCACCATGCGTATTCCTGGAGCCCCTCCCAAAATGTTGGGTGCCTAGAACTGGCTGTTCTGGGTGACAGTTCTCTTTGTTTTCAGCTGTTGCATCTGTTATTAGAGAACAAGCAACAAGATGTTAAAAGCTTTCTTAATGTTTGTTTCTATTAGGCAATTGTATTTGCCATGGGGATAATGCGCAATCGGGGCTGGAAGAAGCAGCAGCGTTTGCAGGCTGCGGGCGAGTGAGGTGAAAATTCTTAGTGGTGCATCAAAGAACAGAAGGAGAAGGGTCCAAGGCAGAGTTTTCATCCAAGCGTAGCCCAGGTATCCAGATGTGGGGAACTGCTCCTTTAGCAGAAAGCATGGAACACCTTTAACGGGTTGAGTTGAGCACCAGCTATTACAAGATCTGCTGCTGCTGCTAATGGAATTGGTGCTGCTGTGCTTATCCCTATATCTGAGCTATTTATTTATTACTTTCCATGAGAGAAATGCTAATTCTATGCATATGTTGATCCTGCTCTCATTAGCAATGTTTCATCCACTGAAAAAACCAGCTTACTCTGTGACTCTTCTCGCTATCCTCCTGTGATAACAGCAGTTAATTGAATTTCATCGAAGTGTTTCCTTTATTCTGCTTAAATGTGTTGGGTTTTTCCATTTCATTGGTAACAGCATTTTTCAGACCCGGAGCTTCCAAGACAGCCTGCAAAACCCCACCTTTGAGACAACAAACAGACTAACTGTGTGTTTATCTACCGGTTGGAATGCGCAATTCACAGGCTGCCTCATAAAAGCAGGGGATGTTGCAGGAGCACAGGCTACACCTGCTACTGGACAATAGCATCTTGTTACAGAAAGGTTTGTGCACTTGACCGCAAAGAAACCTAATTCAGGNATGTTTCATCCACTGAAAAAACCACCTTACTCTGTGACTCTTCTCACTATCCTCCTGTGATAACAGGAGTTAATTGAATTTCATCAAAGTGTTTCCTTTATTCTGTTTAAATGTGTTGGGGTTTTTCCATTTCATTGGTAACAGCATTTTTCAGACCCGGAGCTTCCAAGACAGCCTGCAAAACCCCACCTTTGAGACAACAAACAGACTAACTGTGTGTTTATCTACCGGTTGGAATGCGCAATTCACAGGCTGCCTCATAAAAGCTGGGGATGTTTCAGGAGCACAGGCTACACCTGCTATTGGACAATAGCATCTTGTTACAGAAAGGTTTGTGCACTTGACCTCGAAGAAACCTAATTCAGGAAAAGGGAAATGATACACAAATGCTCTTCTACAGCAGCTACTTTCAGGTCCTTTTACCAGTAACTTCTGTTTTTCCCTGTCGCTCTATCAGGAATAGTTCAAGACTCTCAGCTCCTGCCACAGCACAGGAATATGGATTAGAAGATCTCTTGGCTCCCTTCTAGGACTGTTCTGCTCTTTCTGTTTCAATCTGGCATGTTCAGGTCCTTCTCCAACCCCTCCACCTCGCTTTCCTTAAGCAGCAACACTTAACGCTGGTACCCCAAGTCCTCTTTAACGCTTCTTGAGCTGAGGACAACATGATTATGGTTGGACTCGATGATCTGGTGGGTCTCTTCCAGTCTGATGATTATTAATTTGATCTGGACTAAAAGTGAACACCGTCTTGCCTCAAATCCTTTATATTACTGAGTCTTCAATGGCATTTCTGTCTTAAACTTATAGAAAACATGACAAAACCACACACTGGACTAGTTTAGCAGAGGCTGAAAGTTCCAGCCTACTAATCACCTAGATTTTCTTGGGTTTAGATGACAGATTTGAACACTTAGGAGAAGAAAGAAAATAGAGCTACAAGAAAGAAATCTTTCTTCTGCCTAGATGCTCTTGGAAATCTGTTCCTGAAGCAAATCAGAGAAATCGGTGCTTATCTGCTGCTCAGCATAGCTGTCTGCCCCGTTATCAGCCGGCTGGAAAATGTGTGCAATAACCTATAGCTGGAGTGAGCCTCCAATCTTGCCATCAGCTGTGGCAGCTGCTCTCAGAACATATAATGGTGTTTTGTTATTGCTCCCACATTGCCCTGAGGTCTGTTATGGAATGTTCTAAGACTACACACCGTTGGCCAAGGTCTAATAGAAAGAAGCAGGTGGAAAAATAAAATACGACTTTAATTTCCTGCCGTATACTAACCTTTTACTATACCCAAAGCAAAGAAGGATTATAAATAGGATCTTACTTTTTGTTTGTCACTTGATTGATGAACTGTTTAAGTAATTCTCACTAAATGTATTTAAAACATGTTTTTCCCTGCCACAGCGTGCTCTTGGATTTCTTCTCTGGGAACTCAGGCTTTGCAAAGCTCTGTAAACACAAGAGCTGCAGCTGAGTTAGCAAAATTCCTTGGCTTGCTTTGTAGGATCGGGCATATAGACAAAATAGTGGAGTGACAATCTGTAAGCCGACTGCCACTGCTTTTGCTCCTGCCAAACTGATAGCCGTGGGTCGCTGCCAAGTGATAAAGAAATGACGAAATTATCAGCAAGAGAACGTTGTGGCTTACAGGCTGTACCAATGTCTGGTGATTACTCCAGCCGGGGAGTCCAGGGTTGGGTAAATGTGTAACTCCAGCAGAATTGGACCATAGCACTTGGTGCTGGCCTCAAGAAGGCGGCCATCTAGAAGGAGCTGGTGACTGATTAACTGAAGAGCAAATGTTGTGCTAAAGCAGGTAGCATGGAGTGAACAGAACAGCTTTTTCTTCTATGGGTTTGACTGCACTGTGCAGCTCTATACAGCCCTGTGTCTGTTCAGAAATAAGTAATGCAGAAACGGGCAGTCTGGAAAAAACCACTAACACCAAGCAAACAAATAACCATAACAAAGCCCTAAAACCCCACCCAATAGTTGTTTCCAATAAGGGATCCATTGTGTGCACTCTTGTGTCACCTGCGTGGCAACAAACCTTCATTCATCAGTGGCTCTACAGAAAAGAATACCCTGAGCCAATTCCTGCTTGGACCTTGTATCTATGATGAATATTCCATCTCCGGTTAACTAACTCAAAGTAGACAAGCCCCTTGCAAAACCTAGTTTGGACTCTCCCCAAATGTTTGTTCCAAACAATAACTGTGTGAAGCTTTCTTCTTGTTCTGACCCTATTTGGCAGTAGGATACTGACCCCCCACGTATCTCCTGTAAATCTAATCTGGTTGCTTTCTTATTGTTTCAGAAGCGTGAGGTGCAGGCAAATTTTCACAGTCATGAGGTTCTCTTTTTCCCAGTCTGAGAAAGAATATATTTTGTGCTGTTTCACAGATTGCTTCTCTAAGCCAAATTCAGTGTGGAGATTTGCTCTCCATCAAAATACAAGGGGTTTTAGGGTCAGAAAAAACTAGTGAAACAGAAGCACTCTTAATAAAACCAAGCGCTGCGTTTTTTCCCCATTAGAAATTTTTCTGCCTCTGGAAGGACGGAGAATTCTGCAACAAATATTCTCATTCCTCTTTTATTTTTAATCTGAGTTCCAGGCTGTAATTGGCCTCAGGTCACATGCTGTTTGTTCAGCCTGAACATCCTCAGATGATAGCAGAAGTCATTGTGAGTCATTTTCTCAGAAAGAGAGGCTACATCGCATATTCTGTCTGAAAGCCAGGCAGAGTGCAGAAAAATGTTCCCAAATGCAGCAAGATGAGAATCCCCTCTATGCTTTCTGCGTACAGAGAGGTAGTTGGTGCACCTCCTTTCCCCGTGTATTAGTCAGTGAAGATCAACGGGGCACTGGCCTTGCCTGGTTGCTCACCAGGAGAGAAAAGGCTGTCCTGCCATCAGAGGAAGGGGGAGTGAAGCCTGAGCTAATGTATAAGAGAGGCAATGTGCCAGGCATGTGTGAGAAAGAACTGGAAATCCCTCCTACCAGAGTGGTTTAGGACAGATCTGTAGGCAGAATCACAGCGTGAAGAATTATTGCCGTATCTCAGTAGTATTTGGATAAACTGGCTTTGAAAATACTGATCAAAGAAGTGTTTGGACTCACGTTTCTGGGCAGCTCTCTGCCTGCCTTGGCTTTTGACTGTTTGTTTTACCTCTCTGTTGTTTCAGCAAGCAGCTAGATGATGTCTAAGCATTTTAATCACACAGAATCACACAGAATCACCGGGTTGGAAGAGACCCATCGGATCATTGAGTCCAACCATTCCCACCAAACACTAAACCATGTCCCTCAGGACCTCGTCTACTCGTGCCTTAAACACCTCCAGGGAAGGCGAATCAACCCCCTCCCTGGGCAGCATATTCCAGTGCCCAATGACCCTTTCCGTAAAAAA
>WAAB01018465.1:26284-47738 GCA_013389865.1 Piaya cayana | reverse complement strand
CTCATGCCATTAGACTCAGCCCAGCGGTCCAGCCTGTTCAGATCCCTTTGCAGGGCCTCCCTACCCTCCAGCAGATCAACACTTCCACCCAGCTTAGTGTCATCTGCAAACTTGCTAAGGGTGCACTCAATGCCTTCATCCAGGTCATTGATGAAGACATTGAACAGGGCTGGACCCAGCACTGAGCCCTGGGGAACCCCACTTGTAATCAGGCAAAGCTGCTCTGTTCTCTCTGTTCTCTCTTCTTATATTCCTTCTGTTCCTCCAAGCAGTCTTGGAGACCTACGATCTTTTGATGGCTGATAGTTAAGTCCTCTGTTGTTTTATAGCTGCCTCCAAACAGAAGCCTCTCCTGTTAATGATGAGTGCCATTGTATTTAGGGCTGTAAGTCCCTGCTCTGCTCATAAAGATGAGAACAGTATCATTTACTTCATGAAATATTTGCTATTTTTCCTAACTCAACAAAATCCTGATTCACTTCAAGCTTCTTGCATTGTCCATCGTGCCTCTCAGCCAGCGCCCTTTCCTGCCATCACTGCTCCAAGGCAGGAGCACGCAGGCTCCTTCCTGCTAAAAGCTTTTTCTTTGGGTCCCTGGTTTGAACCAGCGCTGCTGAGCAAGGGGATATTTTCAGCCTAGTCCTGCACACACCTGCATCACCACAGTGTGTAATGCAGAGGTCTCTTGTTTTCCTTTCGTGACTGGCAGCCACATCCTTGACAGAGAGACTCTACCTATTAAATCTATCAGGTTTCATACCCTGACTCCACCTTGCAATCACTCAGCATCTTGGGGTATTAGACAGGAAGACTGATTATTTTGTTTTCACAAGTCGTAGCTCTAGTAAATGCAATAGGTAAGTTCACCAGCCTGTATCACCTGCTGCTTCTGTCACGTTCCCCCGAGGGTTTGAAAAGAATAGCTGGATTTATGGAATCCTACCAGGATTTTTGGTTTACTCGTTTATTCCTCCTCGGTTTATACACATGAGATAAATTGAATCTCTGGAGAATTAGGTCTATTTACACATGGGAGGGTACAATTCTGGCAGGAGGACTGTAAGTCCTTCTTGTAAAGTCGCTCATGGTTGCAGACACCAGCCTGGAAAGCCAAGACTAGGGCTGTCTGTTACATTTAGAGTCTGTAGCCTTTCACACCTTATCTTTGCTGAGATAATTGACAGCTGGGCTTACGAATTCACTGGCCTCTTTTTTTATATGAACGGGACCAAAACCAGCTTATTTTCTGTGAAGTGCTGTGCCACGAGCTTCCACATCTCATTACCTTATTCAATAGTTTTGCTGATGTAAACACAAGTTCTTTTGGTTTGTGTTCAATATAAAACTTTTTTCAAGGAGCATAACTTTTGCATAAAGCCAAACTAACGCCTGCTTCACAGAGCAGGGTTCAACAATGCTGGCCTTAGCCGATTTTCTAACATTAGGATTAAGTTGTGGAATTATTGTAATTTAACACAGAACTGCTTTGGCAATCTTTCTGTAAATGAAGACAGCCGATATTGCCTTTACCAGCTTACCAGACTCTCACGGGAACCACAGACTTTTGCACAAGCACCAAATTTGAACCCTGACAATTTTTATCTTAGAAGCTGCAGATAATACCATAGCTGAGCTGCTGCTGATTATAGATAATTACATATTGGCCAGGTGATTTCTATAGCAATTTTTTAAGCTTTCACAGGAAAGGAAATGGAATAATTTCTTGTCAGAGCAAATGATATCAATGTGTATACAACTGTGTTAAGCTTTGCATTCAAATTAATAAGTTGAAAACAGCCTGCGCTACGAGACGCTGTGTGAGGATGGCAGGATGCTCGCTGAGGGAACAAAATGTCAAATCCCTTTCCTTTACATTTTACCCAGCAGTCTAAATACAGAGAGTGCATGTCATCTTGTAAACAATACTGGCAAAGAAACTACTGTATTCTGAGCAGGCGTAGGAGGGGATTATCTTTTGCAACTGGTTCATGTCAAGGAAGGTACCTAGAAATGAAAATTAATCTTTTACAAGCTCTTATGTAAGTGAAACCCGTTTACTAACAAGCTGCTGTGTCTTGTCCCCTCACGGGTGACTCAGCACGGCATCACCTCCTAGCATCAGTATGTAAAAAGAGGAAGACGGGGGCAAAAAAGACATCGATGTCAGCTGACATACTTCTGTGCAACGTTTGCTTTTGGTCACAGAAAATGTGCAGGTCAGCACGTGCATAATTTATGACAAAAGAATGCTTCTGCTGTGATGACTATTTTTCAGTGCCATAATTTAGTCTGAGCTACGATGGAGGGGCTGTGTTAGTGTAGAATCAGCCTGGATAGAGCTGAAGAGTGCTGTTTAAAAGATGTCTAAGGTTCAAAAGAGATCGTTCATTGAATAATACCCAGCTTATATCTTATGTGCCTGTGCCAAAGTGGAAGCAAAGTTGCGGCAGGATGGTTCCTTTCTTTCTTTCCGTGCTCCTTTGGGGCAAACACTGACAGCAGGGTGTTCTGGGAAGGAGCAAAGGTGAGCAAGGGATCCTGTCCTTCTGCTACATCTACTGTCAGATCATCTGGAAGCCCCAGTTTGTGTCATTTAACAAGCTCTGGTTTTTTGCTGCAGCCAAATTCTTGATGAATCCTGATCTCAGTAGCCAAAAAACTCTAGGGACACTCTTGGAATAATCCTCAGGCTGTAGAAAACTAAAGAAAAATTCTTGGCAGCATGCTACTGTATTTTAAGATGGCCTTTCCGATATTAAAGACAGTGAAATTGCTATATATTCCTCTTCCTTCAAATACTTTACCCTCACATCTCTTTATAACAACTCCTTTATTCCCACAGTGGTGAGTCTCTCGCATAAATCACACATGTACAACAAGTAGGATTAATTATAGCTCCAGAAAAATGCGTGCCCACATTCCCACCCCTGCACAGCCCACAAAACCCTGTGGCAATTAAAATATGTGGATTGTGGGCTGCCTCCTTAGGGTCACTGGAAAGCTAAAGACGGATGCTTGGATGCCTCTTACTGTCAGTAACGCTGCTGCTGTCTTCGACATTAGCACCAAATAAATAATCAGTCAGGGCCAAGCTGGTTTTACTCTATTTTGAAACCTGATGTTGATGCAACAGGACCTTGCAGTGCTGCAAGGGACCTGTGCTTGAAAAAAGCAGCAGAAGTTTCACCTCAACTCATCCCAGACAAAGCCATGCGACCCTTGGGCCATGTGAACCTCGGGGGGCATTTGGGGTCAGCCTCGAAGTGGGAAGACCTGATTATTTTATATTTTCCATAGTTGCCCTTCACATGCCTTCCAAGTGATGGAAATGAACGGTGACTAAATGCTCTGCATTAAGATGTTAGAGAGCGTTCACAGGGGGAAGTAGCATGTTTGCCAATGCTACTGAAATAATGGAACACAATTAAGAAAAAGAACTTTGGTTAAACAAATAAGGAATACTGAAAGACCATAAATGAAGACTCTTTTTTCCATGGTAAGTTCAGTTTTGGGGACCTTAAAAGCAATTTACCCTAGCACTCAGGGTCAACCTTAGTCATCTTAATCTTCCTGAGATGCCTCTTTCTCACTTATATCAGAGTTTTGAGAAACTCGGGAAGACCCTGGTGAAGGAGGAAGGATTGTTACCTGTGCTTATGATGAATTGAAGGGCATTCTTGATGTTCACCTTTTCTCTTTCCTCTGAAAATCCTCTTTTCTGGCAGCCACAGGAAAAGAGAATTGATGTCTCTGAGCCAGGACTGGTTAAGGAGACCAAAGGCTGCAAGCTTAGACAATATACAGCACAACCATGACTGCTGGCACTTCATTACAGGAAAGAAAAGAACAAACTCTAAAAGAGCCAGAGAAACACTCAACTATTGATTGTCTCTTTGTGACAAGGAGCTCTTCTAGGTTTTATTTTACAGGTTATCATTCTTACTTTATGGGAAGTTCAGTAATTGGGATCAAAGAAATGAGTAGTTGCTGCTGTGGACTTCCTAGCCTTGAAAGATGCTTTCAAATACTGCATGAAGGCAGAGTGGGAGATGACTCCGATGGCATTTGCTTTCAGACCCAACATCTTCTGTTATAATAGACACCAGAAACTGAATGGACAAATTTACTTAATAAAACACTAGCAATTTTATTGTGGAAAACAACTTTGTGTGGGCTAACAGCCCACTTACCCCTTCCACTTCCTTTTATGGTTTTGAACACTGTAGTGCTCGTTCCATAAAATGAAGCTTCTGGCCACTCGTGTGAGAAAAGCCTCCTCAAATTAATGATATTAATATCATCCCTAGCCAAATAAAAAAATTAATGCTACCGTGTCTGCCTTTATTTTTCATTGCAATTGATGAAGTGAAGCTTCCTTTCCTCCTAGAAGACTTGCTTTGTTTTATTACCACTATGATCCGACTGCTGCTGGAAATTCTTCCCAAAGTGGCTGCACACAGGTAGTAAGTTGTGTCCCATCGGCTTCCCAGAGTTATATGTCCTGGTAATGTCACTGAAATACTGCACAGCAGAGTCACATGCAGATGGCATTGGATCCCTCTGATCAATGGCACTAGACAGATAGCAGTGCAGTATCTCTGAAGAGAGCTGGTACTTTGGCACCTCCTTTTTGTTTTGGCTATGTAATGATAAGATACAGCAGTGTCCTGTTTTTCTTATGAAATAAGTTGATATCTGCTACCTCCTGTCTTCACTGATACTTAGAATCTGCTAATTCTGAATATACACTGCCTCACAGAAACGTAATGCAGATCATACCTCGTAACTGTTCTTTTCAAATAGCAGTTAGCAGCCTGAATTTAAGTACATTGTGGTGCAAACAGTCGTTCTATCATAGCTGCTGAAGTACTTGTATTTAAGTTATTTATGTACACTGGCATTATTTAACTTTGCAGGAACTTGACAGAGACTAAACAGTTGAGTTTGCCTTGAAATTCTGATATGTGGAAGAAACACTGGTGCGATTATCTACATGGATATTCTACGCACAAGGAGAAATTACAATGACGAGCTCCAGATCCTTCCTAGTACCAAACCTCTAATTCTAAAAATGAGAGCTAGAAATAGCCTGAATAACATTCAGCCTTCCAGCAGCTGCCCTGCACACGTTTATTTTGCACACCTCTGAAAAGACTGCATGTGTGCGACTAGCTGAGGAGCAGGGCTGGCTCTGAGGGTCTCCAGCTGCAGTGCCCACCCCTGTCTATGAATGGCACAGCCTGCATGGCAGCTGCTGGGTTGCTGTAGCCAGAGCTCCAGAGCTGGTATCCAGGGCAGGATTTCTTTCCTCTGCAGCTTAATGCAACCTGGCTATTTCAATTGTGTGTTGAAAAGCGGATTACCTCTTCAGAATGAATCATAGAATCCTAGAATAAACTGATTGGAAGAGACCCACCAGATCATGGAGTTCAACCATTCCCATCAAACACTAACCCATGTCCCTCAGCACCTTGTCCACCCGTCCCTTAAACCCCTCCAGGGAAGGGGAATCAACCCCCTCCCTGGGCAGCCTCTGACAGTGACCAACAACCCTTTCTGGGAAAAAAAAATTCCTAATGTCCAGCCTGAACCTCCCCTGGTGGAGCTTGAGGCCATTCCCTCTCGTCCTGTCCCCTGTCCCTTGGGAGAAGAACCCAACTCCCTCCTCTCCACAACCTCCCTTCAGGTAGTTGTAGAGAGCAATGAGCTCTCCCCTCAGCCTCCTCTTCTCCAGGTTAAACACCCCCAGCTCTCTCAGACGTTCCTCATCAGGCCTGTTCTCCAGCCCCTTCCCCACCTTCGTTGCTCTTCTCTGGACTCGCTCCAGAGCCTCAACATCCTTCTTGTGCTGAGGGGCCCACAACTGAACACAGGATTCAAGGAGCGGTCTCACCAGTACTGAGTTCAGAGGGAGAAGAACCTCACTGGCCCTGCTGGCCACACCGTGTCTGATCCAAGCCAGGACGACATGCCATGGCATCTTGGCATGAGTTCAGGCCCATGGAGTTTAGGTCTTTACTCAGCATACCACACCTATTTTTTCCGCAAACATGATTATCACCCCAGCAAAGACAGTAGCTTTTGCAGAAATGTGACACGTCACATTCTTTTTCACACCATCCTTTGAAGCAAGAGGAAAGGTCACACTGAGATACACGCAACCAGATTAGAAAGACCTGGGGTCTGATACAGTAAAGCAATTCCTAACTGACTATCTGGCACATTAGGGGATACTTATACTGATTTGCCATCCATAAAAATATGTATGGCTTACATGTGAAAATTATGATTAACAGAGCAGGGGTTTATGTCATCATTCTCTCTAATTCAATGTCACTCGTAATATAAAATCAGAACCAGCAGAAAGGAGAAGCAAAGAATTAGTTTCCTGTGAATACCTGTCATGCTTTAAGTTATACAATGATATAAACAAATGGTGGTTCTCAGACCCTCTAGAACTGATATTACATGAACATCACAGTATCAGATGTCCTGGTGTGCGCCTTTCTGTACTTCAGAATCTGAACTTCTGCCAGTGCTGCTCGTTTGGGTTTATAGAGGTGAATGAACAATTAAATTATGTCCTTAAGAGCAGTTTTACTATAATCCACATTTTCTAGGTTTTTCCAATTTGCGGCAACCTCCATACAGACCACGAATGCGCATTAGAAAGCCTTTTCGAATTCCTGCTGCTTACCTATGAGACCAGTATATTCTTTACGGGCTAAGGAAGTTTGTGGAGATTTTTAAATATGTATTATAGATACTTAAGGGGATGAAGGAGTAAATTTGCATTTAGATAGATTCTACTGTCCCTATGAATATATAATAATTTCTAAATGAATTTTTGTAAAATAATTACTTTTAAAGGATTTTTTAAAGGAATTATAAGAAGTAATAAGTCTTAAATAACAGTACAATTCTCTGTTAACATGAAAGTAAATGGTATGTAAGTGGCTTCATTCTGTTTGGCAAATAGGGGTTAGTGAGGTGTTATTTGCTGAGTGAGTGACAGAGTGGGGAACAGGACCCAGTACTTGTATTAGCAGATTTGTATCCTGTCTGCCTGGACCGTGGAGCCTCTAAATAGCCTCCTGGAAAGGTGTCAGAAATGTGGCATTTCTGTGCAAGTCTGTGGGGAAAGGCTACAGATCTTGCATAATCTGTTTTATCTGTTCCAAGTATTCAAACCCAACCACAAGTCATTTTTAATCAGACAGCACTGACTCGAGGGATTCGCACACCCATTGCAAGGATTGATGCAATCATGCAACAGTCTTGCAATGACTTGTGTTAATAGTCTGTAGTCCCAAGACTTTCCATTAATATACTGCCATCGGGCTGCCGTTGGATAACCATGCTGTGAATATACATCCAGCACTCTCAGATCATGAGACTGTTGCAACAATCCATGGGTGCTTGCTTTGCATGATTGCCACAGCAAGCAACACCTGCACATGACTTTATAATGTCTTCGAGAATCAGTATGTAGATTCTGTGTAAAAGAAGTTACACTGACTACAGACATTGCAGAGACACTTTCTTGCCAACTAGAAGCTTGGATTATGGAATGCAAGAGAAGAGTCTTCCAGGTTCCTTGCACTTGTCCAAAAGTATAAAGTTCTAGAGGGCAGATTAGAACCTCAAATTGTATCAGAAATGGCATGACCAGTAGGTCCAGGGAGGTTCTTCTCCCTCTGGACTCGGCACTGGTGAGACTACTCCTTGAATCCTGTGTTCAGTTGTGGGCCCCTCAGCACAAGAAGGATGTTGAGGCTCTGGAGTGAGTGCAGAGAAGGGCAATGAAGCTGGGGAAGGGACTGGAGAATAAATCTTATGAGGAACGGCTGAGAGAGCTGGAGGTGTTTAACCTGGAGAAGAGGAGGCTGAGGGGAGACCTCATTGCTCTCTCNGTGGGTCTCTTCCAACCTGGTTGTTCTATGATTCTATGAAATTCTTCCGTACCATGCCTGATATCGGCAAACTACGCCCTCAGTGTCACTTACAACTTTGTATAGCGGCAATTGATTGAAACTCTGTAAACAAACTCTGTTTGGAGTTTCAGGAGCTGAACTGTAATCAGTAGTTCACTCACTTGGAATTGTGTTAACTCTACAGTATGAGGTGGAGTGAAAAAAAAAAAAAAAAGTTTTTTACCTGTCCAGCTGATAGGAACAAAGTACAACACAACAGAAGAAGCAGCACTGTGCGCACTCTAATTTTTAGAGTAGACTTGCAGTACATGTCTATCAAACAGCATATTTACCAGGGATTATGTGTGGATCTCAGGAACTCCTCAAGCATTAACCACTTTAGTCTGAAAGCTAGAGGATAGGATTGAGAATGTTCTGTTCTTTAATAAGTTAACAAACACTTTATGCTGACTACACCAGAATTACTTTCTCTATTGATGTGTTGATTTAACAAGATGGGAACAGGAGGGAAAAGCAGTAGCTCAGCATAAACTATAGTTTGGTAAACAGCATTGGTGGACACAATACTTCCAAGAGCAAAGGAAAATCATTCATTTAAAAGCTGGAACTCTTGGGTGTCTCAATTTAGAATAAGGTGATGACCTGCTCAGAAAAACTGTACAAACAGCCCAGCAGGCATCTAAAAAACTCTTACTTCTCTCTTTTACCAGCTGGTTACGAGGCTGTCGGTGGGTGATGTTAAATATTTAGTGAGGGGCTTGTTTTGAACAGTTATCCATCATGCACTGAGACTGATACTTGTGTTCTAAAAGGTGTAATGGTTCTAGTGGGTGGTTCAAGTGCCCAGCACTCAGGTGGTTCTAGTGGCAGGGTGGTTCTAGTGCCCAGCACTCATCAGACCCCCAAACAGCCAGTGCTAGTTGCCAGGCAGTTCTGCTGTTAGGTCAGCAGGCAAGTTTATAGACAAGAAGCTGGAATTCCAGCTCTGCTCTGCACCTCAAAGTACTGCAAAATTCAAACTCAGTAAAATGAAAGGCATGAAGCTTAAAAACTGAAAGATGCTTTCAAAAAAAAAAAAAAAAGAGAAAATGGTCTCAGCCGTAAGGCAGCTTTACAGCCTTGGCAGACGGCTACTGAAAAGTTGTTTCTAACAGAAAGTTAAGTTGCACCACAGTGAGATGAATGAGTTGACACCAAGAGTTCAAGTGTGTGACAATTTATTTAGCGTGCAAAGCGCCTTGATTTTCAGCCTGCTGTCTGAATCCATGCTGCTCTTGTGACTAAAAATAAACCTCCGCCCACAGTAAAGAAAGTCGTGTAGTGGCAGTTGGGCCTGACTTAAGAATTCCGAAAGAAGGAAACATGAGTTGCATTTCTATAGAAAGCACTTAATCAGCAAACCGGAGTTCCTTTAAAACCTCAGTATGTTTAATTCTCCTTCCTTTTACAAAGCAGCCTTTCCTTTCAAGCCTCAGTAATTTGCTTCCCAACAAAAGACACGGATAGTTTTAGAACAGCTTTTACTGATGTTTACTGTGGCATACCGTGCTTATAAAATCTTTTTAATATGTAACCATTTAACTTCCCCTGGCAAGATAAATTCATGGCGATACAGATATTTTGTAAATACCACACTAGCAGAGCATCTGAGTCAGAACAGGTTATAAAAGAACATGGCACTGGAAATAGACCTGGGCTCGCAATGTAGCAAGGGATATTAAGCAAAAATTTTAGGATGAACTAGAGTTGAGAGTTCAGTATGTTCTTTATGGCACAGATGGCAACGATGTGCCCTGAACTTCCGTGAGGGGACGACTGAGGTCACCAGCTATCCCGTGGGGGAAGTGAGTCAGGAAAAGCGTAAGTGATTTCAACACCTTTGGTATAAATGCCATAGATTAGTAATATGAACTTTACAAAGGTTTTGCTAATTTGGGACCAGAGAGACTTTCCACTGAGTAACTTTAGCTTTAAAAATGATACCCACCGCCACAACATTTGAATTTAAGCAGCATTAAGCATTCAAGATTTTACTTTGCTGCTCTGTGGCTGCGTTTGAACTGTCCCTGCCCTAGCGATAACAAAGGTTAAGGCAAGACACAAGTAGCTATTATACCTAAGTGAATGAAGTACATTGAGAATGAGAACACTTAAATTAATGAACAGAAGTATACAGCTCTTTATACCGCAATTCAAAAGCCACAGAAAAAGATTTTTACAAAGATATATCCTAAATGCATCAGACTTGTAATTTCGGGTATATCTAAAATGCTTGTGTCGGTAAGCAATTCCAATCGGAAAACTTAAAATGAAAACTAAGCTAAAAAAAGGCAGTTCTCAGGAAAAAGGTATCACAGATCTGTAGGGTCTGGTAAAAGAGTAAGGAAAGCAGGCACCTTTGAAACAGCAGCTTTCCTTTGAAACAAGCACAGAAATTTGTATCTGACAGCTAAAGAGCCTGTTTCCAGCCATCAGTAAGTTCAGATGCCGTTACGTGGCTGCGGTCTGTAAAATGTAGTGTCTGGCTTCTCCTACGGCTGCAGAATTAGGGTGCAAAATCCCAGCTGCCCCTTGAGAGCAACTTGCATGTAAAATGAAGATATGCAAACATGAAATATATGTCTTGGACACTATCCATTCACAATTTTATTATCATCCTCATATGATTAAGTTCTACGTATCAGCATACAATGATCCTTTGTTCATTCTGGGTGGACAACAGTGTGACGAACCAGGAAGTTTTATCCCATTATTTTAGGCAATCTCAATATTAAACTCATACAATTCTATCTACAACAAATTGAGTATGCGTAAGATGTTCCAGACCTCAAACACTTTAAGAAGCGTGCATGTGATCCTTCTCAGGGGTTTATTCATCAGGGTGCTCCCTGGTTACAAGTGATTTTTTCCAATCCAAGATCCAAATACATAACACTGTGCCCTAAAGGAATTTAGCAGAGTCTCGTGGGACTCTGGGTATAACGCAGTGAGTGGAACACATTTTTCTATAGATGGAGTTTTTCATCTGTGACAGGTTGAAGGTGTTAAACAATTCAAATACCTCTCATTTTTCTCCAATGTTCCAGGGTAGAATAGAATGGAAATCACTCATACGAAATATGATAAATGTTGAAAGCCAATACATTTTAGATCAGTAAATTACGTGTGCAATTTTTATCTGCTCTTGTCAGGGACGGGATATGAGAAATTAGATGTTTATCTAGAGTTTTGCTGGGACGTTCAAGTATATGTGTGTGTGACTTGCGTGTTTGTATGTATTATTTTACAAATCTGAACATCAATTTGTACTAGTAATGTGACTGTTAATTAGTTCCTTCCATCCAATCTTGTCATAAATTGCACGGTAGATTTCATACCGTGCTGCAATGAGAGGACAAGGTGGTTCATATTCAAATACAGCCACCCATGCTGCTTGGCCACATGCCTCCATTGTGGATTTATATAAGAAGCAAAATAGAAGGGTAGCTTGTTGTAACCTTGCAGAAACACAGGAAGGGTTCAATGTGGCAGCTAAAAATGCTGTGATTTTTTACTTCGTGCAGGAGGAATCCTGAGGTAAAAGAAGAGCGAAGACCAAGCGCTTTAGTTTAGCCCTGAGTTAAACACGCCAAGGCCAGCTCTAAGCACAGTTACAGCATGATAAAAATGAAGTGCTTAGTCTTCTCTTTTTACATCAGAATAGTTCCAGCAGTTACTTATCCCAAGGTGTTAAAGCCTGCATTTTGAGCAATGAAATCAAAGCCTTCTGTAATACAGTAGCTTCCATATTAGTTCATCCATTTTGAAGTCAAGTACCAGACAAAATGCCACTCCTCCAACAGGTGAAGAGAGGCCGGTTTCAATCTGCCATGTATCCTCCGAGATGCCAAGCGCTGTTGACTGGTTATGCAGCTCAGAAAAGTCCTGACCAAACAGTTCTGTCCTGTACCAAACGCTTTAATTTGCTCACGTTGTTAATACTATATTAATATTTTCATACTAACGCAGTCGCTTCTTCTGGTGACCACGTTCACGATCAGGGTTACTATGCTTACGGTTTTCAAAACACGGCATAATGCAGGAAGTCTTTCCAGTCCATCTCCTGCCTTTTTACCCTCAGATTTCCAAATCCCATCTTGCTTACAAAGACCTCACTCCTAAATAGTGTTTAAATTCCATTTGATAGGCTTAGTATCTTTGTATAAAGACTGCCTTAGCTGAAGTATAATGCCCATATCAGCATGCAGTTTTAAAAGGCCATGCTTAACCTACTCTTTCTAGTGATAACTGGTCACAGTAATTTGAGTTATGAAAGGTGTGTCCTTGGTAAATTATCTCCGAACAACAGCATTGCTTGTTTGTTCAATAGATGTGAGACCGGTCATTTTTAGAGGAGTGGTAAGGATCCGAGCTTTCTGCTGCATCTCATTTTAATGTAGGTAGTCAGGAGAGAGATGCCATCAATGAAGCCTGAGTCTCTGAGCCTGACGTTTACCTCTGAAGCTCTGGTGTCTGTGCCAGAGATCCATGGTGTGGCTAAGGCAGCGAAGATGCAGAATGACTGGGTGAAGGTCACACATCACCCCAGCTACTTCAAGTATCCAAGATATCCTCAAAGCCCAGGCGCCAGCAGCCTCCCCAAAGCTGACCATTCTTTCCAGTATGACTGTTCTTTACACAGCGTGACAGATGGAAACGAGACTTCCTGCTGTTTGTACTTCTTTTTATGAGGCTGGGGTTTTTTTGATCTGAAGCCTGGATTTCAAACTTACTGTGCCCGCAGTTACAATCCTCACGAATCCAGTTGCTCGCTTGCTTGTACCTTACTCACTGTTTGAACAAGCCCACAACGTGTTACAACTCTGTGAAAAAAAAAACTAGCCTATTTGATAATGTTTGGTCTGCCCTACAGTGGCAGAACTATCTCACTTTTTAACATGCTTAGGGCAAGACTGGGCCACAAAAATGATCCAAGGGCTGGAGCATCTCCCATATGAGGACAGGCTGAGAGAGATGGGGAGGTTGGAGAAGAGCAGGCTCCAAGGAGATATTAGAGTAGCTTCCAGTACTGAAAGGGGCTCCAGAAAAACTGGGGAGGGGGCCTTGATCAGGGAGTGCAGGGAGAGAACAAAGGATAGTGGTTTCCACGTGAAAGAGGGGAGATTGAGATGAGAAGTCAGGAAGAAATGCAGGTGGGGAGGCCCTGGCCCAGGCTGCCCAGGGAAGCTGTCGCTGCCCCATCCCTGGAGGGGTTCAAGGCCAGGTTGGATGGGGCTTGGAGCCCCTGATCCAGTGGGAGATGTCCCTGCCCATGGCAGGGGTGGGACTGAGCTTTGAGAGCCCTTCCAACCCAAATCACTATAAGATTCTCTGTAGTTACTGCAGTTACCACAACATAACAAGTAAGGCCAAGACAGACTAAAGTACTTTTGTCAGAGATCTCCTGACCTTTGAAAGCAACTTGTCATCCTTTCTTTCAGAGTCTGGTCTAAGGACTGGGTATTTCAGAAGTTCAGGATTCATTGAGAGAGCTGGGGGTGTTTAGCCTGGAGAAGAGGAGGCTGAGGGGAGACCTCATTGCTCTCTACAACTACCTGAAAGGAGGTTGTGGAGAGGAGGGAGCTGGACTCTGCTCCGAAGGGGCAGGGGACAGGACGAGAGGGAATGGCCTCAAGCTCCGCCAGGGAAGGGTCAGGCTGGACATTAGGAAAAAAATCTTCAAAGAAAGGGTGATTGGTCCCTGTCAGAGGCTGCCCAGGGTTGATTCGCCTTCCCTGGAGGTGTTTAAGGTGTGGGTGAATGAGGTGCTGAGGGACATGCGTTAGTGATTGATGGGAATGGTTGGCCTCGATGATCTGGTGGGTCTCTTCCAACCTGGTCATTCTGTGATTCTATGATATCTTCAAGCTAGTGATAATCCTCGTCCTATGGATCCAGTAACATACGGATGATAAACCTTTAGCCCAATGTTCATTCTGGCTGGGACACCAAACGAAGCGAAGCAAAGCCCCACAGGTAATGGGGAAATGAAAAAAAGGATTTAATCTACACCTGAGTTCAAAAGGTACAGAGCGAGGTACTGAACAGAAAACAGGAAGGGCAGGGACAAATAAGCCAAAGAACTATATAAAGAAGTGCAAATGAGACACTAAGCTATTATAAGTTGCTCCCTCAGATTATGATAGGTAATTGTTTGCCTTTGTGTGCTCATAAATGCATTTAAAATAAACAGAACATTTCCTAGTATAGGCCATGGCACTGTTTTCTTTCCTGGTAAAAGTTTTAAGAATACCATAGGAAGATCAAGATGCTGACATGTAAAACTCAACAGAAGAGCTACAAACCTTTTCCTGTTATTAAACAAACGGAAAGTAAATATTCAAGATTGGGATATATTCCATAAGAGGAAGTTCTGGTGGGTTTTTTTCATTTAAAAACATATATTCTTTTGGCAGCAAATTGATTTATTTGGTTTATTTCAGGTCTTAGAATGTGATGATTTAGGCGTTTATCTTAATTTGCTTGTTATTTTGTCCTATTGTCAGATATGACACATGAACCTCGAGAGCATTTTGGATGAGCTTTGAGACAAATTTCAGATAATATCTGCATCCAGTAGAATTGTTTATGTGCTTAAAGGCAGACAGTTGTATTACAGCACATTCCTGGATCAGGCATGGGCCCAATTAAATGCAATAACAACAAATTTTAATTGTTATATAATAAAAATAACCAATACTGTTTCCTCAATATTGTAAATGAGGTAAAAGAGTTGGAGACAAATTCACTTTCAGATGTTATACTTATGTCTATGGGAACTCTCAGTCACTACTACCTGCTTTGCATCTGCTCCTGGAAGCTGCCTCAAAATAATCTGGTACAGAGCATTCTCTAGAATCTGTACTATTCTTAAATTCAACAAACCTGAAAATGGCTGGGAAACAAGAACAGCAGTGAAAAGTTAGGGTTGTTCATCCTGGAGAAGAGAAGGCACTGGGGAAACTTAGAGGAGCTTCTCATACTGAAAGGGGCTCCAGGAAAGCTGGGGAGGGGCTCTGGATCAGGGAGTGCAGGGATGGGATGAGGGGAATGGTTTTGCANTGGCAGGGGGGTGGGACTGGATGGGCTTTGAGGTCCCTTTCAACCCAAACCGTTCTGTGATTCTATGAAAAAAGTCACTCTTCTAGGTTACTCCTAGAAGATAATTCAGCTCAGGATAAACTGTAATCTTAAATAAGGCCTTCATTTCAGCTCCTTGGAATTCCCTAGTATTTGAACTAAATCACTGGTCTCTGACCTGCTACTAATGAATGGGTAGGCAAATTATAAAATCAGTACAGAGGACATAAACTGGTGTCTCTGCAACATTACAGGTAATCAAGTGAGTTACCAATTTGGCAGCATAAAGATGACTCTGGATTTGCTGAGGCAATGGAGCGGAGGGACAACAGAGATGCTCTTTGGCCGGCACATACGGAGAGGTTTGGAGTTATAGGCTGGCACTTTCCACGTCACAGCTCTCACCGCTTCGGCAAAAGATGAGCACGCACTTAAAATGGAGCACAACCCTCGCTCTTTCCATTTCTGTAAGGTTCCCTTGCACGGCCAAAGCAATGAAAATCATCTTCAGCAAACGAATGCTGAGGCCAAAAGGCTGTCTGCATACAGTTTGTTTAACATTGTGAGCACAAAAAAGAACATGTGCTCCATTACCGTACTTATGTGCACAGGAGCATAACCGTGCCCTTCAAAACCCATTACATACCCAGAAAATTAGGTAAATATTAGTCATCGATATTGAAGAGAAATCTAATGAGAAAAGCAATTATTTAACAACTATGCAGGCGTATCTTAAAAATCTGAGCCAGTGGTTTAGGATTCTGCACACATCTGAATGCAAAAAAGAACTATGCATAGAAAAATGAGATGCCAAATGGTAAAAAAACCAACAAACCACTAAAAATCTTGAAAGCTTCTTCCAAGTAGTTATTCCCACACATTAATAGAAAGCACAGAATAATTTGAAAAGTAATAAGAGGCAAGGTCGTAAACAACTAGAGAGACAACGTTCAATGGCTGGAAAGTCTCCCAGCCTTAAAGGATCTTTTTCTGGGACTATAAAATGCACAAAGCAAAAGGTGGGGTTTGAGTGTTTTGCAGTACATTCAGTGCCTTTTCACACACAAAAAAAGCCAGGTGCACAGCTTCGCTAATGTGAAAGTCTGTCTTGTATTTACATTTTTCAATGGAGCGTAGCATTTTTATGCGTTTTGCACAGGGCAGCGATGTTCATTGAAGTTATGATTGAAAACTGCTGAAATATGGACATCTAGTGGAGACATCGAATGGTTACAGTTTGCTTTCCAATGGCAATAAACTAAAAAAGGAAATGGCCTTTTACTGATGATCTTGCTGGAGCCTGAAGTTTTGTCCTGGCCTTTCACTGCCTGGCCCAGAGCTTCGGTGCATGAGGTGAAGGTGACAGAGTCAGAATTTGGCAAAACAGAAGCCGTGTGTCATTTAGCAACTTACCTAGGAGGCTGATGAAGCAGAAACACTAATGACCCATGAAAGAATAAATGTTTCTTCACCAAAAGGTAAATAAATCTGATACTGGAGCTGAAGGGATGCGCAAAAATCAGAGCTCGTAAGTGCCCTTAATTTCCCCTGAAACAGCAAGCTCAAGTCTTTTGCATTAGTTGCCATGGGGAGAAGGAACGCGGTAACTTTGGGGGTGTTAAAAGCCTTGATGCAGGGAAAATGGGTGTTTACATCATTTTTAAATGCACACGGTTTGCAATACAGATCGAGAGCTAGTTGTGAGGTCAAAATGTGACACTGCACACTGCCGTGGAGTGAGGAGCCCTCGTGTCGTGCCCACACGTGATGGGACGTCAGCTGGACCAAACGTCTCCGTAAGAATTCCACACCCTGGTACGTTTAACCTCCAACAACACAAGATGATTTTCCCTGTCTGCAGTAAGTATGCCAACTTTGTACTCATTTTTAACATTCTCGTTTCTCATGCTACTCACTTTATTGCTGTCCACCTCGGGATTTCTACTATTATGGGATTTCTTACTGAGTTGATGCTTGGCCAATATTTGTCTTGCTTCTCTTTTTTTGTCTCCTGTGAAAACCATCTGAAACTAAGCAGAAGCTAACCTTGATTTATTTCTTTAATAAACAAAATGAAGATACTGCATATTAATAAAAATGAAAACTATTCCCTAGTTGTTTTTTTTAAAGTTTCCAAAAACAGTCCCATATCTCTGTCAAAGTTAATGTAACCAGATTTCCATGGGAATTTCTGTCAGTTTAGGGTAACTGGAACTGGCTAATGTAAATAATGACAGCCCATCCTCCAACTGCTGTTCAAATCACCTTATGAGAAAGGAATGGGCTTTACTTAAAAGGAAGTGTCATCATCTTGCAGACTACAACTAGTACGGTATAAGAAAATTTTACAGGAACAATCCACAGAAATCAGGGACAGGAATTAATCTAGTAAGAAATTGTGACTTGAATTTCATGGGATTCTATGAGATCCCACATTATCTAAAGACACTACAAGAATAGGTCATTCTCTTAGAATTTTATGACTAACTTCTGTGAGAGCAGTTAATAGTTTTACAGGCAAAATAATTTTACAGGCAAAATAATTTTGCAGGCAAAATAGCTTTACAGGCTGATATTTCTGTTTCTTTTAATAAGACTAAGATTGTAATATATGTGTTTAAAGAGTACCTGGTCTGTATGTTTTGCCTGATATACAACTGGGAATTAACTTCCCAACTCCTTATAAAATTCCCTAAATATCCAGAAAACAGCTGCATTGGAGAACAAAACTCCCTAGAACTTTCCTGCAAAAGGCAGCTCGATTTCACTGGCAGTATAATCTTCATAGCAAGAAAATTGGTTAAGATAAGCTGTTAAATATTAGTTACTGTTCTATTAAATGAGATCTTACTCTATAAATGTAATGTTTCATCTAAATTATTCTAGATTAACTTTGTAATATCACCATTTTTGTAGAAGGACAAAACATCCTCTTCTCCCAAGTGACAGGGGACAGGGCGAGAGGGAATGGCCTCAAGCTCCACCAGGGGAGGGTCAGGCTGGACATTAGGAAAAAATTTTTCTTTGAAAGGGTGATTGGGCACTGGCAGAGGCTGCCCAGGGAGGCGGTTGAGTCACCTTCCCTAGAGGGGTTTAAGGGACAGGTGGATGAGGTGCTGAGGGACATGGGTTAGTGTTTGATGGGAATGGTTGGACTCGATGATCTGGTGGGTGTCATTGGTCACTGGCAGAGGCTGCCCAGGGAGGTGGTTGAGTCACCTTCCCTGGAGGGGTTTAAGGTGTGGGTGGACAAGGTGCTGAGGGACATGGTTTCATGATTGATGGGAATGGTTGATCCAGTGGGTCTCTTCCAACCTGGTGATTCTATGATTCTGTGAATAAACTGCAGAAATGCTGACAGGAAATGATTGCAAATATGTTTGTATCTTTTAAAGAACATTACCACGTATGTAGTCACAGAAGGAGTTCAACAAGCCTGATGGTGACAGCATGTTTTCCATTGTATCTATTTTACAGCCCCTTTACTACTGACTGAGAAATCCTGTAATTACACAGAGCAGAAGCTACTAACTTCCCCCTGGAAAGACATATTGCTAGCTCAGAGGGACTTCTATGCATGCACTAGTGTCCCCAAATGGGATGATGCCTTAGAAAGTCTGGGTACGGCATTGCAAACATCAGGACAGTGAGAGCTGGGCAGCCGACAACCAAAAACTATGCAGCAAAACAACTGTGCCAAAGTTTAAGGCAAAGCATTTCCAGAAGCGAAGAGTTAAAACCAAGTTGCTCTCATGATGATTGTGAAAAGAGGGTCACATTAGTCTTTTTCATATAACTGACGTTGCTTTGGACTTTAATAAATAGCAAGGCAATAAATCAGCTGAGTATCAAGAAATAGCAATCAATTGAGTACTTCATATTAGAAGCAATGAATCAGCCATGAAATAGTCTGTTTTCATAATGACATTCCTGAACTGAAAGACTGTGACACTGGAAATCCGAGAGATGATTTAAGAAAAGCTGCAGGCTTTCAGCCTCTGTAGGGCAGTACAGAGCATTGCATTTTCTGCCGCACTGCGGAGATCAGAAACGCTTCTGCAAGGATAAAACCTGAAAACTCCCATAAAAGGGCTCTTCAGTGCTCTTAGTGCAGCTCCTTGTCTCAAGGCAGGATCAACTTTACTTGAACTGTTGCTGAAAGGTGCCTGTCTAACCTTCTCTTAATATTTCCAGGCCATAACACAATCCTCCTAGGGAACGACAGTGCTGTCCTCACCTCACAGGTACAATGTTATTTTGCAAGATAATCTCTTTGCTTCATTTACTTTCCAGCGGCCAACAGAACAGAGTCAGTCTCCCTCTTTGCAATCATCTCTTTTGCCCACTTTACCTTTTCTAGACCAGGTTACTGAAGTCTTTCCTCACTCCCTTCCTGACAGCAGGATGACATTTCTAATTCATTCCCAGTTTGTGATTCACCGTAAGCTTGAGGGTTTGCTTTTCAGAGCTACAGCCTAGACATTTAGCTGCCACCTCATCATCTGCTGCCTCATCACAAAAAGGGAGACCCAGATATCTGTGATAGTGTCTGTAAAATTATTGATAGCCTAAAAAAAAAAACCCCAGCATGACGCACGTCCTTCAGATAGCAAAGATTCTGGCTGAAACACAATCTGGGCTTATAATCAGAAATGGGAGCAGATATTTGGTTTTAGAACTATGAGTGTGATTTGATGAATTGGCAGGATGGCGCATGCTGTGGTTTCCCTCTCAAGGCTGTATGAAGATAAGATGTGAAGGAAAGCAACTGACCTATAGATGGTTTATGTTTTGTCTACTTCTCACTGTAATGTACATCTCGTAGTAACGTGTCTGCAGAAGGAGAAAAATATAGGTGTATCTAGCCTAGATAAACTCTGCTGCCATTTAAAAGCGGCTTGATTTGACAAATTTAGATGGAATTTCAAAACAAAATAACACCTTTGAAGCTGTCTCACTTTCATATTGTCACCTACAATACTTTGGCTCATCATTTTAGTGGCAGAGCTGAAAGAATGACCCTGAAGATCTCAGAGCATCTCTGTGTGCTTTGGTGACAGGAACACAACAGCTGATTTAGCTTCAACACTTTGTATGTGAATCAATGCTCAAAATAAATTCTCTCGCAAGCTGGTGGACTGTAAGAACGCTGCCTTGGGACTCTCAGGTTTTGCTCAGCGTTTGCTGTGTACCCTTACAGCCATCACTGCTGCCCCCAGGCCACATGACTCCACTAAACGTAGTGGACAGGTTTGATTGCACTCGATCTCAAAGGTCATTTTCCAATCAAACAACTCTATGATTCTGTCTGTAAAATGGGGATAAAATACCTCATAAAGAGCGATGCATTTTTACAACTTGTTGTTAATGACTTCACTGATCTCTCTTCTTAAAATCAGGCTGAATCCTTTGAGAGGCTGTCGCCCTGGAGCCACAACATCTTGATCTTCATTCCTCGATAGTGGCACATCACAATGTGACCTTAAACCAAGGAAAAGTGGTTGTATCACAGTTGCAGGTACATTTATACAGCTGATGAGCAAAGCTCAAGCTGGTTACAAGCCCACTGTTTGTGAACACAGACAGGGGAGTTTGCTCCTCACGAACTAGTGAAAATCCTTGACATCCCTACTCTGCCCTGGTGTGGTCCCACCTTGAGCACTGGGTGCAGGTCTGGGTGCCACAGTAAAGAAAGGATATAAAGCTACCGGAAAGTGTCCAGACGAGGACGTGGAGTTGGTGAAAGTTTCAGAGAAGCCATATGAGGAGCAGTCAAAGTCACTGGGTCTGTTCAGCCTGGAGAAAACTGAGGGGAGACCTCATTGTGGGCTGCAGCTTCCACACAAGAGGAGGAGCAGGCACTGAGCTCTCTGACTAGAGGAATGGCAGGAAGATGAGCCAAGGGGGTGTTAGGCTGGGCATTAGGAAACGGTTCTTCACCCAGAGGGTGGTGGAGCAATGGAGCAGGTCCCAGGGAAGCAGTCATGGCACCAAGCCTGACGATATTCCAGAAGCCTTTGGCCAACGCCCTCAGACATGCGGTGTGATTGTTGGGGTGTCCTGTGCAGGGACAGGAGATGGACTCGATCCTTGTGGGTCCCTTCCAGCTTGGGACATTCTATGGTTCTATAACATTTTATTTAGGCTTACTTATTTTTTTAACAGCACTCCGCATGCTCCTGCACTCAGCTCAGCCGCCTCATCACCAGGGCTACTGCTAACAGGCTGCACGAGCCACCCTGCGCAACAATACAGTTTGGGGCACAGTGTGGTTGAGAGCAGCCCTGCAGAGGACTTAGGGGTGCTGAGAAGCTCGACATGAGCCGTCAACGTGCACTCCTGGCCCAGAAATCCAATTGTGACCTGGGCTGCATCCAAATTAGTGTGAGCAGCAGGGCAAG
>WAAB01018465.1:12125-22383 GCA_013389865.1 Piaya cayana | reverse complement strand
TGGGGAATATTTATAGCCCCATAGATACATGTAACAAGCTAGATAGTACAAGCCTTAGACCAGTAATTTTCAAGGCTGCAGCTCACAGTGCTCTGTTTTTCGTCCAAACAATTTCAAGCTGCCCGCGATCCTCCTTTTTCTCTTATCTATGTACCTCCTGGCTCTAACAGTTACTTCTGGGGGGATTTCTGCAGCCCTGGAAGGGGCCTCTTCAGGGGGTCTCTTACAGTCCCTTGATTCCGCAGTAATTTCAGGTGTTATGGTAATATTGGGGTGTCCTGTGTGCTCCACAACTTCATGTTTGTTCTGTTTATTTCTTGTAAAACTTCATGCAACCTCACCAAAGCTCTTCCTTTTTAAAACTCAGAAAGTTTGAACATTAATGTTTTTGAAAGCCTTGTATAATTATTTTTAACATCAGAGCGATTCCTTCCTGAGTAGATTAAGCTACATTAGGCCTCTTCTGTCAAGTACCATTTCATCCCTGTTGTTGTGCAGTAGCTTTATTCCTCCACCTGTTTTATATCGTGTTGTGGCAGCATTAATACTCAGGTGTTTTCTTCTGCATCTGCTTTCGAAAGTCTGGTTGGAGATGCCAACTGACAGATGTTTAGAATTGAAGGCAAAGACCCAGCACTTCCACTAATTAAACACTGGAGCACTCAAAGATGTAACATTGCACTGGTTATCAGAGGCTAAGCAAGAAGCTGTAGGCAAAGCTGAAATGCTGCAGAGTTTCAGTTATTTTTTTTCCTGCTAGTCTTGGCAGTAAACATTTTATATTTTGCAAGAAGTTCATTTTTGTCTGATGCTATAATAAAGATTTTTCCCTTTTCTTTGAAGGGCTATTTTGGAAAAGGCATCCTTTCGAGGAGCCGACCAGTGTATAGCATTTCGGATCCTTCACTGGTTGCTAAGTGGCAAGGTAAATTGTGCCAGTTTGTACTTACTTCGCTATTCTAACAGTGCTTCTCACTTCACTTATTGAAGATACGTGTTTATAAATTACATACAGAAAAGATAATCCCTCTGCTAGGTCAGATCAAGGATGTCTCTCTCCCCGTACTGGGTGATAGACAGTGCAACATGCATAGGAAAAGTACAACAGGAAACAAATGTCAGTGACTCCTTAGTGCACACTCCTAGCCTTNCCTGGGCAGCCTCTGCCAGTGCCCAATGGCCCTTTCTGTGAAGAATTGTTTCCTTATGTCAAGCCTGAACCTCCCCTGGCGGAGCTTGAGGCCATTCCCTCTTGTCCTGTCCCTTGGGAGAAGAGCCCAGCTCCCTCCTCTCTACAACCTCCTTTCAGGTAGTTGCAGAGAGCAATGAGGTCTCCCCTCAGCCTCCTCTTCTCCAGGCTAAACATCCCCAGCTCTCTCAGTTGCTCCTCTATGTTTTTAGGAATTCTGTAAGTGCAGGTATCATAACTTGGGCTTTTCTTCTCATAAACTGACCCATTTCTCTTGATTTTAATCTGTAGATTAAGTGTCCATGAAATCCTGAGGCAAGGGTACGTGAAGTTTGCAGTCTGCTCATAGCCAATCGCATCTGCTGTGCTCTTGGTTGCTTACAGAAGGGCTCTCATTCTTTACTCATCTTTTCCTTGACAGTTAAGTCTCAATAAAAGTCACTGGATTTGATATCCCTCTGTGACTGGCTTTATTCAGGCTGGGGGAAAGCAGCGCATTTAGTTGTTCCTCTTGCTCAGGCTCTTACCTCTACACTGGTTCTAGTTCTGCTGTGTCCAGGTCAGACCAGAACGGCAAAGAGCGTTGAAAAGGGAGGTAATTACTAGGCTGCAGATTACCCCAGGGATCAAAATCCCATGAAAACGTTTTTATCTTGATTAAAAAAATGTACATTTTTTTCTTCATACAGGTGCTAATATAAACATGCCTATAATTACATCTAAAAAGTAAGTTAATTTACATTAATCTATTTGGGGTTTTTTTTAGGAAACAGATTTTCTCTTACTGCTTTTCAGATTGTTGGCTGTATAAATGATGACAGTAACTTGCTTTTTCATATTTTGTTCCATTTATGAATCGCATAAGAAAAACTGGAAATAGAGTAGATGATATTCAGCATGGCTTTTCCTGTAAGCTTGCAGGTCTTAATTACTGGATGGGAGCCAGGATCGAGTGCATGGATAGGAGCATGAGTATTTAATTCATAATAATGTCAAGGATAATAAACTTATGTCTGAACTGAGGAGGAGAGAGAAGTTTCCAGGATGTGCTATTTAAAATCCATTTCTTCATTGAATTTACTAGAGTGTGAGCTGAAGCAGCTCTTGAACTTTTATAATACATAAACGTATGACTTTGTTTTATTTTTGAAGTCTCTGTCGACATTTCTGTTTGTACACTTAACAAAACAGGGTGTTGGGGCGCATATTTATTTTGTTCTGCTTAAATAGTATGTGAGCTAACTTAAGAGTGTGCAAGTTAGCTGCTCCTGTTGCTTTAATACTGGACCTCAGTTAAGACAAAGACTATGAAATTACTACTACTGCTACCAGAGTTACTGCTACTTGCAGAAACACTCATCATAGAATCGAATAATTGATGATCTTAGAGGTCTTTTCCAACCACCAACACAGTACTAACATGCCTACTGAACTGTTCTTATTAGTCTACTCTGGCTGTATGACGTGCCAGCAAGTGCAGCTGAGCATCAGTGAAAGTGCAGTCATATCAGTGCAGGAAATGCATCGTCATCTGTCTCAGTCGTGATCTGTAAGTGCAAGTCATACCGTATAAATCACAGGACAAAGAGGAGTCTGTTTTTCTATAACAAAATGTACAGCACTGAATTAGGTAGGTTTTTTAGTGATAAATTCTGCGTTGACATATGAAATTTGGATTTAATTGTCTTTGTAGTTCATCGTTACTGATCTGAAACTGCTGTGTTAGGATTTTGGTTTGGGAAATAAAGAATATTGTGCCAGAGTTGTCCAAGTTTGAATAAGGACAACTGCACTCAGCTGCCTGTAACACTCACAGAATCAAAAGTAATGTCTTCAAGTGGATGTGGATGCTGTCTTCCAAGGAGAAGCAAAACACAAACTGGAAAATATTAGAAATATTTACACCTGTTATCTCACTGATAGAATTATTGTTATTTCCTAGGAATGGGAGCGTTTTGGTTAAAATTAAAGGTACTTTCTGCTTAAGATTTTTATGCTGATGTCATTGCTGCTTCAAGACAGTTAAACCAGAGTTTTGAAGATACTCTTCTCAGCAGTTAGCTGTACAATAGCTGAAGTGCGCGAGTGCTCTATATGCAGTTTTATCGCTCCTTTTAGTCATGCAGGCTCTGATACCAAGACGTTTTTGCAGGGAATTCAGGCTTAAGGCTTCCATGGGAGAAGGGAGTTTTTGCCTGCTGAAGTTCTTGCTTCTTGAAGCTGCATAGCAATAGTCCTCACCTGGTTCTTGAGCAATGTTTGGTAACGGTGTTTGTTGCCGCAGGAATTTAAAAGGCAAAACAAAGCCAGAGAAGGCAGCAGAGTCTTGATGTTCCACAACGTCTGCAGCTTGCTGGAGATCTCCTACATTGTGTGTGCTGGGTGGGGGCGTTCAGATTTTTGTGATCTGTGCCAAATCTTTGGTTTTTTAATGATACTAATTAAAAGGATGTGATTACCTAGAACTTCTCATGTATTCTACTTGTTTACTAGGTACCAGTACCATGTTCAGTGGGCTAAAAGTATTCTGCAAGAGCAAGGATTGGATGACAGCTCGGTTACCAAAATTCTTGAAAATATCACGAAGCCTCTTGAGCTGCCAGTCTTGGAAGAGGATGGAGCTGAACAAACCAGTAATAGCTGCAACAAAATGGTCCCAGATACAGAAAATACAGAACTTTCCAGACCATCTTCTGCAGCTGGTGGAAGTGTAGTAGCCTTCAGCTCTGAGAATCAGAATGGAGGCCAAAAGAAAGCCCGACTGGAAGGAGATCCAGCGTCCGATCCTGTGCCTGTAGGTGGCTCTAAAGAACAGGAACAAGGTAACTTGAAAGAAAAGGCTGAAACATCCTGCCAGAAGCATGATTTTCTCGTGCATGGCAGCTGCCAGTCTAAGGAGGGTGCCAAGCAAAGATCTCGTGAGATGATTGTGTCAAAAGAACGTGCTCCAGAGTATGTGTTGGTGCAAGAGGAAGAGGAAGATAGCTCGTGTCTTGAAGATGGCTCTGCTGAGGCACAAGGAAATGTAAGGAAGAAGAGTATCCTGATCTTTTAGAAAAACTCTATCAGTGCTATTTTCAAAATTATTTTTTTCCAGTTTAAATTTTTAGTAATGTGGTAAATTTTCTTGTAGCTTGTCAAGAAGGAAAAGCTAGTATGCAGAAGAAATCCGTTTAGGATTTTTGAGTACTTACAGCTCAGCTTGGAAGAGGTATGTCTCAAGTACAAGTTGGTTTACTTGTAATCTGCAAAGTAAACATTAATCTATGTTACAGTATAATTCAATGCCCATTTCTGAAGTAGAGCATTCGCCTCGATCTCTTATGTATTTGGATTGGTTTAGACATCAAAATTATTTTTATAACCTGTGACATGGATAAAAAAATGTAGGGTCCAATCCCATTCACTTTAGAGGAAAAATTCCACTGACAAAGAGACCAGCGGTAGGAGTTAAGTGTAGAAATATCAGAAAAAAAACATTTATATAAATCTTGCTTCAATTTTGCTGCTTCTAAGTACACTCCCATATGTGAGCGTTGACATGGTGCCTTCAGGAGCCGACTGCACAGCCACAGATTTGCTGTGGTGCTGTGTCTGTTGAACTGTAAGGGTCATGAGGGCAGATCTCAAAAGAAACTTTGAGGCACCTTGTTTGTCTGGATGACATTAGGATTCTTGTATAAAATTAATTTGAGCCTTTGTTCTTGCATGGAACATAAACTACAAGAACCTAGCTAATGGTTAAACTTACTCTGTTTACTTTTTTTTCAGGCTTTCTTTCTGGTGTACGCTCTAGGATGTTTAAGTATTTATTATGGTGAGGTAAGAGACTGGATTGATTTTGGATTGCGGGGTTACCATTAGTTTAGAGACAGTTTGTTCTGAAATTTTTACCTCCTGTGGTAAAGTTTTATGCTACCAGTTATGAAGGAAGAAATACCAAACTGAGTGACTGGAAAGTTTTCCTTATAAGTAATGATATTTCTGTTAATGAAATACTGGTCTGGAAGTTTGATGTTTACCAAGGGAGATGTCATTAAATGTAATTTTTCAGTAGAGAAAGTAACTTTGGTAGGAAATGTGGGTAAAGCAAGTATGGGAGGAATAATATCATAAAATCATAGAATGGTTTGTGTTCAAGAGACCTCAAAGCCCATCCAGTTCCACCCCTGCCATGGGCAGGGACACCTCCCACTGGACCAGGGGCTCCAAGCCCCATCCAACCTGGCCTTGAACCCCTCCAGGGATGGGGCAGCCACCCCTGCTCTGGGCAACCTGAGCCAGGGCCTCCCCACCCACACAGCAAAACATTCTTGCCTAAGATCTCATCTCAGCTCTGTTATGCTCTACTACACACTGAATTCTGTATCTGCTGTAAAATTAATACATTCCCATTAAATGCCTTTGGTTGTGCTTTTTTAGGAGCCCTTAACTATTTTGAAGCTGTGGGAATTCTTCAGTGAAGTGAAGCCCGATTTTAAGACGACGTACATGGCCTATCACTACTTCCGCAGCAAGGGTTGGGTCCCCAAAGTCGGGCTGAAGTATGGAACTGATCTCTGTAAGTAGCTGCCTTACAAAATGGGATAATTTGCAACTGGCTTCTTTCCAGGCAGTGCAAACTCCAGTAGAGGGATGAGTTCAGGCATGGGAGAGAAGGCTTTGCTACTTGGAACTGGCAAAAGACACCCTGTGGCTAGAGTAGGTTAGTGATAAGGTAGGAGAGTGGAGTATAACATCACGAATCCAGTAGCTAAGGAGATAACTCCAAAGGCCTGTTGTTTTGCTTCGTGAGGTTAATAACTAATGCAGGATTGCACTGAAATTCCTTTCCCAAGTGTCTCTACTCTCTCTGAACACATCTTCTGCAGCAGTAACGTGACAGCCTCTAGAACAGAGGGTTTGCCTCTAGATCCCAGTTCATATCAAAATCCACACATCTCACCATTTAATGGAAGCTGGAGTTGTGCTGAACTTGCTGCCAAGACTGTTTCTCTGTGTGTGCTTTTGAGGGGAGGTCGGAAAAGGACCTGCTGTTTGTTGATGATGGGGGGTTTTAATCCTGCAGAAATAATCAGTAGTGTCCATAATCCCTCACTAAGTAATTAAAGAACCACATTCAGCTCATGTCAACATAAACAGCACAGTAATGCCTGTTTTTGCAGGAAGATGTGCATTAAGGGAGATGATTTTTAACACATGCATACAAACCAGCAGGTGTTTTGGTACTGCTGCATCAGTTTTGCAGTTGTGGGGTTTGTGTATTTGAGTTTCAGGTTGTACAGAGCCAGTCCTGTAGATCAGTGTGACGGTTTGGCTGAATCCAGCATTGCTGTTCTACAACCCGGGGTTGTAGATGGGGTTTTGCTGCTGAAACTGATACTGGTTTGTTCACCGTTCATTTGTGTTCTGACCTTAATTTGTTGTTCGGCATGTCACTGCCTTTGGATTTGTGCCAGACAAAGGAAGTGGATTGATTTAAGGCTGGTGGGGGTTCTGCCTTACTGCTGAGTTCTTCTAGCTCCCTCTTCTTTGGCGGCACCTTCTTAGAGTTTATATTGTTACAGTGGCTTATAACGGGTAGTTTGCAAATCATGGTTGTCTCTGGAATGCAGTGCTGCCTGTCCCGGCAGGGCCTGTGCCAGCCACCCATAAAAGAAAACCTGTGCTAGTTAAAGGAAGCCCCCTCTTACAAACTCATGACAACGGGGCAAGAGGAGGTGTGACCATTTAACCGAGTTACAACAGTCCAGCTGCAAGTTTTTTGTACTCTTGGATAGAGAAGGAACTTTGAGTGGGGCTGGTGGGCAGTATGTAAGAACTTTTGCCATCTGCCTCTCTGAAAACTTGTGGAAATGGCTTGCTTAGAACAGAAACTTGGTGGCTCACTGTGGTCTTTCACTTGTACTCCAGTGGCTCAGTTTCTGCTGCGAATATGGTGTTAAAAGCATGACTCTGTTGCAAAAAAATCCCATCCTAGACTTTTTCCCCAGCAGCTGCTAACTGTCCTTTAACTCTTTACCTGCTGCTTCCCTGCCCTAGGTCACCCTGCTGTTCCCAGGGCATTTTTGTCTCTTCTTCTCTATCCACTTACTGGGACAACGTTAATTTTGAGCACAATTCAAAGGGGTTGAAGTTCTGTTTCATGTGATTAGAACTGGCAAAACATTTAACAGTATTTATGGACCCAGGTATTAAACTCCTATGGAAACTCTGAGATTGTCTGACTGAGGTGTTTCTCTTTCATTTCAGTGCTGTATCGAAAAGGACCCCCCTTCTATCATGCAAGGTTTGAAGCTCATGTTTCCGTCTCATTTTCAAAACAGGAAATTTCTCTCACACAGATTTAGTATTGTCACTGGTTAGGTGCATATTCGTCACTCAGAATACTTTGCCAGGTGGGAATAGTGGGAATGGGGAAGTGGGAATGGGGAAGTCCTTTTAGCAGAGGTACTAAATATCAGTTTTATTTCATTCATATAACAGAAGTAAGACATTAAAAAGTGAAAGTTTTTGGCACTCATGTGATGAATGCACTCAGGAAAGTTTGATTTAGTAATACTGACTGCTAAAAATATATGGATTATTATGTAATTTGGGAGAAAAAGCTTTTAAGAGATGGTAGTTGTCTTTATTTGTTAGTTAGTCAGGTTGAATTCCTAGTTAATAAATTGGTTATAAATGTCAGATTGTCGTTTGTAACAGAATGCCGTGAATGTCAGCAGGAGGGTGGGGAGGGAAACAGCCTGTAGGCATATTCACGACAATCTTTTCCTCCTTTTTGTCTGGTAGAAAGAGACTCGCGTTTCACAGCTTCCCTACTGCATGGCAGCATATTTAACACCAGTTTTTAGACTCTTAAGTTTCACAATCTTCCTAAAATGATAATTTTCTTTCTTGGAATTGTCCCATCGGCTTTGTTTCCCAGTTACTCTGTCATTGCTGAATTAGTTGATGATGACTTTGAAGGTTCTCTTCGCAGACCACTCAGCTGGACGTCCTTGGCTGGGCTGAACAGAACAACGGCTAATGCCTCTAAGGTAAGTGTAAAATGCTCATTTAGAAATAGCTGTAAAATGATGCGTGAGCCTAATGCAGGGGGAGGATGCAGGAACAACTGCAGAGCTGTAGATAAAATCCAAAAAGTAAATTTATTTCTGTTACCTCACAAAGTGGAGGAACAGCAAACCAGCCCCCAAGCAGAGGAAACTCAGGCGGGAACGCAGGCACGGCAGAGCTCGGCCCTCGCTAGAAAGTGAGGATCCCAAACCTGATGCTTTGCTTGTATTTGATCAGGAAAAGGCAGAGCAGTTTTCCACTGGGCTTGATCTTTCCCACAGCAGGGTAGGAATGTCAAGCATGTTTTCTAAGAGGACCCCGAGTTTATCACAATCCTCTGTTACCTAAACACAATGGTTCTGTTTGTCGAGCAGACAAGACTAGGCAATGATTAGCGTGATTTATGGGTTTTTCTACGTCCCAGCTGCAGAGTCTCTGTCGTGTGTTTTACATACAGTTCCTCCTTGCCAAACTTCCATTATATTTCCACAAATCAGAAATGTACAGTTTCGTTCTAAGCAACAGGGGGTTCGAGTGAGGCTGGAAAGAGAACACTGTTTCTAGTCTGCTGAATAACGGGAGTTTCCTTTGTCAGTATCCAGATGAATCCTAGAAGAGGCCTGTTAAAGTTCTCTAGGAACCTTATAGGTTNCAGTTTTCCACTGGGCTTGATCTTTCCCACAGCAGGGTAGGAATGTCAAGCATGTTTTCTAAGAGGACCCCGAGTTTATCACAATCCTCTGTTACCTAAACACAATGGTTCTGTTTGTCGAGCAGACAAGACTAGGCAATGATTAGTGTGATTTATGGGTTTTTCTGCGTCCCAGCTGCAGAGCCACTGCGGTGTGTTTTATATACAGTTCCTATTGCCAAACTTCCATTATATTTCCACAAATCAAAAATGTTCAGTTTAGTTCTAAGCAACAGGGGGTTCGAGTGAGGCTGGAAAGAGAATCCTGTTTCTAGTCTGCTGAATAACAGGAGTTTCCTTTGTCAGTATCCAGATGAATCCTAGAAGAGGCCTGTTAAAGTTCTCTAGGAACCTTATAGGTTGTGTGAGGAACAGAAAGACCTGAGGGACTCTTTTCCCTCCTTGCTGCTTCTCTTTTTAAAGCCCTCTCTAGGGCCTCATCACCATAGAATCATGGAATGATTTGGGTTGGAAGGGACCTTAAAGATCATCCAGTTTCAGCCACCCTGCCACAGACAAGGACACTTCCTACTGGATCAGGCTGCTCAGGTTCCAATTCTAGTTTATCTCACAGCAGCATTATGCTTTGATAAGGAAAATGAGATGCATATTGCATGTGAGATATGCTTATCCCCAACTTACTCTGCAGAAGACATCTTGTAGGAAACTCAGCACCTGCATTTCTAGTTAATCTAAGGCTTGTACAGAGGGAAATCGTTTGGAATTCATTTATTTGTGTTTTCTGTTTACCAACAGGAGCTGATGTTATGTTATTTGATTAAACCATCTGACATGACTGAAAAAGAGATGTCAACACCAGAATGTATGAAAAGAATTAAGGTTCAGGTGCGTAATTACTGCTTCTCTCCTTTGCCTGTGTAGCTTCTCCCTGGGGCGGCTGGACAGCTGACTTTAAGAGCTCCCTTGAACTGTTTCTTGCTCTTTAGGGCACTTTGGTTTCTGCAGGCACAGCTGCAATAAAGTAAAGTAGATTGCATTGTGCCCCGAAGCTGGAGAAGTGCATGACAAGCTGTTTAAAGGGATCTAAACAGGCTGGATCGCTGGGCTGAGACCAATGGGATGAAGTTTAACACAGCCAAATGGCGGGTCCTGCACTTGGGGCACAACAACCCTGAGCAGCTACAGACTAGGAGAAGTCTGTCTGGAGAGCTGCCAGGAGGAGAGGGACCTGGGGGTGTTGGTTGACAGCGACTGACCATGAGGCAGCAGTGGCCCAGGTGGCCAAGAAGGCCAATGGCATCTTGGCTTGGATCAGAACCGGTGTGACCAGCAAGGCCAGGGAGGTTCTTCTCCCTCTG
>WAAB01018465.1:0-11995 GCA_013389865.1 Piaya cayana | reverse complement strand
TGTGATTCTATCATTCTAAAGGCTGAAGATCTAAATTTTAATGTTGCTGCTGAAGTCCATGTAAGCATTTGGATAGGGAAACAGGATGATACCTGTGGAGATTGCAAGTTTAACATGTATTCAGAAATGAAGGGCAGAAAGATGTGTGAGACCAGCTCACTTCAGGAACAAATATAATCCTCTTCTACAATTTCA
Source organism: Piaya cayana (assembly GCA_013389865.1). Taxonomy (NCBI): domain Eukaryota; kingdom Metazoa; phylum Chordata; class Aves; order Cuculiformes; family Coccyzidae; genus Piaya; species Piaya cayana. The sequence goes on along the minus strand of WAAB01018465.1, from coordinate 11,800 downwards.
CAGTGGTCCCATAATAGAACTTGCTTTGCTGGAGGTTTAAACCCCGTCCCTCACTGATTGGTCTTTTTTTTTTCTTCCCACTTCTGTAATAGTTGTTGGTTTTCATTTCAGGAACTGATTGTAGCTCGTTGGGTTTCCTCCCATGAGCGCAGTGAGAAAGATGAATTTTGACGGCATAGGAAGAGCTTGGTTATTTGGAAACCACGTCTTGGGGTGTTACCTTGATCTCACGGTGAACCATTGCTTCAGAACAATTACTATCAACATATTCGGTTGGTTTGTATAAATGCTATTTAAAATGAGGTATATCCTGTTTACTGGAGAGGATGTTGCATTGAAAAACATAACTGAATTATAATCATGCATATGGAGGGGGGAAAAAAATTAAAGCTGTATCCCAGCTCGGAATACGTGCCTGCAAATGTTTGTCTTTGCATAGTGGTTCACGATGGCGCCTTTAGTATCCTGACAGGTCCAGCCATGAGTGCTGAGTGTGCACCGCCTTCTGCAGAGCCACTGAAGTCCCAAACCCAAATATCTGCCTGAAAGCCAAAGAAATGAGGGTTCGATATTCTGGAAATACCTCTTCAGAGTTGAAGTCGGGAATTGTAAGGCTAACTTCCTTTTGCAGCTCAGCACAGGGTCCTGCATTTGTTCAGAAGTGAGGACTTAAACTTGGTAGCCTCAGGTGTGCTGCTGGCTTTTAACCAGCAGTTGTTACAGTCACTCCAATAACCTTTTGGGATACCTGTGGTACTGTTTTTCTCCAACCAAAACCTCACTTCATCATCTTTGTGAAGTTGCACAAACAGCTTTGGTGGTTGCAGCATCGAGCATTGTAACACGTTAGGTCCTGAAATTCAGTGGTTCCAACTAAAGGGACACAAGTGCTGCTCAAAATTGAGGAACTCTTCCCAGAATGTGCACGTATTTTATTTAATTCTGGGGTCTAAGCACCTAAACACACTGAGAGGCGTTCGGGAGTGCTGTTGCACTCCTCCCTGTTTTGGTAAGATGTCTGACTTGACTGAGAGTCTGCAGCACAAGATTCCTCCTTGAAAGTGAGGGCCCAGTCTCACCCCATGACCCCAAGATGCCCCGAACACAGGTTGATGCCCGTTACTTTTGCTGAAGTGGGTTACTGTGTGGAAAATAATGCAGATCTGCTGAGCCAGAGAGAGGAACTCAGTCTCTAGCCTGGCAAATACAGGTCTTGGTTTAATAGCTGCTTTTATCCAGCAGCTACAACCGCCTGTGCTTTATTTTTCCATAGAGCTCTCTTTATCCTGGCCTGTCGTGTGTGGTTAAACGGACACCACTGCGTTTTGCACAGTCGGGTGTGGACAGTGCTGAGCATTTCTGCTTCACTACACTAGGTGCCTGCTGTTCCTTCTTTGAAAGATTTAATCGTCTAGATTGCAGGTTCCTAAATGCTGTATTTGCTATGGCTAAGCCACATTTGGAAAACAAACCAACCCAGCAGGTAGTCGGCTCTCTTTGAAGCGCAGCCAGGAGGCTTAAGTATCAAGTACACTGCATTTTAAGTAGATTCAGCCATTCCACCTTACTCTTTGAACAACAGGCTGCCTTTCTTCACCCTGCTGTGAAGATTCCCCCTGCCCTGTGTTGTGAGAGCACATCTGCTACAACACTAAGTATATCACAGAATCACCAGCTTGGAAAAGACCCATTGGATCATCGAATCCAACCATTCCTCTGGGATACTAAACCGTGTCCCTCACCTGTGTTATAAACAGTGGCAGTGATGCTGTTCTGGACTTTCTCTGGGCTGTTGTCAAGTGCTATAAAGGGGCCTTTGCCTCCTGGTCAAAGAAGATTCTCTGGGGCCAGTAAAAATTCTGTCAGCTCAGGGTGTTTCCACCAAACACAAACCCACAGTCTTGTTTACTTGAGCAGTTTGGCTTATGAAGCCGTGCCACAAATGCAGACAACTGCATCCAGCTCAGACTGGAAGATCTTCTAGTCCTTGCTTTCAGTTAATCTGACTTCTTCTGGAAAGACTTAAAATGAAAATGTTAATTGCACAGTGGCTGTTCTGAGCTGGGACGTGTATCCTGGCTGGCTGAGGGCAGGTGATTTATTTCAACACACAAACAACTGCACTGATAACTTGGGATTGTGTTTATACCAGTTAAAGTACAGTACTTAAATGAAGCACGGATTCCAATTAACTCGGAAATAGCACAGCATCATTTCTTTCTCTAAGGCAAATCACAGCCGAGGAATTCTGACGCGTGCTAGGAGCGAGTGGCTTGGTCTGCAGCAGCAGCCAAACAGCAGGTGTCAGGTTGGCTCTATTGGGTTGTGGGTTTTTATTATAATATAGGAGCTGCACCTTAGAATTCAGCAAGAAGCCAAAGAACGTGGCAAGGGGAGGTGTGTAACGTGGTGTCTAGAGCTGGAGAGGAGGGGGCAGGGGCAGCGAGTCTGTGTTTATGGCCTGTAAACCCAGGGCTAGACAGCGCCCCAATCACATGTGATTACTTCTCTGCCTTTGAGAAAACAGGACTTACACCTTAACTAAAACCAGCTTGCTTTGCAGGCATTACCAAAAGGAAAATGAGCTGAAATTGTTCTCTTAAACTAGAATGTAAGCAAAGCAAAATTGCACAAAATTATGGGCTGTGCAATCTTGACCTCAGCATACACTTCATGTAATGCAGAATAGGTAAAAGTGCTGCTGGACCATCTCTTTCGTGTTTTTAACTTAAATTTCGTTTCGTTAATTTTGAAAGTTTTAGTTCAGAGGTAAATGCTGAGGAGTCTGTTCCTTGTTACAGTTAGGAACAGATATGGACACTAAGTTGTTATAATTTGTCTTGGTTTGAGGAATAAACGTACAAAATGTGAAGAATAATTGGAAAGCGTATCTCGCAGGAGGCTGGATTTATTTATTATTTATTAGTAATTAAAGAAAAATAGCATTGCATGTGGTGAATCTGCATTAAATCATGGATGTAGGATTTCAGTAGCGCACAAGCACAAATTCCCCTTTTTTCACTCATCACTAAACAAACGTGACAGGAAAAGAAACATTTTGGTGTGCTACAGCTTCAGTTACCACAGTTCATTTGTTGAAACCCTTAATTACACAGCAGTTATGATTTCTGATATGAAGTGTCTGATCAGAACAGAGCATATAGTGAATATAAATAGAACATTTTTCTGTCTGAATAGTTCCCACAGAAGTTTTCCTTTGTGTGCACATGGTACGTCTGTCATTTCATCCAAATGCATGAGTTCAGTCTCCTGATCTTTCCATGATGCGTAAACTTAAATCTGTTTTTAAATACAGTAAAGTAGATCATGCACCTTAAACCCTGAGAATGGGAATGTGAAGACTTCCTTTTCCTGCTGTGCTTTGTAGATGTTTTAACATAGCAACTTGTCATTTCCAGCACTGCTTTTCTTCATCAGGCAGGGGTACAATGTAGAAATCGTTAGCTGTTAGCTCACGATGCACAGTAATATATTTGGAAGCTTTCTTTGTCTGTGGGATCACAAACTTCTCCGTGAATTCACTTTTACTCATTTGCCGTTTCCCTTGTGCAGTCAGGATGCTGTTAACGAACGCCAGCGCGTACGTGTAGCAGTTGTGGTCGTGTTCTTCATACCTAGGAAAAACATCTCGTAAGAGTTAGCGTTAATCCATCAGTTACTTTCTCTCTTACTGAGTGAAATAAGGAAGCGTGTGCTTGCCAAGAACTATCACCACTTTCCTTTAAAGCTGGTGATTAAATATACTCTGTTGATTTCTAGTTGTGCCTTCCAGCCAGGAATGCTAGAAACTGGGAGCATAAAAAAACCCCAAAGCAAAACAGAGCTGCAGACTTCACAATAAGTTCTTATTTTTTATATTTACTAGGATTTTCCCTTGGCACTCCTACCCTGAAAACGTCTTCCTGCGGCAGGCAGTGGTGTTACTTGTGAGCCATCACAGGCACTTCTTTCAGTGTGTCATTAACTTGGAAGCCTATTAACAAATGCAGTAAATTCTGTCACTGGTGTGTTGGTGCAGTTGCTTTCATGTGCACCAGTCACCTCCCGCTGGCAGCAGTTCATGCCAGTTGTGCAGAGACAGGTGCTGAATTAGAGGCGCGGCTGTTTGAGATGTTCCTGCTTCTCAGGTCTGCCCCCTGCTACCCTCACTGGCAGCAGATGGCACCTACCTGTTCTTTTCCCTGTCAGAAGGCTTCTCGGATTCTCCTAAATGTTTCTTGTTGGCCACTACCTACCTCAGTCATTTATTCCATTCCCTCACCACTCAAGAGCTGCTTTTGCCACTGGCCCTGTGTGACTGCATTTCACCCAGAGCTGCTCGGACTTCTGTTTGCATCTGCCTAATCCTTGAGTTTCTTCCATGACTGCCTCCCCCTGTGTCAGTTCTTCCTCATTCTTCCTAGCCCTGCGACTCATTCCTTGTCTTAGCAGCAGCTCCATGGTCTGTGTGGCCCCAGGGAATCTCCTGTGAGGTTTGCCTGTCAGCCCTGGGAATTCATAGAATCATAGTTTGGGTCAGAAGGGACCTCAAATCCCATCCAGTTCCACCCCTGCCCTGGACAGGGACACCTTGCACTCGATCATGGTGCTCATATTAATTAAGCAGAGCAGGTAATTTTTCATTTTTATATTTATAATGCACCAAATTCTGCACTACGCTTCTCGTTACCAGCTGTGTCTTCCAGTTCACATCTCATTTTTGGGAAGCGTGTCTATATCCTGACAAGCTAACCCAGTATCTTCCAGTCATTTTGGACACTACTGGTCCTGGCTGTGCCTGCAGATCTTTGCTGCTGTTGTATTACCCTCCTTCCAGTAAATTAAAGGCCATCAGGAAAATTAGGATCAGGCTTGACCTGAACTGAAAGGAGTTGCAGGATAGTTTAGCACAGTTCATGTCCATTGGGAAAAAAGGACCCCCTCCCTGGGCAGCCCCTGCCACTGCCCAATCACCCTTTCGGTGAAAAATTTTTTTCTTATGTCCAGCCTGAACCTCCCCTGGTGGAGCTTGAAGCCATTCCCTCTCGTCCTGTCCCCTGTCCCTTGGGAGAAGAGGACAATGGTTCAAGGACCCATGTTTCCATCATCTGGCCTGTGACTGTGCATGTTCTAACTGGGCTGTACAACTTGTAACACTGTCAGCAGGCATTAACCTCATAGAAAGCTACAAAGAACTGAGTGTTCTCACTGGAACATACAGGTTTAGTTCAAAATACGCGGCAGCCTTGCTGTGTTCAGCTGTTCAGAGCAATGTTAGGAACCAGTTGGAGGAGCTGGAAATGAGCCTGTTTCCCACTTCCAATCACTGACAAAGAAATTGCCTGGCAGGATTCAGGAACCTTGTCACTGGGGTCACCCTGTGAGCACAAACACACCTACAGCTGCTGAAACCCACAAGGAAGAACTCCAGAACTGCATCTGGACTTCTCTAATTTTATACTCAGCAGGGCACCTTTAAAGGCCGTGTTTCACTGCACTGGGTTTTTTTTCCCCCCACAAAATTCCTTTGTTGCTGAAGAAATCTTCCCTAAAATGATCTTTTTTTTTTTCTTTAGAGGTTTTACATCCCAGCAGATGAGTTTGTTACACAGACTTAAAACCACACCCTTTCTGTTGAGCAAGGCCCTGAGTTTCAGGACAGCCTGACCGTGTTGTTCAGACTGGTTTGCTAGGTCTGCATGTTCTGATGGAGCGAGGCTCCGAGCGAACCACCACGCAACAGCCCAATTTACCATCCCAGACTAAAAACTCCTCTTGCATCAAGCTGTTAAGCTACCTACCTGTGAGGAAGCCAGGCCTCTCCCACAGAAAATTCCTCTAGGAGCTCATCCCACTGCTGAAGCAGCCCGAACATGTCTGGCTGTACCAGAGGGACACTGATGCACTGTTCCCATCCCGTTTCAGCCCTGTGAACACCCTCTTCGTTGTAGTGATACACCACACCTGGAAACAGCGCAACACAGGCAGGCAGCACAGGAGAATTGGATCCATCCCCTTGGCTTTTGTGTTCGGTATTTTTAAGTGATGGAAGTGGCTGTTTTCCCTGCTGCCATCCCCTCTTAGCTGAGCTGTTCCCTAGCTCCCACCCGTGTCCTTCTGTAGCTGCAGAAGAGGCAGCCCTGGCTTTTGTCACACCCAGTTCTCATTTTTACAGTCTAACTTCAGAGATCTTTTGATAAGGAATGCAACTTAAACTCGCAAACCGGACCACTTTTTCATCAAATAAAGATCTCAGGTGAGGTTCTGCTGGGTGGTCCCTGCTGTAGGAGACCCTGAGGTGATTTTTAATCTGGTGTTTTTACTGTGGGGATGTGTTTTTTCATTATTATAATTAGGGGCATTTCTAGACTTAGCAAAAACTTAGGCTTAAGCCAAAATTTCCTGAAACCTCTTAAATGTAGGCTGCCTCGCTTTTGATTTCTGTGTTGGGAACGGCCATCGCCTGTTCATTCTGTGTTGGACAGCTTGGTGGGAGAGGAGAGGCTTTGAGCAGAAGCGACGTGTGCTCGCAGCTGCATGGTGAGAGGCATTCTTGCACCCAAAACTTTTGATCTTCGCTCTCCACTCCCATCTCCGATACCTGGAGCTCACTGAGGAAGTGCAGGCTCTCCAGCAGCCTTGACTATCTGGGTGTTGCAGTGGCGATTTAAGGAAGCTTAGGATGCTCACGGGTAACACTCAGGGAACAGGAGGAATCCTGCATGGGCCCAAACAGGTCGCTCAGCCCAGACACACAGTGTGGAAGCAGAGCAAGGGGTCAGGCGGCCCTGAAACCCTCTTTACCGTTGTTGTTGGATATTCCAACGTGGAGGTCAGACTTCCCATCGTATTCTCTGGAAGAGAAGCAGGGGAGTTGGCAGTGGGGGCAGAGGCCGTTCCTGGGAGCTGCCGCTCCTCCAGCTGCCAGGCCCCGAGCGGGGCGGGAGGCCACGCTCCATGGAAAACAGGGAGTCCGCGTTTAAGGAAACAGGTGGGGTTTCCCTACTCTTAGGGAGGAATGGAGCAGGGAGGCAGCGTTTCCCTCTCAGAGGGTAGCTAAGCAAGGAGACGGTGTTTCCTTCCTTCTCTCGGTGAAGGGAAACGGGGAGATGGTGTTCCTCCCCACAGAGATAAACGGAGAGGCAGCATTTCCCTCTCCTCAGAGGGTAGGAAAACAGGGAGACTGCATCCCTCCCCTTTTCTCAGAGAGAAAGGAAAGGGATATGGTATTTCCCTCGCCTTTCCTCAGAGAAGAGAGAAAGAGGGAGGGGGACAGGAGGCAGCGTTCCCCTGCCCTCCCCTCACGGAAGGAGAAAAGAGGGAGGCGACGTGTCCCTCCCCTGAGAGAAGGGAGCGGGGCCGGGGCGCCCCCCGCCCTACCCGAGGAAGGCGCCGGCCGTGGGCCGCAGGAGGAAGGCGCAGGGCTGGCGGTGGCCGTGGCGGAAGGGGCTGGGGAGGCGGCGGGGCGCGGCGAGGAGCCCGGCGCGGGGCAGGGGGCGGCCGCAGGCAGGGCAGCGCAGCGGAGTCCGCCGGCAGAAGATGGCGACTCCGCAGTGCTGCACCCGCACGATGCCGGCATCAGCCATGGCGCCCGCTTCTCTATGGCGGCGCTCTGCCCGCCGCGCACCGACTCTCTATGGCGGCATCCGGCGCCGCTCTGCCCGCCCCGCCTCTCTATGGTGGCGCTCTGCCCTACCTGCCCCGCCTCTCTATGGCGCCGCTCTGCTCCACCCTCCCTCGTCTCTCTACGGCCGCACCCGGCGGCGCTCTGCCTCGCCCGGCGCGGCTCTGTGGTGCGGCGCGGCAGTGAATTGTGTCCGTGCGGAACCGCGGGGCGGAGGGAACAGTGTTGGCTCCGCCCCCTCTGCCGCGGCGCAGCGGAACCCCGGGGCGCGGCGCGGGCAGCCGGCCGGGCCGGCGCGGCGCGAGGATGAGCACCAAGCAGATCACCTGCAGGTGGGTGCGGGGCCGGGGCGGCGCTGGTCCCTGCGGCGGGGACGGGGCCGGAGAGGGGACGGGGCTGGGAGCGGGGAGAGACCCGGGGTTGCTGGGGGAGGAGCAGCTCCGGAAAGGGGGATGTGGGGAGGGGGTGCTGGGCTCTGCCCCCGAGTAACGAGTGGTAGGACGAGAGTTGCACCAGGGGAGGGTTAGACTGGATTGCAGGACCTGAAGGGTCTAGAAGAAAGTTGGGGAGGGACTGTTGGAAACGCTTGGAGTGACAGGACATGGGGCAGTGGCTTATGAGACCTCCTCTAGGGTATTGTGTCCAGTTCTGGAATCCTCAACATAAGAAGGACACAGAACTGTTGTAGTGGGTCCAGAGGAGGCTACAAGGATGATTCACGGGCTGGAACACCTCCTGTACGAGGACAGGCTGAGAGAGTTGGGGTTGTTCAGCCTGGAGAAGAGAAGGCTCCCAGGAAACTTTAGAGCAACCTTCCAGAACCTGAAGGGGCTACAAGAAAGCTGGGGAGGGACTGTTTCCAAAGGCTTGGAGTGACAAGGGGTATAAACTGGAGAGGGGCAGATTTAGGCTTGACATGAGGAATTTCTTCACCATGAGGGCAGGTAGGCCCAGGCCCAGGTTGCCCAGAGCAGGGGTGGCTGCCCCATCCCTGGAGGGGTTCAAGGCCAGCCTGGATGGGGCTTGGAGCCCCTGATCCAGTGGGAGGTGTCCCTGCCTGTGGCAGGGGTGGAACTGGATGAGCTTTAAGGTCCCTTCCAACACAAACCATTCCATGATTCTATATTAGGAAAAATTGCCTCACTTAAAAAGTTCTCAGGCACTGGCAGAAGCTGCCCAGGGCAGTGGTGGAGTCCCCATCCCTGGAGGGATTTAAAAGGTGGGCAGAGGAGGGAGGTGCTCAGGGATATGGTTCAGTAGTAGACAGGTTTGGAAGGACTCAGAATCATAGAATCACCAGGGTGGAAGAGACCCACCAGATCATCGAGTCCAACCACTCCCATCAGTCTCTAACCCATGTCCCTCAGCACCTCGTCCACCCACAAGACTTTATATTAAAGGTCCTCTTCAACCAAGTGATTCTGTGATCCCCAGTGGGCCCAGGCACAAGGAGCCATGCCAGGGGCCCAGGTGCAGCCTCCTCCTGGGGTTCTCTATGCTGAGGAAGGACCCTTGCGACCAGGAAGCAGTTGTCACTTTCCTTTGGGCAGCAGGACTGTCCCTCTCTACCAGACGTGCCTCTGACTAGAGCTGCTTCTCCCCAGGTACTACCTACAAGGAGTGTGTCGGGAGGGGAAGAAGTGCCTGTTCTCACATGACTTAGCGACCAGCAAATCCTCCACCATCTGCAAGTACTACCAGAAGGGCCAGTGCGCCTACGGGACTCGCTGCAGGTAAGAGCCTGGCTCCTCTCGGAGCTGTCAGTTCTGAAGAATCAGGCACAGTGATCAAGTGCAGTCAGCTTTAAGCTCCAGGGAACCAAACATCAAGAAAAGATCAGACTTTTTACATGAAAAAAGGTATGAAATAATACATTACATGTGAGCTTTTTCTCTCCTGACCAAAACCAGCGTATGGATATAGTGTTATAGTTCTGCTCTGCCTTGGCTTCAGCAATTATTTTACTCTAGAAATTAAACTTTAGGTTTCAGGTGTGTCTTCATCCCGTTCTTTTTATAGTCAGCCCTATTAAATATAAAAGTGATGCCTGAGATGTGCAGCGTCACACAGAATAGTGCTCAGCTGCAGTTTGCTTTCCGTGTGGCTGAGTTGGCTGGACGCAGGCAGCGTCCCACAGCGCTTTGCTCCACTCTCCTGGTGCTGCATCCTCCAGTTTCAAGGAGTTCCAGTTCTGCAAAAGGTTTTTCTTGCACTCCCCTAGGTTTGGTCAGAAAGCTGGACATAAACACACCTTTTGCTGAGGGCTGCTGGATGAAACTCCCTGAGAAAAGCTCTAATCAGAACTGCGCTTTAGTTAACGCCCTTTGCTCCATCAGAGATGTGCCCCAGGGGCTCCTTGGTGGAAAGATCCTGTCATGGATGAGAAGCCTGGGTTGGTACCTTCCCCTGGTGGGAACAGGGGATCTCACAGCATCACTGTGCTTGCAGCAGCTGATTGTATTGCTGCTCCTTTACATGGTTCATGGCACTAGATTTGGATGGGGAGACTGAACATCAGCGATCGGTGCAGCTTCGTTAGCTGCTCACCGTGGAAAAGGAACATCTAATGGAGGTGACGGCCTTGGTGTTCATGGGGAGCACCTCAGGCATGACTGGATTGAAAGGATGGATGCAAAGTGTGTTTGTTGCTGCTTCACCCTTTACTCTGCAAAGGGATCTGAACAGGCTGGATCCATGGGCTGAGACCAATGGGATGAGGGTTAACAAGGCCAAATGGCGGGTTCTGCACTTGGGGCACAACAACCCTGAGTAGCTACAGACTGGGAGAAACCTGGCTGGAAAGTGCCTGGAGGAGAAGGACCTGGGGGTGTTGGTTGACAGTGACTGACCATGAGCNGAGGTTGTGGAGAGGAGGGAGCTGGGCTCTTCTGCCAAGTGACAGGGGACAGGACGAGAGGGAATGGCCTCAAGCTCCACCAGGGGAGATTTAGGCTGGACATTAGGAAAAAAATTTTCCCAGAAAGGGTGTTTGGGCACTGGAATAGGCTGCCCAGGGAGGGGATTGATTCACCTTCCCTGGAGAGGTTTAAGGGACGGGTGGACAAGGTGCTGAGGGACATGGGTTAGAGATTGGTAGGAACGGTTGGACTCGATGATCCAGTGGGTTTCTTCTATCTTGGTGATTCTGTGATTCACTCCAGGTGTTTTGCAGAGTTTGGGGTACTTGATGCACTGAGCGGTTCAGACAGGGGCAGCTCTGTGGGCACGAAGGACCAAAGTGTGGCTGTGGCTGTGCTGGACCAGCCTCTCTCTGCATGACTTCTGCTCTGCAGCTGGAGGATATTTCTGTAGCTTTACTGTATTTTTCAAGTCCTTTCTTATGCTGCTTGCAAATACCGCAGCTTCTCTTGTGGTGTGGGAGTCTGAGTGTTGCTGCTTGCAGGGGGAGGCAGAGATCATGGAGTGTCGCTCCCTCCTGAGCAGCGTTTTGATGTTGCCTTTCTGAGAAATGCCAGCAAACCTGTTTGTAGGAGAGGATGACGAAGATCCAATTCAGTGTGCATGTGAATAATGTTCTTACAGCTGTGCTGGCATCTCTGGAGAGGAAAATACAGGTTTGCTTTCAGGGACATTCATTTTTTGAGGCTGAGAAGCCTTTTAGTGTGGCTTTGAAAGAGACCAAGCATTTTAGTCGACCTGTGAGAGCGGTTTTGTTTTGTTTCCGTGTTCCTCGAGGCCGGTCCTGCCCCTGTGCCTGGTTTAGACTCTGTGACACTCGCTGTCTCTCTCCTTTGGCAGGTATGACCACACCAGACTCCCCTCCTCGGGGGCTGCAGGAGCCCCTGTGCCACCTCCCCTCTCGTCGACCGCACTGCCCAGCCCACGTCGTCCCCCCGAGCTCGGTGCCCCGGCTCCCCGGAGCAAACCGCAGGAGCCTGCCAAGCGGGAGAAGAAGACGCTGGTGCTCAGGGACAGAAGTGAGTGTGCGTGGGGCTGAGTTTCTCCTCCATCGTGCTCGGTAGCAGTTAGACAGTTTGTCTGCTTTTATTACTGGAGCTCTGTGGCCTCATGGATGCTCATGGCCGTCAGAGCCTTTCAGTGACCATGTCTCGCTGACTGGCTTTTAGCCTGCAGTTCCCTGATGGGTGGGATTGATTTTAAGGGATCTTTATGGGTCCTCTTTTGTTTGACTTTGGGGTTTTTTTGGTTAAAATA
>WAAB01018463.1:29456-45017 GCA_013389865.1 Piaya cayana | reverse complement strand
ATCCTGTTTGTAGCAGCACTGAGCTCTGGGATGGGTGTGCACAGTCCTGAGTTTGATAAATCACCACTGCCTTAACGATGCTGGGTTCAGCACTAGGCCGGGCTTCATCCTCTTGTCCAAGATCTCCCTTGATTATTTGACTGCCCTGAACCCTCTGCAGCTGCAGAGCACAGGAACACCCTAGTGTTACCATGCAAATAACTGACTCTGTACTTGAGGATCTGAAACCTTGGATCCTGCTCCTGTAGAGTGAGCTCCTTTAGAACAGGAGCAATTACCTCCTGTAAAGGGCAGGTTGTGTGATGTGTGGTGTCACATGCAGGTTACGGTACTTTGTGTGTTATTTCCATCAGTAAAAGCAGCAAAGTAAAAAGAATCTGACCATACGTGCTCAGATCCTGTAGCTTCTGGACATTGCTCAGGCACGGTTGATTTTATTATTGGCTTGCTAGGAGAAGCCACTCCGTATCTTCTTTTCTCACGGTAAGGTTTGCCTGCATCCCCTTTTTAGGGCTTAGGATGCTTTGTGATGGAAGTGATGGAAGGCAGTATCCATTCCATTTGATCTCAAAGCCACCTGTCAACTGGAGAGGTTCTGGTGTGACACCGGTTCTCCAGGTGTGGTTGTAGAGGGGGGACTTGGAGTTTATTCAGAGCGTGTGCCAGCCAGGACAGGAGCTCGCTGCCCAGCTGAACAGATGCCCCCTCAGTATATGTAGTGCAGGGAGTCTTTTAGGTCTGTGCAACCATATGAATAATTGTGACTTTCTAGTTGTTAATACTAAACTTAAACTTAGCGTTGCTTTAACAGCAACAATTAAAGAATAAAATAGCAAGAAGGTGGCTGCAGAGGCTTTTCTGTCCTGGTTTACAATGCTTACAGACTATTTTTACACCTTGCCTCTCTACCAGCTGATAAGAGTTCTTTATCCCTATTCTTTTCCATTCTGTCCTTAATTCCAAAACAGAGCTTAGACTCCAAGATGAGATGCTGTCATATCTGTCAATGTTAGATTTCGCTATCTGTGGAAGTCTGAGAGTGCTCTCGTGGATTGTGGCTCTCGTCTTTCATTTATCTCTCTCTCCTCTGCGCCAGAGGAACAAACTGAAAATAAAATGTACATGTTATTTCACTGGAAAAGAGAAAATAGCCAGAACAATTTCATTTTCCTTTGAGTATTTCCTTTTACTGAAACGCTGATTATTTTAGCTAATCAGGATTTGCCACTNTTTTTTTTTTTTATGTCTTGTGGCAAGCTCATATGTTCTCTTTTTCAGTAGAGGACAGCTTGATTCACCTCCTGGATGTCCCTTTAATTAGCTCTTTGTGTAGAAGAACGCTGTTTAATTGCACGGGTCTCTTCTGTGACTTGTGATTGAAGTTCCACATAATTGGGTATTATCTTCTACAAAAAAAAAAAATTGTGGAATTGGACTGTATGAGAAGTCTAAAAGAAAATCCTCTATCAGCCCGCAGATACCAAAGAACAGTTACCGTGCTGGTATTAGAAAACGGTTCCCTTCAGAAGGAGAGCAGTGGAAGGGTGTATGAAACGTGTGTGCCTACAGAACTGGGCTTGAAGGTATACCCCAACTTCAAATGCTGTGTCATTGTCCTCCCAGGGTTGTTAATTTAGTTAGTGCTGTGACAATTTGTAATCACCCTTTCATTATCTTCATGGAAATCAAAGGTATTCACAATTTTTAGTTAAATTTTTAATCGGGTTGAAAATTCCAAACAATATGAATTTCTGTGGGTGTTTTGTAGAGTCAATATTACTCTAATTTATCTTGAAGAAAGAACTAGCTTTCTTCTTGAATTAGCAATGATCTCAGTTTTTTACTGACTCTAGCGTGGCATTGAGATAGTGAACTAATTAAAATTACTAATGACAAGCTGAGATTGGGGATATGTGAGATGGAAGTCACAGTAAAAGACAGCAGGCTGGACTGATTATTGTTTGCTGTGGATTTTGTTCATGCTTGTTCAGACAAGTCAAAAGTAAAGATTCTGCCATATGTGAGGCTTTGTCTGCATTGTGAGCTTTAGTTCAATAAGTTTTCCTAATTACTGTCAAAGAAAAGAGGTCAGAATTTTGTGCGTGCTGGCCCTCGTCTTTTGATAACCAGAGTTGCTACGTGAGGGTGCTCAGCGACTGGAATTCCAGCTTGGAGGAAAGGGGTAGAATAACAAGACTGTCCATTAATAACCTGATGTCGCACACTGACCTTCTGAAAATTAAAACCATTTTACACAGATGAAAAGCAAACCATCAGCCTCTCTTCCTAGCTGCTGGCTTGCCCCCTGCATAAATTCTTTTCCAGTTTGGTTCTTGGAGCATCCTCATCGCCGTAGTTTGCAAGTTCCACCTTCCAGCTTATTAAGCAGCTTTTCTAATGTCGATCCTGATGTTTCCTTTTTTTTGTTTGTTTGATATTTGTTTGGTTTTCTGTTTTTGCATCATCTCTCTAGGGGAGGAATTGTGCAGAACTCTCTACGTTTTTGGCAGGTGGTAGCTTTTTTTAGTGTACCCATTATCAGCAGTATTGAAAAACACAAGGTCAGGATTACAGTTATGGGATTCTGTGTCATGATCTGTTTTAATGTGCTTCTCCATGCTGATGGGTTTGGTCTCATTTGCAGAATGTTGTGTTCTCAAGTGCTGGGATGTTTTTGACATAGGTCTTGGTGGTGGGGTTTGAAGCGTTGCTTAGAGATGGTGTGCTTAGGTCACTCGATGCTTATTAAGGTCTGAGACTACAAGCAGTAATTGAAAAAATCTATGTATGTGAAGTCAATGAAGGTAGCAAAGGTGGAGGTGGTTGCCTTAGCACTGAAGTCTTTGTGCCGTGTTCCTACTGCCCGAGCAGCGCTGCAGGCAGCCTGTATGACTAAGGTTGAGTCACACAGCAGGGCAGAAGAGAGCTGAACTGCCAGGCGGTGAAACTTAGGGTTGAGGAGGAACCTGAATCATATTAGACAGTAGAGGTGATGTTTCTGCTAAGAGGAATTTGCCCCTGTTGAGGACTCCTCAAAACCCAACATTGTTTCTGGGTTTCTTGGGTTTTGCTTTATACAGCACTTCCCGAGTAGATCAAATTGAGCCTTGAGGCAGTCTTGGGAAGCGAGGGATACAAAGAACTGTGCTGACAACTGATTCCATGTCTTCCGATTCATCTACTGAAACCTGTCTATTTAAAAGAACCAATGAGGTATGTGACATTTGAAGGCTCCACAAGGCAATCCATTAGTGTAAGCTACAGTTGCCATCACTTCTCACTTGGTACAATCTTCTTGTTAAATGTTGTATCTTTCAGGAGGATTGGATTAGACTTCTGCTGCTTTCTTATTTCAGAAAAAAAAAATTTGCTGTGTCCTCTCGGTCAGCACTGAATGGCAGAGATCGACAGGCATTCTGATGTCTCTGGTTAACAGACTGTGTGGGGTTGTTTGGGTGCAAGGTGCACCTAAAAGTTTTAGATGCTAGAAACATGTCCAGACATTGTCATCACACAATGAGCTTTATAATCATTTATTAGCCTTAAGGCAGTAGGTTTACATATCCTGTATGGCAGATCACTGCATTATTCTCTAAGAATAGTTTAAGTATTCAGACAAGTATTGAGGGCAAATTGAGCTCTGTACTGGGACCCCAGCTGCCTCCTACCCTCAGCCCTTACAGCACTTCTGCTTCCTCTGTGTTGTCCAAGAGAAGTTTGAATCTTCAGTTTGAAACCAAAAGGAAGATTGTGAAGCATTGGTGGTTCTGTTGGCTTTCTGTGACACCGAATAGCACTTGTGTGTTCTGTGCTATGTGGGTGGCTGTGTATTTGCTAAGAAGCATAACTGAAGATGAAAGTTTAATTATTTCTTGAAGGCAAATCCTCTCTCCCACGGACTTAAACTTGCATAAGAAAAATGAAAATTCATAAGGAGTGTAAAAATTGGCTAAAATTAAAACCCATTTATTTTTACCCTATTTATTCTTCTGAATAATAAAGTTTCCCCATGGGTTTTTGGAACATATGTGGAATAATTACACTGTGGAAGTGGTGCTTTAGTGCAGCTTCTAGAGCTAGGGCAAACATTGTGATTATGCTGCAAGCTTAAGACTAGGTTTTATAGAAAATCTCATTCAAGGCTCTGTTGCCGTCAAGTGCAAAAAACTGTGACCCATGGATTGGTCCCTGTGGGAGCAATTATTCTTTGCAGAGATTTTTTTCCACCACTGAATATTATAAATGTCAGAAAAAAGTTTAACCCTCAATACCTCTAAAAGAATGTTTCCATACCTGCTGGCAAGAATATCAATTTTTAGCTTGTATCTGCAAGCATTTTGTATTTAAGCCAGGTTTTTTTTAAAAAAACCTTGTCTTTATAAACAACTCAAAAGGAACAATGCTGTCTTTTAGTTAGAGTCTGCATGCCTTGGTGAAGACTAAACAGGGGCTGAAGCTGCCTGATGCTGCACCCAAACCTCTCGTGTTGGGATACTCGTTGGGTGCAGTGTGGGTTGATGATTAAAACCTTTTGTGTGCCAGTGGCAGAGAAGGGAAGATGTGGCACGAGGATGTGAGGTTACTTAGGAACACAGGTTAGCACCTGATATTCACTATGCATGAGTGAAATGTTTTGGTGAACAAGAGGAGTACGTTCGTCTTCCAGCCACTGGTCTGCAGGAGGCAGCAGGTGGAATCTGGGGTGAAATCCCAGGAGCCGATGCTTGCCTTCAGGAGAATCTGCTTCCTTGGGAAGAGGTACAACCTGTGCATTTCCACATCCTTAGTTCTGGCATTTATTTAAGTCTTATCAGTCCAACACATGCGTTAGTGCTAGCAGAAATTAAGGTATGGGGTCCTGCTCCTCCATACCAGCCAGTGCTCTGCACCAACTTCGTCTGGATGATCTGCTGGTGGTTTCATGTTGGTTCTTTAACATCTGAACAGGGTGTGGGGCTCCAGGCTTCCAACTTACAGCTACAAATCATCAAAGTCACAGCTGTCACCATTACCACTCCAAATAAATGCCAGCTTATTACCAAGTGTTATCCATCTTCCTTCACTGCTTCCACGCCTGCTGATTAGCCCTCTTGGCATCCAGCACCTGGCACCGCGCAAGTCCCCAGGTCCCAGGAATGTGCTCAGACTCCTGCAGGTATCTTCTCTTGCCTCTAACCAGGGCTGCTGCTGGGGTGGGACCTGCCCTTTGGAGCTAGGTGGACTGTTTGTGCCAGAACACGAGGCACGGGGCCTCTCAAAGCTGGCAGCGATCAAGGCTTGGCTTAAAGTATTTGCTTTTATCCAGAAAGAACCTGAGTCAAGGACTGGAAAAGAGAAGTGGATTGAGCAGTGCCCTGCAGCAACATTGGAGAGAAGAGGTTTGATCTTTCCTGGTATTTCAAAGATTAAAGCCCCCCCCCAAAAAAACTTTCCATGCCAGCTTTCATACACCAGGAAGAAATTTAGAAGTGATGAGCAGGCAGCTTATGTCCCTGTCTCCCTCAATGGGAGATAACTTTTACAGTAGTAATGGTAGTTTTAAATCTTAATTTTCTGGGAAAAAAAAGCATTACTTCCTTTATTTTTCAGATGGACTATGGGCCATCACAGCTGGGCACATTGATCTCCACCAGCAGACTGCTTATTTCATCTTCTTTAATTCTGAATCATTCCTAGCTGGTTTTACATGTATATTTTTCTTCAACCTGAACAACTATTTTGAATCCGTGAATCATTTATCTTGGTGGTTCCCTCTAGAACTGGAAGTAGCTGGAAATTCGTCAAGCTGCTGAAATGGAAGCTGGGAAAAAAACGCGTACTGGCTGCCATGATAGGTAGTGCTCTTGGAGACGTTGCGGTGGCCTTGAGATCAAACAGCAGAGAAGTAGCTTCACAGTAAGAGCCCAGGAAATTCAGACTAGGTAATGAGTAGTGGCTTTCTTTTGATTTACAGCATGGCTTTACAATCAATCCATAAAGCTTTGAAGAGAAAAAAAAATCAACCTGTAAGGGAAAGGGAAGGGCCATACAATTAGTCGTTCCTGACTGCTTACTTGTCTTCTCTAATTCCAAGAGCGTGTACCAAAAGTGGATGATAGCGTGCAAAATTCTCAACCGTTGGCCAATTCCTTTGTAGCTTCAAGCTGAGATACGGTTCACATGACACTGATTCCTGGAGAATATGCGGTTTCATCTTAGCTATAGAATATGGGTAGATGGATGTAGTTGGAGGAGTTTGACAAAGGTTGCACGTGTGATGTAACTTTCAGCTCTTGTACATCAAATTCCTGCTCTGATCTCCTTCTCTTTCATCTCCACTATGTGTCTTTCATTAAAGAATTGAATGTGGAAGTGGATGTGATAGCTTGCAGAATATTTCAGGACTGTGTGCAGCAGGATTTTTGGGTGGTTTTTTTTTTTGACTCAAGTAAATCAGTGAAGTTCAGAAAACTTACTCAGGGATATTGTGCTGGAATTTGGATTTAGAAATGCAGTTTCTAATTGTCAAGACACCATTTGGTTGAGGCTGCTTGGTCGTTAATTTGTTTGACGTTGACACGTGGGTAGCAAGACTAATAGCTGCCTTGACGCAGTGCTCGGTGTTCAGATGAGCCATCAGAGAGTTCAGGTGCACTGCAACTGGGGATGGAGTTTGTCACTTTTATAGCTGAGGGCAGGACTGTTGTTCAGGGCTCTGGGGAGTTACTGGCTTTTGTGGGTACATTAGTAAAACTTGGACATCATGAAGAGATGACCTTTCCGATCTTAAAGGTTTAATACGTACACTTACAGCAGTTGTTTCCACTATCCAAAACAATTTTTTTCTTGTTAAGATCTAGGAAACTTGTCTTCATCATAAAATCAGAGTGGTTAATGTGCACATAATGTCAGGGGGTTTAGTGCATCCGACAGACTCTTCTGATGAGACTTGTAACAAGGACTTGTTGGGGACTTTTTTTGAAGAGTGGCTATGAACTTGAATATGTAATCTTCATTTACACAGTTAGTAATTTGTAAACTGAGGTAAGGTTTTCATTCGTAGTAATACCCTATCTAGCATTATTTCCTCTTCATATTTCAAATTAATCAGTTACGTCTTAGTCATAATGATTTTTTTTTTCCCAGTTCACATAGGAATATTTATTCTAATGTAAATTATGATATAGGCATGAATGAAAATGTTTCTCCACTCCACTATTAGAAAGCTACTGCTTTGGTATAAAGCTATTTTTTTCTGGTCTCTCAGCTCTTAATGTTTCTTCACTCTGGCTCCTGCTTTATCCTGTAATGATTTAGGCTGGCAACAGTCAGCAGACAATTCTTTTTTTGTTGGTGGTTTTTCCCCCCAGTGCTTTCTTGCCTGCACCCATTCATTATTTCACTACCAGGAGTATTTGAAACGTGGAGCGTAAACTGTGAAATATTTGGTGCTCTGTCTTTTACATAGTTAATAGATGTACCAGATCCCCAAAGTATAAATCAAATTATTTAGCCTGTTACGCTTTACATAGGAGAAACAAAATATGAAATATTTTACAATGCAGAAAGTGCATGTGAATCAAACTTTTGTTGTTCCTAAGGGATACAATTTTGACAATTTTATGAGGTTGCAATTTATTTGTAGGGTGAGTTGGCACGTGGTTTTGATAAAAGTAATGTTCGCCCAGCATACTGCTAACAAGAATACTTCTTTAAAGCCACTAGTCTTGCTGATTTGTATGGTTACAATAAAGTATCTGCTAAACTGGTCTGAGCGTGAACAGCAGCTTTCGGTCTGTGCTGGGGAGCATTTCTAAGCAACAGTGCTTTGATTGCATTGATTATTTTGTAGGAAAGTAAACAGAATAGTTTTGAGAACTGCAGGTTATTTCCATATTGTGTGCAGTTTAACAAAGGTGTCAGGTTTCAGTTGCGGTTATTAAAAATTCAAAATGAGAAATCAAAACCCCCTACTCTTCCCACAAGGTCACTGTGGTTGTTACATGTTATCCCTAAGCCTCTCTTTTCCCATTTTTTCTAATGAAGCCTGGTAGATCTAGTTCAGTTCCCTTGCCTGGAAAAGCCTGGGGAGCTGTGCTTTCCCCAAGCTCGGGCCGTGCTGGGGCTGCAAGCTCACCTGGTATACGAGAAGCTGCAAGTGAAACGGATTCATCTGTTTTCGTTATTCAAGCTAACAGGGAATTAAAAGTAAGGTGAAAAATATATTGGATTCCTTTCAGCTTAGATTATCAAGGGAGCTGTTGCTAATGTAAGGAAAGACCTTGTTTTCTATTTGAACAGTGCTGCAGTCCCACTTCCATGGTGCCTTTTCAGTAGAATTTAAGCTTTTAGAAGCTGATATTTAAAGGCAACTTTATCTTTTTACATAGAAGGTGCATCGATGCTTTAGTATTTTAGGGAATATGAGCTTAAATTTCCAATATACTTAGATGCTTCCTGAAATAACCTTGTCTTGTCTGAGCTGATTTAAGACCCTTCCTAATAATCCAGGAGGGGCATAAAGAGATGCTTCTGTTGTAAAGGAATGGCAGAAGTGTGTTCTCTGCTTGTTGTCCTCTTCCCTAGTACCACATTACAGAAACAGGTGAACATCGTGGGTTCACCACGCAGGTCACCAATTCAGTGGAGTGAGTGTGGGGCAACTCCGAGGACAAGGTAGGTCCCCAGGAGGAATTGCTCCTGCCGCTTGTCCCGAACAGCATTGTGGCACTCAGAGAGTGCTGCATAAACTGGTCTTTCTTGAAGTTCATAGAGATAATTAGCATAAAGCATGAAATACTTCAGTAAAAGCACTTTTCCCCATTATTTGTTCTATTACAAATGATGCAGTTTTATTGAATACAAACTTGGAGTGATGGAGGGCATTAAGGGGAACTTTGAACATCATCATAGAGAAGAAATGGCAGCGTTTCTGTTGGAACGAGTCCAGAGGAGCCTACAAAGATGATCGGAGGGCTGGAGCACCTCTCATACAAGGACAGGCCCAGACTGCCCAGAGCAGTGGTGGCTGCCCCATCCCTGGAGGGGTTCAAGGCCAGGCTGGATGGGTCTTGGAGCCCCTGATCCAGTGGGAGATGCCCCTGCCTGTGGCAGAGGTGGAACTGGATGATCTTTAAGGTCCCTTCCAGCCCAAACTAGTCTATGATTCTATCACTTGAGCCCTTCTCTTAAACCCTCTTTGGATTCAGTTTATTTGGGTTTGAAATCCTCTTCAGTTTCATATTGCTCAGTATTTTATGGAGGTTGGTTTGGGTTTATTCTTTTTTGAGATGGAGGGTACCAAATCTGTTGTAAACAAAGTGAAACAAGTATGGAAGGAAAAGGAAAGTTAAACGCTATCAGGATCACTACACATTTTGTGAAACCAAATCAGGAACCCCTGTGTAATATCGCAGTTACAGAGGTTTGCTTTGATTCCTTTCTTAATATGAATAATGCTGCTGTTCTATCTTTGGCTCATGAAAAGCGAGTGTTTACCCATGATGCTTTATCTGTCATGAAACTTGGCCATCAGCGTAACTACGAATTATTTCTATTTGACTGGTCCATTTTAACTACAGATGGCGTGAAACCAGAGCATGATCTGATAGTGCAGGGGAGAAGCAGAAAATGTTATTTAAAAGCCAGCAAAGCTGCTGTATTTTTTCCTTTCTGATCAGTTTGATGTCAAACGATCTCCTTTACCTCACTTGTCGTCGCAGGCCTTTGCTCAAGTACCTGTATTAAGTAATTTTAATTTATTATGATAACCCATACACAGTTTGCTGGTTAGCAAAGTGCTTGTCACTCTGCTGTGAACTGTCTTGCGTGATGTGACCTAACCAATTCTGACAGCAGAGAGAGTTCAAGCACAGTGTAGAGTTTTAAAGTTATTTACAGTGCTTGAAGGTTCTGGCTGTGTACAGTATCCACTTAATCCGGCCTAAATCTAGGGAGCTGTCTTGTGGTCCTGCCACTCTGTCTAATGGCTGTTAATAATAGCTGTTCTAGTCACCCTGTCTGCTGACTGAAAATCTATCTGGAGTGCCTCCATCTCATGAGGCAGATCAAAATTGACATTTTTTTATTGATGTAGCTGGTTTCTGCTGAATACTCGGGGACAAATAAAAGTAACTGAACTTAGAAATGAAGGGGAAAAGTCATTTGTTTGCTGAAATTACCGGCTGACTGACATCTGTAGGTAAATAAGTAACCCTTTAAAAAAACACCATTTAGAATGTACTTCGAAAGTAAAGAATTAACATTAGCTTTTTAGTTACCAACTGCTTTAAGAGTTCATATTTATGTTCTTGAATATAACAATTATTTCATGATTAACTTTACTCCATGAGTCTGTGATGCAGACAGATCACATTAAACGCTTCCATTTCCTCTCCAGTGGGTGTAGTATTTACAGTAAAACACTGGGTGTCTTTGTTTCATGAGAAAATGAATGAGCTTTGTTTGCTGCTACTGTTTCCTAACTATTTTAATATCAATATATGTATGCAAATATAGAAGATCTAAAAAGTGGTCTAAATTTTAGCAGATCCTCTGGTTCTGATTTACACGTGGGGCAGGGGGAAAGGGAACAACCAGTGGGTTCGGGCTGAAGTTATGGGAGACGCCAGGCTCAGTTCCTGACAAGGGAAACTCATTTGGCCACTATGAGGTTCCAGTAATGCAGGACAAGCATTTAATTAATTTGAGTTAATGTGCTGTTATGAAGGACATCTCATTAAAGAAACCTGGATTTAATTTTTTAAAATTAGATTACATTTAGCTGATAAAGTTAACTCCATGGCTGTAATATACTTAGCCTTTGGTATTGCCTTTGACTTATTATAACACAACATTCTGATTAGTCGTATGCGCTATTAATAAGGCACGGATCAAACGGATCAAAACCTGGCTAACTGACAGAAGTAGTTGTAAAGAACGAGTCATCTTCTAACTCTTATTCTTCTTTCACAAGTGGAGTTACAAAGGAGTTGATATTAAATCCAATGGTGTTTTACTTCTTGGAAGTAATTTCTATGTCCCCATAAATCACAGAGATGCAGACCTTTGAGAGCTAGCAGGTCATCAAAATGATGGGAAGGTTGAGCAGCGAGATCTGTATCATTTGATCAGCCGAGCTTGTTAATATAAAATGTTTTTTAATATAGACAAGAGAGAGGTCATAAGTTTAAGAAGAAAGAATTCAGATGAAAGCTAGAGAGCACTAGGCTCATAATCTGGAAATAATTTAGACTTGAGAGTTTGCAAACAACTGAACGTCTCTTCTATGAAGTGAAACTCTCCCAGAAACAGCTAATGAGATTTTTATATATACATCAGAACAAAGGCTTAATTACCTCAGGGAGAATGGATCAACTGCAAGGTAACGTCTTTTAAATCTCTCTATAGTGCTTGTGTGGCTGGTGTCTGTGTAGAAAGTCACGGCTCTTCTTCTGATGTCAGCTCCATTTTAAAAGTGATGCAAAGAACACTTTTTTTTCTTGCAAAATAAGAGGGCCTACACTCTCAATTATCCAAGAATAATAATTCTGATAAATACGGGCAGTCCTTTAAAGAGTGTCTTGTGTTCGGTGAGATTGAAATGACCTAACCAGCAGACAGGTCCTGTTGGGGGCTACTTGGCCACTGAAACACAAAGTCCCCACGAGTTTATTAAGGTGAAACCTGACAAACCTGAATAGAACTGAGGTACATAGATAAGACATAAACCGTAAAGAAAGGAAGTAGTGAGTTCCAATTGTTTCTAAAATCACTTTTTAATGGAAAAACTTTTTTTTTCTTGGCAAGGACTTTCCTAAGCAGGGACTTAGGCCAGTCAAGTGTGAAAAATGTGTGGCTGAGCAAACCAGCAGCTAACCTTTCCTAAACTTTACGCTGAACTCGGAGAAGTTGGCAGCCCTTTCTGCTCACTCATGTGCCGTTGTCTTTGAACAAGACATTGTGGTCTTCTGGCTTCCCCCTGGTCTTGGTCTTCTGTCCAGCTCTTGGGGCGTGAGCCCCATCTTCTTGCCTTGTGTTTGTGGAGGCCTGTCAAATGGTAAGAATGGCTGCTCCTATAACCCACTTATGGGGTTCCAGCACTGAGCTCATCTGACAACTCTTTTTTATCAATCAGAAGTGACAATTAAGGCCCATATTTCTATGTATATCTCTTAAGCTTACTGAGTCCAGTGAAAGAGATTTACCTCTTCTGTGTGTAGGCAGCTCCAGAGGGATGTGAAGGGTATAATATGCTACTGAAAAGATAATTGCAGGGTGAATAAAGGAGTATTTAAAACACTTTATATTCCAGGCAGAGCTAGGGCCTGTGGCCTGTAGGCATCCTGGTCTGTCTGTTGGAGCTGCTCACATCCCTGTTGCGGAGATTTGCAAGACAAGAAACAAGCTTTCAGAATCTTCCCACTGCTGCTCGGATGTGGCATTAACCTCTGGGGTATGATTTAAGGCAGTGTGACTATGTAGATCTTGTTCTGCTGTCCTTGGGGTTGTGATTGCTTGTCTGGAAGCTGTTGTCCTGCAAGTACTGCCTCTGAACGTTGCTGTTTTCCTGTGTGCCTTCATCTTCCTTTAGGGAGAAGGAGCTGTGGTTGGTGGGTAACAAATCTTCCATACACAGAGAACAGATGATGCCATTTTGGTGCAAGAGCATGACTCTGCCTCCCGGCAGATATGGCTTTGCTGTGCAGTTTCGCATCTTGACATAAGCAGTTTCGAGCCCTAAGTATTTGTGCAAAACTCATTCTTTCATTTTTTTTGACAGATCCAAAAATTCTTCTGGAGTTTTTGTTTTCTTTGCTGCTAGTGAAGGCTCTGCAATGCGGAAGCATCCTCGGAGTTTTCGGCATGCAGTGGAGCATTAGGCTCATTTATACTTGGTTGGTGTCATACTTAGGGTTTTATCTCTTTCTAATAAAAGCAATAGATCTGCAGCAGCTGATGAGCACCAAGCTGGGCAGTTTTCTGTGTGCCACGAGCCCACAAGTGGATTTGTCAGGCCTTGTGTGACAGCTTGAATTGTTGGAAGCTCAGTTGAGGGTGTGCTTTCCCTTCGCCTCCACCTGAATGATGGTTTGTACTCTGCAGTGTGGATGACGGGAACCCCAATCAGTGTTATGGATTTCTTCTGGAAGCTGCAGGAACTTGAGAGCTGTTGGAATCGTCTCTGCTGAATGCATTTTATTTTCTTCCTCGTGCCTTGCAACGGTATTTGGTATGGAAGTTACATATTGTCTTTTTAGGAGTCTAAATGAGTTAATGCATTTTTACAGCTTTATTCTCATGAGTTCAACTTTACTTGCATGGGGAGGAAACCACATTTATTGGAGTTTACAGGACAGTGTAACCTCTTCTGTCCCTGAAAATGCTTTCTGGCTCTGTTGCATTAGATTGACTTGAATTTAGGTTTCTAGCCCATTTGGACAAAAGATTTTTGGAGACTTAACAGATTAATCTGGACGCTTTTAGCCATATCATGTTAAAATATTGATACGAGTTTTCTTTACTTGGAGTCTTTTTCAAACACTTATAAGTCCTCTCTAGATTTTTATAACGGATAGTTCATAGCCCCAAGAGTAGATCCTTGGAGTCATCTATCTCGGGCCTGGCTCTCAAAAGACTAATTCCACTGGATTGAAGAGGCAAGTGTTTGAAATTCAGGAGACTATAAAATTGATTCTTCCATAAAGAAGTAATTTGTGGTAAATGGTGTAGTCCTCTGGGCAGCTATTCACTCATTTTATATGACCAAGACCCTTGAAACATGGTCAGAAAGATTAGAGAAGGACATCTCTGATCTGTCATTTATCTGCACAGGCCAGGACAACTTTTCGTGTGACGATACAGTATCTGGGAGCAGACCCTTCGAAACACACCATTTTACTCCAGGGTAGGGATAATGCAATTTGAAGAAGAGCCTGCATAGTGTTTTGGAGTTAACTGGATGATTCTGAAATACATAACCAGGTTTTTCTGTTTCGTTGCGTATTCTCTGCTGGGGAAGCAGCAATGCTCTGTTACTTCAGAAAGCACATGGGAGATCCAGGTGAAGTCACAGAGTTTTGTGTTCTGGGAAGTAGAACAGACTTGCATGAACTCCTCCAAAAAGTGTCCCTCTGAGAAAATGTTAGTCACCTCTCCCTTTGTGCATTACTGGGGTGCACTAGGCTCACTCAGCGTGAAAACAAGTAGGCAGCTTTGGGTTTGGCATTTGGGTGCTGTGGCCTTGCTTTGGTAGAAAGTTTCTGCCAACAGAGAAGGAAATCGTAGCACTTGCTGGCCAAAGTGCCATCGTAAAGCAAAAGGTAGCACTGAAATACAGGAAATTCAGTTGAAAGTAAGACAAGTTGTTGCATTCATCCATACATCTCTGCTTGGCTTCTATCATAATGTTGTTTCTGGTATCAGCCTTATTACTGTCCTTCCCCAGCACTTATAACACCTAGATAGTTCTTCTTGAATATTTCTTCTCATTTAGTGTTACTGAGCAAGTCCTTAAACATATTTGTCCTTGGCCTCCTGCTGGGAGGTACTGTAGGAGAACAGTAGGAGTAGTAGCAGGGTTGGGAGGACAGATGATGTGGGGAGGGACCCTCGCACTTGTCTGCTCCTCACTTGTGTTGGCACTACAAGACTCATGAGACGGTGGGACAGCAGTTGCTTCCCATACATAATAGATTTATGAGGTTTTTTTCCTTTTCAAGGTAGGTCTACTGTCATTTTTTCAAAAGTAAGAGCGTTCTCAATAAACCTTGATAAAGCACGTTGCCACATCAGCATTTATTCTTGACATCTGTTAAGTGTGAATACTTAAATATTCCAAATGACCTTTCCAGACATGCTCTCCGGAGGAGATATCATTCATATACTCTTTATAATAAGCTGTTGTTCTCCATATTTCATCAGAATATAAATGGGCAGCGCAGTTTAAGGTAGTAAAATATATTCCCAGCCCCCAAGGTTTTGTTCTATAAGCAGGAGGAGATAGAGAAGTGACAGGAGAGGATTTGTATAAATCAAAATACACAGTGGCTTAAGTCTTGTGCAGATATTTCAATATTTGTGTATTCAGGACTTGATCATAGGCGCCTGTTTTATGAAAGCATCTTTGCTATCAGAGTTTGTTAAATGCTAAATATGTTATAGAGAAAACTTGAAATAAAGCAAAATATCAGCAATTTCCTTTATCTATCCAGACAGTAGAAATAAGCTTATGAAAATTAAATTTAACATATCTGAGTTGGCAGAAATAACATAATGCACCTTTCTGAATATTTGTAAAGTACAATTTAGTGGGTAAATTAAACAAGCTTCTGCTGGAACCTGTTAGTTTCCTCATACCAGATTCAGATCACTGAAATGAGTGAAACCCTAAGACTGTGAAAATTTTTTGTTATACAACTACTTGGAACGTGCAGAGTTTAGAAACATGTTTAATAAATGTAATTTATCACATTTTAGGTTGTCTCAGCACAAAAAAAAAATTCTACAATTTTAAAATTTGGATTTCTACATGTTATTTAATGTTCCTAATCAGCTATCTTTGCTCTCTTTGATTCAGAAAGA
>WAAB01018463.1:0-28493 GCA_013389865.1 Piaya cayana | reverse complement strand
GCAGTTCCAGACTCTCTAAATTCACCAGACCATGTGGTTGAGCCAAAAAGATGAAATATCTGCTAATGTCATATTATCTCTTCAGTTATTCTTTACATAAAGCAGGTAATTTATAACTACCAATTATGCAATTAAAATGCTAATCACCCCTCACCTAAGCTCTCTGTTCCTGAACTGAGATTATCAATTACCTTCAATCATTGCAGTTCATAAATGGCGTATGTGACAGGGCTGATGTTTGCAATATTTATAAGTCTTCCTGCTTCATGTGTCTCTGGTGTTGAGGTGGCATTAGCGGCTGGAGAAGTGGCCTTGCCTTGGTGGACTCGGGTCATTGGGGTCATTGGGCACTGGCAGAGGCTGCCCAGGGAGGGGGTTGAGTCACCTTCCCTGGAGGGGTTTAAGGCACAGGTGGACGGGGTCCTGAGGACATGGTTTAGTGTTTGATAGGAATGGTTGGACTGGATGATCCGGTGGGTCTCTTCCAACCTGGTGATTCTATGATTCTATGATTTGTTTCTAAAGGTACAATGTTCCTTCTGATCATGTTGTCTTGTATTCTTAAGATCTAGCTGCCTTTTGGGCTAATCTTACCCTCCGTTTGTGCCCTCAGCTCTGCCTTGTCGCCCATTTTAGCAGAGAAGTCGCATAGTTAGAAATAGCTACATGAATATTTGATTGCAGAGGTGAGACCAATTGCTTCTATGCTGCTTCTACACAGCTTTTCCTTATTTCATAATAGATGTTCTGCACTGTAGCTACATTAATATGCTGCCAGTTTCAAGTGTCATACCTGCTTGTTAAAGTTCCAATTCTTCTATACCTGCTAGGGAGAACTACTCCAATAACATTTTTCTCTTCTAAGGACCTATTATTATCTAGAGTTCCCTGCATATAAATAAAAAAAAATTTGTTAAAGAAAACACACACAAAATGAGAGCAGTGTACACACTGCAGAATGGTTACAGACATCTCCTCTTCCCTGTGCGCATTGTTCTTCCAGCCTAGTTTGATTTTAAACATAAGTACTTTACATACTACGGACAAATTATACATAGAGTGGCTTAACAATTTTGTATTGTTTAGGTTTTATAGTTTTCTCACGCGGAGATATTTGTGTCTAAATGATCGAAACTGTGACTTTAAGTCATGGTGTAGCGAGATCAGCTTTGTAAAGCTTGACTTATTGTGAATTCTTTTAAAAAAAACTTTGAATTTTAGCCTCCGTCCTGGCTACACTTGATATTCACACTGTACAAAAACATAAGGGCACGTCCTAGTTGTAATTAAAAAGCAATTTGGTGCACAGGTAACTTAATAGGTAGTCACCTATGTCTTCCAACTGTATTCACTTAAAAAAAAGCAGCTACAGAAAACCCTCCCTGTTCTGTACAGAATTCCCTTAAGCTGCGGTGGTTTCCAATTCATAGCTTGGAACCACCTGCTTACATTTCAAGGCAAGTCTCAAGGGCCGTGTTCAAAGAATACTGGGTTTGAAATGTGAAAAGGTTTATTTTTATTAGGAAGCAACGTTCTCAGAGGCGCAGTGAGGAAATTATTGTGGATCTGAAATGTCCTCAAACCTATGAGTGTAAAAATTTGTTCGTATCGATATATTTTCAATATAAATAGCTTAATGAGATATTGACCCATGAGTGTCCTTGAGTCTTGCGTACATTGCACGCCTCACAAGGCAAGTTGTGGTTTTGGCAGCAGGTCCCTCTGATACACAGCCAGAAAATCTGATTCCTGAAGTACCAGTATCTAGTAAATGTTCTTGTCATGGCTCTACTGTCCGGGAATAGTGAAGAGTGTTATTCAGTGGGTTTGATCCTCCTCCTTNCAAAAAAAAAATTCTACAATTTTAAAATTTGGATTGCTACAGGGTATTGAGTGTTCCTAACCAGCTATCTGTGCTCTCTGTGATTCAGAAAGAACTAATTTGTGCCATATTTGCATTAAAAACTGACTTTCTGTAGTAAAGAACAGTTAAACCTCCATCGCTTTCATATTTCTCAGTCTCCCATTAATGCAGGTAACGGGGAGTTGCCTGCAGTTGTCACGCTGTGTTCACCTACCACCGTCCCCTCCCAGAGGGAGGTAAAGGGGTGCCCTAAATAAATGAAAATTGATGGCTGCTACAATAATTAAAGCTTCTTTTCACTTAAGCCGTGTCTTAAGACTAGTAAAGGAAAGAAGTAGGACACTGCACAAATGTCACCTTATATTTTTTTCCTTAGCTGGCAGGTCTTTAGGAGCCTCGTGTTTTGAGTTGAAGAAGTTCGAAGACATACAAGTTTAATAAGAAGGATAAAGCATTTCTCTTTATTATGGTCAGTTACCGCTAATCTCCTTTTAGAGTTTTAACAGGGATTTATAGGGATTCATTTGCAGTTTAGGTTTGGAGATAATTAAGTACCTTTCTGCTGCAAAGAAGAAACGGGGAGAGAATTGGCTCAAAGCTAAAACAAGATTCTCGGAACCAGCGCATATATTAAACTTCCTTTTATTTGGTTGTCACCCCAATAGGAATGATTAGCGGGTTGTAAAGAAAGGAAATGTATTGCATTACATCTATTAAAGCATGTTTTATATGTAACAGTAATTAAAATATAATTGAAATCATGAGTTCTTCTAATTATTGGCTTTACATAATGCATAGTTAAAGAGTGAGCATCTATAAATGTGTCCCTTTTACACATCCAGAAATGGTTTGCTGGCAGCATTTTAATTAAAGATGGATTAGTTAAAACGCAGTTTAATCATTCTGTCATCAAAGGATTTAGACCTCATTAATTAGCTGTTGATAAATAGGTTTAAACTACAAAAAAAATTAATTTAAAATATGCCAGTTGAGATCTAGAATTATTGGAGCTGGAAATGGAGCAGTGAGTCTAAGAAAAATTCTTTCCATCTCCTTCTAGATTAAGTACAAAATGTAGAGCAGTGCAGAACTTAGTTCTGCCTTGCTACTCATGGACATGGCTCCAAGCAGACTTCAATAATTCTTATTTGTGTTTGAATGCTGGGAATGAAATGGGTTAGCTGAACTCTGTGAAAATGCAGCATTTGATGAGTTTTCAGACTGAGGTAGAGAAATGTCACGCCTGCGTAGAATTGGGTTAAAGATAAATCAAGGGAGAGTGAGTATATGCTCCACTTTAAAACTGTATCTGTTAGAGCTTGCCCTTTCCTCATATTGAGGTAAAAACTAGATTTAAACTCCGAGCTGTTAGAAGAAACTTAGATTAATCTGTCTGGGAGGGAGAAGGGGAGGTGATTCCCTAGGCGTTCCTAGAGTGCTGTGGTAGCATAGAGGCATGTTGTTTCTTTATTCTTTGTCCCAGGTATTATTCAAAGTTTTTAGGTTTGCAAAATGATGGAGGGAAACTTGCGTCATGGGGAATAGTTAACAGTGATAATAGAAGGCCAGCAGTGAAATTAAAAACCAAAAAGAAAATGTTTGTGTGTGTGAGGTAGGAAAATGCAGTTCCAGACTCTCTAAATTCACCAGACCATGTGGTTGAGCCAAAAAGATGAAATATCTGCTAATGTCATATTATCTCTTCAGTTATTCTTTACATAAAGCAGGTAATTTATAACTACCAATTATGCAATTAAAATGCTAATCACCCCTCACCTAAGCTCTCTGTTCCTGAACTGAGATTATCAATTACCTTCAATCATTGCAGTTCATAAATGGCGTATGTGACAGGGCTGATGTTTGCAATATTTATAAGTCTTCCTGCTTCATGTGTCTCTGGTGTTGAGGTGGCATTAGCGGCTGGAGAAGTGGCCTTGCCTTGGTGGACTCGGGTCATTGGGGTCGTTGGGCACTGGCAGAGGCTGCCCAGGGAGGGGGTTGATTCACCTTCCCTGGAGGGGTTTAAGGCACAGGTGGACGGGGTCCTGAGGACATGGTTTAGTGTTTGATAGGAATGGTTGGACTGGATGATCCGGTGGGTCTCTTCCAACCTGGTGATTCTATGATTCTATGATTTGTTTCTAAAGGTACGATGTTCCTTCTGATCGTGTTGTCTTGTATTCTTAAGATCTAGCTGCCTTTTGGGCTAATCTTTCCCTCCGTTTGTGCCCTCAGCTCTGCCTTGTCGCCCATTTTAGCAGAGAAGTCGCATAGTTAGAAATAGCTACATGAATATTTGATTGCAGAGGTGAGACCAATTGCTTCTATGCTGCTTCTACACAGCTTTTCCTTATTTCATAATAGATGTTCTGCACTGTAGCTACATTAATATGCTGCCAGTTTCAAGTGTCATACCTGCTTGTTAAAGTTCCAATTCTTCTATACCTGCTAGGGAGAACTACTCCAATAACATTTTTCTCTTCTAAGGACCTATTATTATCTAGAGTTCCCTGCATATAAATAAAAAAAAATTTGTTAAAGAAAACACACACAAAATGAGAGCAGTGTACACACTGCAGAATGGTTACAGACATCTCCTCTTCCCTGTGCGCATTGTTCTTCCAGCCTAGTTTGATTTTAAACATAAGTACTTTACATACTACGGACAAATTATACATAGAGTGGCTTAACAATTTTGTATTGTTTAGGTTTTATAGTTTTCTCACGCGGAGATATTTGTGTCTAAATGATCGAAACTGTGACTTTAAGTCATGGTGTAGCGAGATCAGCTTTGTAAAGCTTGACTTATTGTGAATTCTTTTAAAAAAAACTTTGAATTTTAGCCTCCGTCCTGGCTACACTTGATATTCACACTGTACAAAAACATAAGGGCACGTCCTAGTTGTAATTAAAAAGCAATTTGGTGCACAGGTAACTTAATAGGTAGTCACCTATGTCTTCCAACTGTATTCACTTAAAAAAAAGCAGCTACAGAAAACCCTCCCTGTTCTGTACAGAATTCCCTTAAGCTGCGGTGGTTTCCAATTCATAGCTTGGAACCACCTGCTTACATTTCAAGGCAAGTCTCAAGGGCCGTGTTCAAAGAATACTGGGTTTGAAATGTGAAAAGGTTTATTTTTATTAGGAAGCAACGTTCTCAGAGGCGCAGTGAGGAAATTATTGCGGATCTGAAACGTCCTCAAACCTATGAGTGTAAAAATTTGTTCGTATCGATATATTTTCAATATAAATAGCTTAATGAGATATTGACCCATGAGTGTCCTTGAGTCTTGCGTACATTGCCCGCCTCACAAGGCAAGTTGTGGTTTTGGCAGCAGGTTCCTCCGATACACAGCCAGAAAATCTGATTCCTGAAGTACCAGTATCTAGTAAATGTTCTTGTCATGGCTCTACTGTCCGGGAATAGTGAAGAGTGTTATTCAGTGGGTTTGATCCTCCTCCTTTGGAAACTCTGGAATGAGTAATTATTCCTCCATCCCAAAGCAATACGCGTTCATTCTGCAGTGCTGAGGTGTGGGACAGGGCAGAGGGAACATCAGAAGCAGCCTCTGCAGTATGTATCGGGCAGCATTAAAGACACTTAAGTTTGTAATAGTTTATTTTTTGTTGGATATTCTTGCCGCTTTTTGTTCCCTCTCCTTCTTTTCTCCATAACTACAGCATTTCCTATAATTAGCTTTTACCTATTTTGTAAGATACAGGCCCAAATACCCAATCAGATTTTTATCTGGAAATGGAACCATTTGGATCTAGACATGTCTCGGTTTGGGGGACGAATAAATGAGAAATAACAAAATGTGGCTTTCTTGTAAATATTTGTTATAACTCAAGAAGAGCTGATGGCAAGAATTCAAATTAGAATTTACTTGTTTACTTATTTGGGGAAATAAAAATCACCCTCTGCTGAGTGTGTTTGGCTGTGTTGTATTCCAGTGATGAGGAAGATCTGAAAATAAGCAAGGGAAGTCATTGCGGATAGTTTCTGTTTCTCCTTTTTCAAGTGCCTCTATTCCATAAATCCACTTAAGTTANTTGTGTGTGTGAGGTAGGAAAATGCAGTTCCAGACTCTCTAAATTCACCAGACCATGTGGTTGAGCCAAAAAGATGAAATATCTACTAATGTCGTATTATCTCTTCAGTTATTCTTTACATAAAGCAGGTAATTTATAACTACCAATTATGCAATTAAAATGCTAATCACCCCTCACCTAAGCTCTCTGTTCCTGAACTGAGATTATCAATTACCTTCAATCATTGCAGTTCATAAATGGCGTATGTGACAGGGCTGATGTTTGCAATATTTATAAGTCTTCCTGCTTCATGTGTCTCTGGTGTTGAGGTGGCATTAGCGGCTGGAGAAGTGGCCTTGCCTTGGTGGACTCGGGTCATTGGGGTCGTTGGGCACTGGCAGAGGCTGCCCAGGGAGGGGGTTGATTCACCTTCCCTGGAGGGGTTTAAGGCACAGGTGGACGGGGTCCTGAGGACATGGTTTAGTGTTTGATAGGAATGGTTGGACTGGATGATCCGGTGGGTCTCTTCCAACCTGGTGATTCTATGATTCTATGATTTGTTTCTAAAGGTACGATGTTCCTTCTGATCGTGTTGTCTTGTATTCTTAAGATCTAGCTGCCTTTTGGGCTAATCTTTCCCTCCGTTTGTGCCCTCAGCTCTGCCTTGTCGCCCATTTTAGCAGAGAAGTCGCATAGTTAGAAATAGCTACATGAATATTTGATTGCAGAGGTGAGACCAATTGCTTCTATGCTGCTTCTACACAGCTTTTCCTTATTTCATAATAGATGTTCTGCACTGTAGCTACATTAATATGCTGCCAGTTTCAAGTGTCATACCTGCTTGTTAAAGTTCCAATTCTTCTATACCTGCTAGGGAGAACTACTCCAATAACATTTTTCTCTTCTAAGGACCTATTATTATCTAGAGTTCCCTGCATATAAATAAAAAAAAATTTGTTAAAGAAAACACACACAAAATGAGAGCAGTGTACACACTGCAGAATGGTTACAGACATCTCCTCTTCCCTGTGCGCATTGTTCTTCCAGCCTAGTTTGATTTTAAACATAAGTACTTTACATACTACGGACAAATTATACATAGAGTGGCTTAACAATTTTGTATTGTTTAGGTTTTATAGTTTTCTCACGCGGAGATATTTGTGTCTAAATGATCGAAACCGTGACTTTAAGTCATGGTGTAGCGAGATCAGCTTTGTAAAGCTTGACTTATTGTGAATTCTTTTAAAAAAAACTTTGAATTTTAGCCTCCGTCCTGGCTACACTTGATATTCACACTGTACAAAAACATAAGGGCACGTCCTAGTTGTAATTAAAAAGCAATTTGGTGCACAGGTAACTTAATAGGTAGTCACCTATGTCTTCTAACTGTATTCACTTAAAAAAAAGAAGCTACAGAAAACCCTCCCTGTTCTGTACAGAATTCCCTTAAGCTGCGGTGGTTTCCAATTCATAGCTTGGAACCACCTGCTTACATTTCAAGGCAAGTCTCAAGGGCCGTGTTCAAAGAATACTGGGTTTGAAATGTGAAAAGGTTTATTTTTATTAGGAAGCAACGTTCTCAGAGGCGCAGTGAGGAAATTATTGTGGATCTGAAATGTCCTCAAACCTATGAGTGTAAAAATTTGTTCGTATCGATATATTTTCAATATAAATAGCTTAATGAGATATTGACCCATGAGTGTCCTTGAGTCTTGCGTACATTGCACGCCTCACAAGGCAAGTTGTGGTTTTGGCAGCAGGTTCCTCCGATACACAGCCAGAAAATCTGATTCCTGAAGTACCAGTATCTAGTAAATGTTCTTGTCATGGCTCTACTGTCCGGGAATAGTGAAGAGTGTTATTCAGTGGGTTTGATCCTCCTCCTTTGGAAACTCTGGAATGAGTAATTATTCCTCCATCCCAAAGCAATACGCGTTCATTCTGCAGTGCTGAGGTGTGGGACAGGGCAGAGGGAACATCAGAAGAAGCCTCTGCAGTATGTATCGGGCAGCGTTAAGGACACTTAAGTTTGTAATAGTTAATTTTTTGTTGGATATTCTTGCCGCTTTTTGTTCCCTCTCCTTCTTTTCTCCATAACTACAGCATTTCCTATAATTAGCTTTTACCTATTTTGTAAGATACAGGCCCAAATACCCAATTGGATTTTTATCTGGAAATGGAACCATTTGGATCTAGACATGTCTCGGTTTGGGGGACGAATAAATGAGAAATAACAAAATGTGGCTTTCTTGTAAATATTTGTTATAACTCAAGAAGAGCTGATGGCAAGAATTCAAATTAGAATTTACTTGTTTACTTATTTGGGGAAATAAAAATCACCCTCTGCTGAGTGTGTTTGGCTGTGTTGTATTCCAGTGATGAGGAAGATCTGAAAATAAGCAAGGGAAGTCATTGCGGATAGTTTCTGTTTCTCCTTTTTCAAGTGCCTCTATTCCATAAATCCACTTAAGTTAAGAAAACTGGTGACGTTGAACTTCTTTATTTAATTCCGTGTATATCCATAGCACAGATCTCTCTGTCGGTGTGCATTAGGTAGCAGTAGAAACTGGGTTAAGATGGTCATAAGACACTACTGTCATTGCTGGAGTGGCTCTTGTAATTTGTGAGAAAGATGAATCCATAGCAGACTGTACTTTAATGGCTTTTTTAGGCTGTTTTGAAGTTGAGACTTTTTAAACGTTCTGGGGCCTTGNCTCTGTCGGTGTGCATTAGGTAGCAGTAGAAACTGGGTTAAGATGGTCATAAGACACTACTGTCATTGCTGGAGTGGCTCTTGTAATTTGTGAGAAAGATGAATCCATAGCAGACTGTACTTTAATGGCTTTTTTTAGGCTGTTCTGAAGTTGAGATTTTTTTAAGCATTCTGGGGCCTTATTTGGGTATATGCAATGCTCCATAAGACCTCAAAAATAGCAGAAAAATGCTTTTTCTACTATTTGTAGTGAGGAAGGACCTGTTACTCCTGAAAGTGCAGTTCTGGTTTTTCTCAGGGTGGTGTGGTCAATGAAGTGGTCAAGACTTGGAGCAGTGGGGATAATCCTACCTTGTGCCTCAGCAGGTTTGCAAGGCTGGGGGCAAGCACACTCGTGTCGGATTTATTTGAGTTGATGGCAGCTCTTTTTTAGTTAATGGAAAAACCAGTGAGGTATTAAAAATGACCTTCATTCTCTCCATAATCAATTAAAAAAGTTGATGTTTTGGGCACAGTATGAAAACACCAAAGCCAGGATCTACCTCTGCATTTAAACAACAATAAAGTTGTTTCAAAAGCAATGCAACCACCGAGCCAGCCCAAACAGAGCTGTGTGTGTTTGAAAGGTGGCAGCATCCAAGATGCAAATCCACCCCTGGCTGGTCTGTAGACACTGCCAAGGTAGAGCGTGAATGATAAGTAATACTTACACCCTCCAGGGAAATACTGCATAAAACATGATGGGAGGCTTTGAAACCCATGAAAGAAGAAGAGAAAGAAGTGTTTAACACTTGTATCTGTGTTGGTTGCATTAAAAGCTCACAGCAGAGCAGATGACACCAACATAAAGCTGTCTAAACACACGTATCCTCCAGTCAAAAAGTGCAGGCAAAGTTCGAGATGCGCTGTTTGTGATGTGGAGTGCTGGAAGAAAGCAGATTCCATCCAGCTATTTCAGACTTTATACTTTTGTATCACAATTTTGGATGAAGGTTCTTGCAGTGTGAAGACATTGAATTCCTGATGTGAAGAAGCAGCAGAATCTGCATAAACTTCAGCAGAACCAGGGTTTTAACCATAAACTACCGGCAGCTTATCTAGTTTTGTATGTACATTTTTCAGCCTAGAAAAACCAGCATTTTCCATTAAAGGGATATACTATTCCTCACTTACCTAAGACATGTTATACGAGGATGTTGCCTGTCTGTGATAGAACTTTTGGATGGTTTTTTTGACTGCATGAACATGCTTCTAATGAGTTGTAGCCCAAAAAATTGACGTGAGTAGTTTTACTGGTGGCACGCTGATCACCTGGCAAAGTTGTGCTTCCTTCAACTCAGTCACATAAACAACCACTTCTTACTCTTAAAACAAGGTCCATAATATTTGATAAAACCATCAGGTTCCTTTTTTTTTTGAAAACAGAAACAAAGTTCAGGCAACAGCTGGATTATATGAAGCGTGTCTTAATTTATTTGGCACTTTTTACTGCTAATCGGGGAGTACGGCAAAGGTGAACACTATTACTCGGCTGCACGGTTCCATATAAATTGCAACCATGAATATGTGATCAGTTGTCATATGGAAAAATAAACCCTGCTATTCCTGCATCACTGATGATGGAAAGATGTTTACAACCTTCATTATTTCATTTTTAAAGCTCTTTAGAAGGTTACTGAAAGTTGCTGTCTAGAGGAGATAGTTTATTCAATCATTTAAAGTGAAGGGTCTATATAATACACTGAAAGTTGCTCCCGAAGATGTAACTATAGATGTATAACGGTGTGATATGTTATTGTAGAAAAGGTTTGTGTGTAGCGTCATGTCTTACAGAGCAAACCGTGCCTGCAAGGGACAAACAGGCCTTTAACTTTGTTTCTGTATGAAACATCATTCAGTAAAAATTTGTCTGCGTCACAGCAAATGGCAGCTCGGGGGATAAATCTTCTTGGCTCCATTTAGAGATCTCTGCTGTGCTCTCCCCATGCCAGAGTTCCTCCTTAGCTCCTCTGTCGTTTGACCTACTCTTTGCCATTTCTGGTTGCGGGGCGACGCAAAATTAGTATTTCTACCTCGTAAAACGGCAGCGTTTCCAGAAGAAAAGAGATCTTGCAAAATTTATCTCCCTACTAACAGCAGGCTTTAAACCCCTGCCTGCAGGTTTGCTTTTTCCTTTTGTGAGTAATTTGTATGTTTTGGTTTGTTTCTTTAAATACTGTCATTTTCTGTAATTTTAAAATCTGGTTTGGATTTACAAGCATGTAATGTCTTTAATATCTTTCAAAGAATTTGAATTGTGTTCCGCGGTTGCTGCTGCAGAGGGACAAAATCACAACATCTCTATTCTTTGAATAGCACCATTATCGCTCTGTCTTAATGAAATGATTTCAGTATTACAACAAATGAGGTTTTGAAATTCACTCAGTATTAAAGGGAATTGGATTGTAATTAGAGCATATTTCAAAAAGAATAAAAGGATCCATGATATGTGCTTAGCTCTTCAAGCACCTAATCCTGTATTAATTGTGCTTTGGGCACATCTGCCCTCGTGTGAAGGGGACTTTGACAGTGAAGATGAAAATTGTTTTAATGCTTTCAAGGCCAAACAGCTCCTCCAGCAGGACGACATTGCAAGAGAAGCATTGTCGGAGAGCACAGGGTTGCTCTCCTTTCCCCTCCCTCTCCCTTACACGCACAAAACCAATCAATGTTGTGATCTCTACAAGTTATTGAGGACTCAGCCTAATGTTACCGTATAATCTTCTTGCTGTTGGGATTGAATCAGTATTAATCTTTTTCTGGATTTGGGCAGGGGAAGATCGTAGGTGTATTTAGGTACCACCGCCTGAAATTGGATAGTCTTGTGGTTTTTATCTGTCTGTTGTGACACAGACAAGAAAACACATGTCCAACCATTCCAGCACGAACTGTGAGACCAGCAGAAAGTGCTTGGCTTAATGAAACAGGATAGCGCTGCAGGCTTGTCTGGAGAGGAGTCCGTGCAGTGTAGTTGGATGCGATTAAGGCTTCACACAGATGTCAGGATATCCAGTTCAGCTTTCAGCAGAGGGTGAGGTGGTAAAAAACAGAGAACTTGTGTTGAAACTATTGTGAAGAGGAGCTTTGCTCTGTCTGGCGAGCTCCTTCCCTGGGAAGGGTTGGTTAGACTTCACTTTTGCTGAACCTACAGGCCGAAGGCAGAAGGGTTGAAGTTAAGGAATGTGAATGAGATTGTGCATCCAAAATGCAGCAAGAAGTGGTTTTCTCAGCTCCACTAGAGTTGAGTCTGACCAGCTTCAGCATTTAACTGTTGCCACCCCGTTTCTTTTATGGTCAGATGACCTTTTGTCAACAATAGTTTGCCTTTCTATGTTGAGTTGTTCAGGAAAGCAATTTCTCGTTTGAAGTTACCAAGCTGCTCTCGAGTCCCTCTGCTGCAAAGTTGCTTAATTGGCTTTGTGGGCATCGTGTGACGCTCCGCAGAGCGACTGAGCTGGGGGTGTGGGGGAATTTGAGCACTCAGCTGAGCAGAAATGGGCAGAGGGCCTCGTTGGGGAGACAGGGATTTACACCAGTACAGCTGTACTCGAGCAAGACTCGCTTTTCTCACTGTCTTTTGGTGGTTCTGAATATATTATTAATCACCACCTTTCTTCCTTTGCAGCCTGTTCCAGCACTACTGCTACACTCGAGGTGGCATGCGCCACACTTCCTACACTTGCATCTGTGGCAGGTAAGGCGAGGGTTTGTTCTGAACTGTTGCATTCCTTATGGTCATTTTCCCACTGGATGTTTGTAAAAGTGTTCCGTTCAGGCACACGTTGTGTTTGCAAGCGCCACCAGAGTGAGTTTTGAGCCATTACCCCTGGAAAAGCCACAGAAAGGTGCCTGGCGCTGTGTCTTAAAGAAATAACTGAGTTACAGATTCTGCTGCACTCAAGAGATTCCCCAGCGACTGCTGCTACTGCCAAGATCATGTTTATGCTCACATCTGTGCTGCAATTGGCTTTTTTATTAAATAGCATTATGGAGAAGGGATTTAGAGCCATTTTCTGTTGCTCAAAAATAACTCTCTTTGAAATACACCTTAAGCATCTCATATCATTCTCAGAGTTCTTTGCCTCAAAGGTTAGGGTGTGATTAAACTAATCTTTCTGGAATTGTGACATTTTTTTTCCTCTCTTTTTCTTGCTGAACAGCCCGTGTTGAAGGTGTTGTATTTGGGAAAGTGTTATAAAAGTTCTCCCTGCATTTGTAGAAACGCACATTTTTAGTTTGCAGAATTTCAGTGCAGGTTAGTGCAGGATGTCTGTTTAAGGACAGCTGTGTGCTTTGTGCAGAGATTAATTTTATTTAGCCAGTGGAATTAATCTAATCAATGATTTGTGACAGGTATGTATGTTGGTATTTGTTCCACCTGTAGATCTGCTCCCACTCACAAACATTTACCCTGCACTGAAGTAACATACACTTACGAAAAATAACTTCTACATTAATGACAACAATATTTTATTGCTTTAGAAGCAATAAGGACAATTAGCATCTTCGTTTCTTTCTGCTGTTTGCTCAAACTTTGCTTATTTGTAAATACAATTTTCCAATTTATATGCAAAATTGCAGTAGTAGCGTGAGCAGCTTTATGGCAAATCATGCATCTAAATGGTCTGAGAAGTTTCCTGTTTTAAGCTCCGTTGTGTGACTTGAGAATTAACATCCCATAGAAACGAGACTCCGTCTCTGTGGTGTTGTCACAGGCTGTGATGCTAAAATCGGGTTGTCTCTGTACGGTTTTTCAAAGTCCTACAGACTTCACATTCACTTACAGGAAATCATAACCCAGGATCTGGCTGAGGGTTCGAAAGTCACAGAATCACAGAATGGTTTGGGTTGGAAGTAATCTTAAAGCCCATGTGGTTCCAACCCCCTGCTATGGGCAGGGACACCTCCCACTAGAACCCGGCTGCCCAAGAACATCAGTGGCTTTGCAAAACCTATGGAAACATCTGCTGTATGCTTGTAGAGTGGGTCCTTGGGATTCTGTGGGGATGGGCTAAACTCTCCACAGGACTGAAAAGCCCAGGGCTTTCACTGTGTGACACACAGAACCCAGGAGGAAGAAAACCCCACTAATAGTTCAGAAGTGGGTGATTGTAGGAGCTTCCTGGCTGTCCTATCCCACCACACTGGAGGGGCTCAGCCAGGCATTGGAGTGGTGTTTGTGCTGCCTCTGCACTGCTGGAGGATTTAAAACATGGGGAAGGGCCACCTTGGATATACCAGGTCCTAACAATCATAGAATCATAGAAGCACCAGGTTGGAAGAGACCCACCGGATCATCGAGTCCAACCATTCCTATCAAATATCACGTGTCACTGTGGGAGCTGGCATTGTGTCCTACCAGTACAATTAGAAGTACAGGCAAACATGATTTTTAAAAAATTATATAAGGCAGCATACAAAGGCCTTTGTCCATTGTTTGCTGTGCTCTGACCATGAGAAATGAAGTAAGAAGGAATAATATTAATAGTTTTAAGCTAGGTCCTAATAAAATGAGTGTAACCAGGCCTGTTTGATGAACTCAATTAAGATAATAAATGCAAAAATAATAGGCACTTTTTATTACTATGAAAATGTCATGCATTGTAAAAATTGCATTTAACTACACTCGTGGTTAAAAATAGCTTTTGCAATTAGGATATTTGAATAGTAATGTTTTATTCCATTCATGCTGAGTTTTGATGTTTTCCTGACACTTAAAACTGTGATATTTTGACAGGATCTTTCCTTTTTAAAGTACAGACCTGATAATAATTTCCAGAGAAGAGAATCATGCTTTTAAATGAAAAGCAAGTTTGTTATTCAGATTTTAGAAAAGATTCTCACTAAGCTGGCAATCAAGAGGAATCAATACTGTATTTCAGTAGAGGAATAAATCACTTGGCACACAATGAGTGTGTGTGTTTGCGGCTGTTCTGTCCAGCACTGCACTCCTCAGGAGATGATAAAGGATATTTGGTGGGGCCAAATATCCTTTATGTATTCATTTGAGTGCCTTCGCTCTCCAATCAGTTGAGAATAATAACACAGCTATATTAGGATTACGGGTCGTCACATAGCAAGGTTAGGCCTGTAGGTAGCGATACTTTCAAGCACTGTCAGCGTGTAAGTGGTTTGAAGTGCAAACAGGCGTCAGGTAAGTGCGATTGAATGAGAACGGTAGTATTGGATAAATGTGCTTGGCTATATTTAGCACTAATCTACAAAGCATCGGCTTCTGAGGGGTGTTCAAATGCAAGTGAATTATTCATTGCGATATCTTAGTGTAGCAAGTAGCTGCTTTTGTGAAGGGGGAAATGAAGGTTAAGTTAGGTGCAGAGTGTGTCCGGTGACCCTGTGCTGGATGGCACCCACTGGTAACCAGGCGCGGAGTTTCCAGCTGGAGCTGGGAGGAGGTGTAGGTGCTGGTGTCTGTGCAGCCACCACAGAAGCCACAGTCAGTTGCTACTTGATACTGTGGAGCAGAATCACAGAATGGTTTGG
Organism: Piaya cayana; assembly: GCA_013389865.1. Taxonomy (NCBI): domain Eukaryota; kingdom Metazoa; phylum Chordata; class Aves; order Cuculiformes; family Coccyzidae; genus Piaya; species Piaya cayana. The sequence continues at coordinate 13,344 of WAAB01018463.1, read as the reverse complement.
GCCAGAAGGGACCAAGGTCATCCAATTCCATCCCCCATGCCACGGGCAGAGACACCTCCCACTGGACTAGATCTCCAGGCACATGACAACTCTCAGCAGATGATACTAGAGATTTCACTATTTAAATCACAATGGAAATATTTGCTGTTCTAGCTAATGGTCAGTGGGTTTTCTGTACATGTTCTTGATGTAGAGCTAATAGCTGCATAGCTTGTAAAGTTTGATGCTCGGTTTAGCCCAGTTCTTAAAATACTGCTGACGTTCCTCCTCTTTCTTCTAAACATTTGTTTTCAGGGTGTTTTCTGATCTAAACTGTATTTTAGGGCATCTTTCCTTTTATAGTAATCTGAATCTCTTCCTACTGTTTGCACTCTCAGTGGTGTTAATTTGCAGCTTTTCTGCCTCTTTGTGCAATTCTTTCTGTAACAAACACTGGCACTAGTTAGAGGCAAACTATTAAAGGAATAAAAATTGGTGGAGAGCAAGCTCTTGGAGAGTTTTCCAGGTTGGCTGCCTGAAGTCATGGATCACCTCCATGGCCTCCTCCAGACTCAGCCTAACAGATCCGTGTCTTTCCTGAATTCATCTCGGGATGATGGGAAAGACACTTGGTGAGAAGAGGATTGGACTAGCACCTCTGACAGGCACAGACTGGAGGTATCTCTACATCAGTGTTTCAGTTTGCACAGCAGTACGTGGCTGGAGCAACATCTTCCCCTGGTCCCCAGCTGTAAGGCTTTGCTCAGAGCCAAGGATCACTCCAGGAGTGCAAGTACTGGATTTCTTTTGGGTGAAAAACAGCTGAGAGAGCTGAGGTCTGCTGCACCTCGATTGCTAATGGATGTTCAGCCTGGGGGGCTGCTCAGAGCTGGTCCCAGGTGAGCAGACCTCCTCACCCCAACCACTCCAGACCAACAAAAAACCTGAAATACACATGATCTGTATATCTGGTCCTCAGCACCAACTGCTCTCTGTAGTACGATCCCATTTTCGTGACAGAGCCAAGATGTGTGCGACAGATAAGGAGTCTCAAATGCCAGGGAAGACTGTGCTACTCGCTGCTTCATCACCGGAGCTGAAAACCAGATTTTCCACTCCTCTCCTGTAACAGTTGGTGCCAAACCTCAGAGAAATATTTTGTAAACGAAAACCTTAACGTTAAAAATGTGCAAAAAGAAGTTCCCCATCCCCATTGTATTTGCAATGTCTGTTGTTGAAGGCATTTGTGCAGGGCTTGTATTTGAGTATATATGGCTTGTTTATGCAACCATGTGGTCTGTGACAGCTAGGGTGGCTGGAATTGTAGCCAGAAGTAACTGTTCCACTAGTGCCCAGGAGCCAGGGCATCTCAGATGGAAGCTCACATCTGTCTTCATCTTGTGTGCAGCCTTTATGGGACCAGTTCTAGTTATATTCACAATTACATAGGTTCTCGGTCTAGGCAGTAAAAAGCAGCCAAGGAGTAGCCAGTTGAAAAACTCTGCTTAAGCCATTGGGTCAGCATCGCAAAACAAATTTGTTGCAGCCTTAATTCTGATTTAAGAACTTTATTTTTTTCTCTTTGGAGTGTGTTTAATTTTAAGAAGAGTACTTTGTATTGGAAACAATTTTCATGATTCTGAAATATTGTCCTTCACTCTCTTATTGCATAGTCATTCCTAAATACTAAGAAGTACTTAACAATCAAAACTTGTTGCTTTCAAAATGTTAACGTGATCCAGCCCTTTAGAGAGCCTTCAGAAACCTAATGTGGCATCTACTTTCTCCCCATAATCATTGCTCATGGAGTTATTACGTTTGGATGACCAATGAACTGTTAAACACCTCATGGATCACGCATACTTAATGTATTTTGAAGGTGATGGCTTTTTGGCTACAGTGCAGGTGTGCTGTTTGTGTAATTGCATATATTAGAAGTCTAATACAGGAGGTATTCAGATGGCACATTTACTCCAGATACAACGAAACCTTCATTGAAATTGAGCCTCAGATTCCTTTCACCTAAGATATGAAGCTGTTCCATCAGTAGACGAGAGCAGATGTCAAGGCCACATGTGGGTCATGACGTGGATTGTGGAGCTTTGGAAGTGCAGACCACAGGTCCATCTTTCTCCGGAGATTTTTTTTTTCCTGTGAATCAGCAGTTTAGTCTGAAAGGTTTCCAGGAATAGGAATCTTTACTTCGTAACATGATTTTTAATAAGACTAGAGTGACAGTCCTTGTCCCTGTTGTTGGTGCTGGTGTGGTCGCTGTGAATGCTCCTCGAGCAGCGTGCGCTGTCTCTGCTCCAGCAGGGATCACGCGTAGCCATGCCAGAGGTGGACAGCTGAAAATTTCCAGTCCCAGTGACTTACAGAGCATCTCAAACACGTTAGATTTTACTGCAGTCAAAGTTAGGTTTTTGTCTTAGAATATTTAACCTCAGATAGGGGAACATATCACTTAGTAATTAAAAGAATTCCAGAAGGTAATAAACAGGTATACACTGAAAGATTACTCTTGCATAATTGCTTCCTTAACACTGTTATGGATGAGGGAAATATAAATATGAGCTGTGCCAAGTTCTTTCTGCAGAAAGGTCATCTCTGGCAGCTGGAAGAGGAAAACGCCCGTTCCATACCCTTTTCAGGGTTTGCTCCTGCAGCCCACGCCGGGACAGGGCCTGTGGCACTTCTCACGGACTGCGGAATTTTAGGCTTGGTGTAAGAATGCCCTGATGTTTATGATGTTTGATGTTTTTTATGTTCTTTCTCATATTGTGCATTAATGTTTCTTCTTCCATTAATTGTGCTGTATTTCCTTTTCTCCTGTCAGTGGGGAAAACTCATCCGTTCTGCACTACGGCCATGCTGGAGCCCCAAATGATAAGACTATTGAAGACGGAGACTTGTGGTAAGTAAAGGATTAGAGTTCATTTGATATTTGTGTTACGCTACTGCTATTTCCATACATGCATTGTATGTACTCTTGGACTTAATTAGTAAAATGATGGCTGCATAATTATTAAAGTCTAAGTCTTTTTAGATTACCATCTGATTTTGTATGCTAAACTAGTGTGGTTTCTCCGAGAGGTCCTGTGTACCTTGAAAGGGAAAAGAGAGGTTGGTTTTGAAGACTTGTACCAAAGGCACTTAAAATTCAGGTTAAGAAGTGGCTGTATTCTGTGTACAAGGGCAGCAAAAATTGGCACCTGGGTTTGGTCTTGAACCTCAGATCCAAACCTCAGCTGTGGTGGCGGGGTGGAGAGTTGAGGATGTGTCAACTGCTTTTAAAGAATTGCTTGCAACTACAATATGGGTGAGATCTTCCAAATGCTTAGACACCCAACCTGAAAGTAGTAGACTTTTGAATGTGTCAGGGGTTCAAACTCATCTTGATTCAGGTTAGGGCAGGGCGCTTCTGTTCTGTATTTTGCATTCTGTATTTCTGAAAAGATTTTGCTTAGAGTTTAGCGTTGCTTAATACAGTTGTAAACACCATAGATTATATGTCTACATGCTTTACAATATCACTACAGGTAAAAGCAGGGGGAATGAAAGCACCAAATACCTTGTTAGAAATGGAAAGACCAACCTAGTAGTGTGGTGTGTAGCATAACAGAATACAGCTTTTGTTCTTCACCTCCTAAGACTCTGGTCAAAAAGCCTGCGTTTAACAAAGTAAAGAACTCATTCTGGAGGAGTTAATCACTGACATTCCGTGGAGGATGGTTATTGAATCCTTCTGTAGGACATGCAAAAAGGGCGCAGGTATGTATTTTCACAGTTGAATGCAAAGATGGGGAGGAATGTGAATTAGTATTATCATAGTTAAGCTGAAAAGCCATTACAGAAAAATTCAATTTCGGAAGTAACAAAATGTACCTTGTTGTCTAATTATCTGGCCACATCTGCAGGTGCTGCAGAGTGAACTTACTGAATTAGAGCAGGTCTAGAGGAGGCCACGGAGACGATGCGAGGGCTGGAGCACCTCTGCTGTGAGGACAGGCTGAGAGAGTTGGGGTTGTTCAGTCTGGAGGAGAGAAGGCTGTGGGGAGACCTTAGAGCAGCTTCTGGTGCTGAAAGGGGCTGCAGGAAAGCTGGGGAGGGGCTTTTGATCAGGGAGTGCAGGGATAGGATGAGGGGCAAAGGTTTTCAGTTGACAGGGGAGATTTAGATTGGATCTTAGGAATAAATGTTTTGCAGTGAAGGTGGGGAGGCCCTGGCCCAGGTTGCCCAGAGCAGGGGTGGCTGCCCCATCCCTGGAGGGGCTCAAGGCCAGGTTGGATGGGGCTTGGAGCCCCTGATCCAGTGGGAGGTGTCCAAATAGCTTTGACTTATTATCTTGTTGTCTTTGTCTAGATCATAGGCCATGATGGATTTTTGATCAGGCGGGACACACCAACATGACACTGTACTGGCTTACAGAATGGGATAGGAAAATGACAGGGTGCTGATTTGTATCTCTGTGAGAGTTTGTGTATCTGGCTCTCAATTAAGCTTTTTAATAGCTACTGGGAGCCCTCTGTCGGATGATTTTAGGAAGCCCTGAACATAAGGGAGAGATGGCTTTTCTTTTGGTTTGAGTGTTTAAGGGTTATTTCTGCTTTTGCCAGTAGTTTAGTATAAATCTAATTTAACGATTCCTATACTTGCGTGTAATAGAATCGGAAGATTGGGTACTTGGTATGATTTTTATTAAATTATTTAATAGAATTTCATGTCTTTTCTTAACAATTTAGAGGATATGAATAAAATCCATGGGGTTTGCAGCACTGCGCTGCTCAGGTTTTTTATGTACGAAGCAGTGCAGTGCAATGGGTGTCAGTAAATAAAGTCAACAAAGCACCTGAATATTAGAGAAAACACATTTCAAAGATTAATGCTTTGTTTGTTTGAAACACTCGAGTGCTTGCATTGTTTGCTCTTTTAAAAATGCAAGTTCCGAGGATTTGGAACAGCTTCTGTACTGAACGATCTCAGTGCAAGAAAAGGACTATAAATAGAATTTCTGACCCCTGTTAACAGGGGCTGTCTTGCTAAGCAGGGCTGTCATTTTCAGGCTACTATATATTAAGAACAAACTAGCTAATGTACACAAAGCCTTGTGATTGACATAAAAGAAATCAATATTTTAGGGAAGTTTAGGTATTAGGTAGATGTGTGCACTTAGCTGATGTTGATATTAAAGGTAAATACTGCAGTAACAGCAGGACTGTGCTTTATGTGAATAATTCCTGTACTCTAACAGCCATATGGTGAAGGTGTAAATATTGTGATTGATATGGTCTAAACCAAACATTGTCCCTAAGCAAGAGGCTGTTGTCTCCATGGTCAGAAAGGTCACACAGGTGAACGGGTAGGCTGACCACCCTTAGGAATTGCAATTCTAAGCACTCGACCCTTTCACTCGGTATTACCTCTAAGTTAAATCTTCTGCCAGGAACGCTGCAAATCACAGCCTGCAGTGATGATGTACAGCCAGGCTGCTGAACAAATACTGATTTTTCTTCTGTCACCTTAAGCCCATGACAGCTTGGATTGAAACTGAACCCTAGGCTGAGGTTTACTGCATCATCCCCAGGAATTGCATTACTCATCGTGTGCCAAGACACCTACTGGTTCTGCAGTGCCGCTGTAACTACGTTTTGCATTATGGAAAGGGGAGTCCTATGGGAAAGGGCTTGTTGTAGTTTGCTGTCTTCTGCCCCATAACATGAGAACCTCCATCAAGGCCAGAGCCACAACATAACCAAGCCAGATTTCACAGGGGTTTTTGAACCACCCTCCCCAGCCCCTCAGGCCAGTTTGGATGTCTTCAAAGTTTGGTGGGGAGTACAATGAAATTAAAGGTTGCTACTTAAGAAGAAAACAGTCCCAATAAGTTCAAGGAGCAGTGATCCAGCTCCCTGCTATGCATAAACTGAGAGCAAATCAACACCTGGGGCTCCTGTCCACAGAACGACGTCCCCTGCTTTGCTTGTTCACCTGGGCACGTGTCTCATGATCCTCATGATCTCTTCTTTTGCAGCTATTTTGCTTTTGTTCGCACTGGGCAAAGAGACTAGTTCAGTGGTTAGAGAGCCCTCATGGGAGACAGAAACCTCTGGTTTCAGCTCTCCTCGGATTGATCTCTGACTTCGGCTGGAAGTTACGACTTGACCCTGGGAAATAGCATCCATGAAAAGTTCAATCAAGGTCGATGTGCTGCTTTGATAAGAGTTGGTCTCAACAAATTGATATCTGCCTTCTACAGTGAAAGCATCTCCTTTCTTAAAAATTAAGGAAACAAATCCTCCTGGGTCCTCCTTCCCGTCTTCTGCCGTTCCCCTACCAGGGCTGTTAGGGAAGGAGAAAACCGGCCATCAAAGTAGAGAAGGTGCAGCAGCAGATGCCCGTGGCACAGCAAATATCTTTTCTCACCTTTGTAGGAACCATTGGAGGTGCTGAACTCGAAGTGTGTGCTTTACATTTTGATTTTGAGAAGGTATTCAGGAAAATGAGTTTATTGCATTCGATTTGCTGCCTAGCGGTTCGCACAGGCTGCTTTTGTGGATTCCCAGCATCGCCGTTCACCGGAGGCACATTGGGAGTTGATTGTTTTATTGCAGTGGATCAGCGGGGCTCCTGCTATGTTTGACAAGTAGAAAATGCTTCTATGATCTTAAAATAAAGATTGATTCTTCATGATGAGGCTCACACTTAAATAATAGGAATGCGAGATAGTAAACCTGACCTCAGATGTCACTGAAATAGAGATGGTTATTATCTGAGAGAGGGTTCTGCAGGCATCACGAGTTACAGGTCTCGGTCTTTCTGTGGCGTCTGACAAATGTGTCTCAGTGAAAGTTCAGCGCTTGCTGAGCACTGTTTATTGGCAGGGTCACTGACCCCCAAGCACTCGATGACATTTTTGGGAGTTAAGTTGGTCCATTCTGGCTTTGCAAAATACTGAAAGTCATCATCTGTTCTGCTGAAGCGCTCGGCATTTTTAACACGTTGAAATATCCTCCCAAGTCACGATGCTAACGAAGCCGTGCAGGATGTGTCGCACAGTCTCCTTTGCTCACACACGGGAAGGTCCCTGCTCGGATTGCCCTTGCCAGCAGCTGGGCTCTCTCTGCATCCCAGGGAAGTCGGTGTATCCACCTACAAGTCCAGGGCAACTAACAGGGGATGCTGGTCCTCCCTGGAGCGATGGTGTAATTTCTGAAGAGGGCTTGGGTGAAAGCATAAATAAGGGGAGTGCTGCAACAACCGCTTGTGAAGTGCAGCAGAGTTCAGAGAGAGGGGCCGTTAACCTTGTATTCACCATGGACCTATCTATTATTTATAAAATAAAACTAACTTCAGAAGTCTGCATGGAAGCAGGCTGGATCATCAGATGATGTCTTTCATTTTAACACCTTCAGATTTAAATGAAAGCACTGAGAAGAGCACAGTATTCTTGGAGAAGGAGGATGTTCCCTGCTGCAGCAGCTCACAGCTACCTGCTGGGGCTGACTGTAAACCAAGTTGTACCTGGAAATGCTTTTATTGCTTTCAGGTACCAGAATTTAAGCAGTAGGGAAGTTTGTTAATGGTGCAAAGTCAAACACGTCCGATCATAAAAGTGCAGTCTTAGCATAACTTCAGGTTACACATCTTGGCTGTGGTAACAGGTGTCGTTATTTGCTGAGTTAAATATTAGAGTTAGGGACTTGGGAAGCAGTCTAGTATTCAAAAACGACTTTATCAGAATGATTTAACTCTGGGGAGTATTTTTCTTTCTATGTCTTTCTTTAATATCCTCATTTAAATTTAAGGCATCAGAATAATATTGGCAGCAGGGGGCACTAAAATCAGCGCTCGCTTGAAGGAGATGATTCTCAGCTTGTGTTTCAGTCCTGGTAACGTGCTGCACTTGCAAAGGCAGAGGCACAGCAGCCTTCCAGGAGCTGCCTTTATGTGCTGACATGCATTCCACTCCAGTTGTGTAAGCTTGGGTTTGCTTCCTTCTGTCTGCCACCTGTATGTACCTTTAAGTCTCCATTTTTATAACTTCTAGTGCTGTCCAGAGATCCTGTTTAACTTTTACTGGTGCTCCTCTTGTCGTTTTGGATGCTTTGTACATCAGGGAGTGATGAGAGAGAGAGGGAAGATGCTCAGTGCTTAGGGATTTCTATTTATTAATTACTCAACAGAGAGGAGGGGCAGTTTTCAGGCTTCTTGGAGTTATTGGTCACTCTGAGGTGTGTGAATAATACTGCAAAAGAAAGTTGCTTATTGCAAGGACTGGTCAGACTCAGTAGTCCATGGTTATTCATGAAAGTACAAGCCTCCTGTTAGGTAAAATAGAAGTTACTTTGCTAAATTTGCTTCTGTGATCTGAAATAATAATATATGGTTTTCTCCAATCAAAAGATTTGCAATTTTCATGGCTGTGTATACTCTGTGCATTTATCTTTTCTGTGTACACACAGTATGCGTGTGCAGTGCACATTTTGCATTCATAGAAATCACCAGGCTGGAAGAGACGCACCGGATCACCGAGTCCAACCATTCCCACCAATCTCTAAACTATGCCCCTACACTGACACTGTATCAGCATATTTATCCTAATATTACATGGTATTTTTTGTAGAAAACGCAACTTTCTCTCTTGTGCACGAATGAATAAGTGTGTAATATAAAAAGACTTTTTATGAGTACCGAGCAGCTATCAGTTATTTTGGGGAAGTGCTGAGAAGACTTTCAAGATGCCAACTAAAAGACTTAGGTGAGCTTGAAAAAAGTTCACTGCAAAAACTCGTTGCAGTTTGCTGTGACTCTTCCAAACTCTGTTTTGGAATTTAGACTATTCTCCCAAGTTTTACGACACTAATGCCAGCCTATAAGCCAAAATTCATTTGTCCAGGCGGGGGCAATGTTGCATTAAAAAGCAGGAACTGGCCCAGCTTTTTGCATCAGATAATAGAAATCCTCCCTTTTCCACCCCAAGCACTTCATTGCCTGCTATTAAAACCATTTATCCTACGGAACAAAATATCGCCTTTATTACTTCTTGAAAGCACTGCTTTTAAGATCCCAGGATATTAATGTGTCAGATGTAAATGCTGGACTATTTTGTGTGGGCGAGACCAGTATTTTTGTTTGGCCCTGTGCATTTTTCATGCATCTTGAAGTTTGGTGCTGTAATAATATGCAAAAATGATGGTTAGCTTTAACCTTCCAGTCCACAGTTTTGAAACAACTTATTGTTAGTTATGGTTTTGTTTCTAATAATAAGCCAAAGTACATTGCTACTACTTACTGGCTGATTGCAAAATCAACTGGCTATCCATTTCTTAAATAATTCCTTTGGCTTGATCCCTTTGGTTTGATTAATATTTACTATTTTCATCAAGTGTAGGTATTTTTCCTTTTCTTATACCTATAATTTTATGCTAATCTTGAAAAATTGAATTTGATTAAAAAGAGAAAAATATATTTGGTAGAATTAACAATAATTTTGCTCTAATTGAAGATGCATTCTCTTAGTAGGAATTAATTCAGGCTATGAGGTTGCCTGCTGCCAGAAATTTATAACCCTTTTAACCCAAGCAGGGGTTGCTAAGCATTAATAGCATGTTTGCTGTAACAAATTTTAGCTTTCCTTTAAGTGCTGTGTTACGATCTGCCTCTTAATTTTATGCTTTTTACAGCGTATGTGAAATGTCTTCTTAATTGTCACCTGTAGATGAGTTTTATCTGCCGTAGTCTGAAAAAACCTGAGAGCTTGAAGTTGCTTTGGCTGCTGTTGGATTGATTTGGGCGTTTGTCTCTTCAAGGAAAACAAGCGGAGTAAAACCTTGGGGGTTTTTAATAGCGGTTGATTTACCATTGGTCATTTATAAATGCCATTTATTGCAATCCAGGTTTTATGGTGGTCTTTGTTAGTACAGACACACATGAAGTATAGAAGTGCTCTTGATGGATGCTGCTTACCTTGGATGGATTTCAGTAGCAAAATCTCTCTCCGTGCTCTTGGTGTGGGGAACTCGATTGTAAAGGCCAAAACACAGTTTTAGAGGGAGTCTGCCTGGCTCTTAAAACACTCAGAAGGGAGGGACAGTCAGTCTCCAGCGCACCCTCTGTGTATCCCCCTGAGCCAGATGTAATTCCCAGTGCCCTTCTTCAAGGTAGTGTTGTGGATTCTCTTGTACCTCTTCCAAGAACTGCTGGTTCCCTGTGGTGGATCTTACGAAGCCTGAGCCTCAGGAGGAGTCCTTGGAGTGTCATTGTGCTCCTCATCTGGGCTGAGCCCATTCAGGACAAGAACATTTCTGGTTTCAATTGTACTTTACCATACATACTTTTGACTTGAGGTGCTGCCATGACGAGTAGGTATTTCTTCTGAATAGGAACTAAATGTTCTTACTGGCAAAATAGCCTGCTTGGCTAGGGAATGGGCAGCCTCCTCTTCTGAAATACTAGCTGCTGCCTTCGTTACTGTGCACTTGGCTTGAGCACTTGGACCAGTCTATGGAAAGGCCAGCAACTGTCTTGTCTGTCTAAATAACGAAGCAAACCTGCACCATCGGACACTGGCCCAGTTTTCACGATGGAAAAAATTGGAAGTGTTTGCCTTTTACTGACATGGATGTGTATGTGTGAGTGCACACATACACACATAAGAAAATTTGACAGTATTTACAGTAAAAAATCAATCAGGAAGGTCTGACACTTCACCTACTCCTGTGATCCCTGGTGGTTGTTTGTCCAGGCTGGGGAACACGGGTCAGTGTACAAACCAACTGCTGAAAGCAAAGGCTCTTAAGACCTAATGCTAGTAGCTAAGAACATTGACCCACCTTCAGTAGGTACCTTCCACTTTGCAGCACTCATCTAGAAATGGTTTCATAAGCTGCAAAGTTCTAGTACCTTGAAAACCCAGCTATGTTCTTGTTGCCTGGTGCTGTATCTCCTGTTCTGGGGAGAAGCTAATGAGGATCACTCTTCTTGGTTTGATTGGGAAGTACCCCACTCCCTGTAAAGGTTTCTCCTCGCACCCTCCCTTCTCTTCCCTGCTGTTCTGACATCTTTGCTCTAGGTTTGAGCACATCAACTGGAGCCGTGACTGCCCTAATTCCTTTTTTACGATGGGGAGGCTCCAAACCGCTAGGAACTGGCCTGAACTTGGGGTTTGCCACCATCTCTGTTAGGCTGACTTTTCAGCAGAGAATTGTTTCTGCTAAAGAGAGTGCTGTTGCTTATTAAATGTGCCAATTAAAAAGAATGCAAGCTCGCTCTGTACCACATCGGATGGAAGCTGGTTGCAGCAGGGCACCTCTTAAAAAAGAACAACCCCCTTCCATGCGTGGTAGGTCTTTACACTGTGTTGTTGGGATTCGTGGTGTTATCTTACTCCGTGTTGCTTTTTAAATTGATAACTCTTGGCTAGTCAGAATGCAAGGGGATGAAAAAGTGCGTGTCACTTAACTCTCCATTTTTTTACTTGTCATATCATTTACTATAACTCATTCTTGTGGTCTGCTGTTAAACCGCCCTGTTTCCAAACCACTTGGCCTGTTTCCAGGGATGTAGCTCATAGAAATGCTCATACCTAGTCCCCTTAAGCTTGAAGTTGGAGGTGTTTAAGCAAACAAATGGTCAGGTTTTGTTGGTGCATGAGGTTTCATTGCTGCGTGAAGTGCTCTGTTGTCTCTGAACTCGGAGCAGAGAATGGCAAGATCACACGGAATAAAATCTCCAGCTGGAGATGACTTGCTTTTACTGCAATATGAGGAGGAAAAGGTTGTGGGTGCCTTTATTGCTGTTGTCCTAGGACTGGGCTGGCAGCGGTTCATCTGTGTGGTTACTCATAGGTATGTTGGTTAATAATGGCTCAAAACCCTAAAACCTCAGTAAACGTCGCTGAGTAAAGTGCATCACTGTCCATACCTTTAACCTGAGGTACGAGGAGGGCACGGTGAGATATGGCAATAGCAGTTTTCTAATTGCTGGTCTTGCAAACCCACTCGGGGGAAGGGAAGGTTTTATCCTGAGAAGCTGGGGAGGATGTGGGCTGTGACACTGAGTACAACCCCGTGCTGGAGTGCGTGACACCAGGAGGAAATCCAGCAGGGTGTCACCTCGCTCTGTGATCTTAACAACTGCAGAAGAATAATTTGGTTTTGTAGCTTTTGTGAGGAGATGCAGTTCCAAGTGTACAGATCCGTGGAGCAGGAAGGTCACAGCTTAACGTGTTGGCTCATGAGAGCAGCTCTAAGCTTCCCGAGAAATGCCTGTGAGAGCTTGTCCTGGGGTTGGGTTGGTGGTTGGACCATAAAGATCCATACTCATGGCTCCAATATCCCAAATAAAGCATTGCTTCCCATCGTGATATCGACCATAATTTGCCTCATTGCCTGGCAGTTTCAGATTATTTGGCAATAAAAGTGTCAGCGAGCCTATAAAAATAAAACACATGCTTAGAGGAAGATGAGGCTTTATTTTTGAAAAGATGGTATGCAGTGACTTTATGAAGGGAAGAACCGCGGCTCTTTACAGTGCGCAGCTTTCAGCCTGCAGTGTTGGACAGGGTGTTCTGTGATGCTTCACAGTCAGAGGCTAAGAAAGCTAAAATCGATATCAAAATGCCTATTACTTTTCTGGCTCGAAAGCCAAAAATGTAACTATAGATTTGCGTTTTGTGGTGCCATTATTCTGTGAAAGTAACACAGCCACAGCTTATTCGTCTGTGTGGTTTCAGAGGGACAGGACAGGAGAAGAGCTTTTGCTCATCGTGTTGTGTTTCAGTTGCAGCACAGGCTTACAAACCTGTAGTCACTTTAAATCAACAGGACTTGAAATACCTTCTCCAGGCTCCCATCCTGGGCTCCTGCACAGGATGCAGAGTCCCAGTTTGCTCGGATGCAGAAGGGACGCTGTCAGAGGTGTTGGGAAGGGCTGAGAAGCTCCTTTAAGGAGAGGCAGGTCTGGGCAATCCTTCCTGCAAGGCTGTGGCGTGGGACCTGTGTTGCTGCTTTTTTTCATATTGGTACTAGTTTGTGTACAAAATGATTTCCACCTGTAGTGTCAGCCCATTTCCAGGTGGAAGGAACGAAATGCTCTCGGGCATTTTTGCAGGTGACTTCTAAAAGAGATGCAGAAGCCCACTTTTCTTTGGTGCTGTTGGCTAACGTATTAAAGCAAATCCTTCTGTCAGTAGAGCAACTGACAGGTTATCTGATTTGTCTCGTACTTCACATCGTTCAGTTTTAGTTAACAGCATTTACAGTATTTTGCAATGTGTTTGGGAGGAAGGATTCTATATATACACAGAGCTGAAGCCTCCCTCAGGGAGCTGTGCCCATGCTTCCAAGAAAGTGTATGGAATTTTTT
>WAAB01018461.1:6685-17842 GCA_013389865.1 Piaya cayana | reverse complement strand
ATTAGTGTTTATAATGGACTTGGAGATCCTAGTCACCAGATGCCAAAGAAAAACAAAAAAAACCCAACATTTTCTTGATTAAATATATTTATAGTTCTTTTTTCTTTGACACTAGCCTTACAAAACACTGGAGCGTTTCATGTAATGAAATTTACCTCAAATTACAACTATAATAATGGAAAAATAATGAGGAATAAAAGGCATTGCTTCCCTCTGAAACCACAGTAATTTCCATAAACTACTTCAGGGTCTGGTGAATTACATTCTTCCTGGTTAGTCCACAGAGAGATTAATACTGGTTTCTTTTTTTGTCATGTGGCTGTGCATGTGTTTTTATATCTTTAGACCATTAGTCATCTTTGCAAGCTGGCAATCCAACAAAATTAGTGTTTGACATCAGAAATGATACTTTTTTTTTCCTGCTGGGCTCTGAAAAATTCTTGTTTGATCTTATTTAAGTTTAAAATCAGGTTGGTTGCTTCTCCTTAGTGTAACTGATTTGAAGTTTTACTGGGGATTTAAGTTCTTGTTCCCAAAAGACACTTCTTAATCTGTGATGAATGAAGAGAAGAAACATGGGAATACGTGAAAATGAAGGACTTAGTGTATAATGCACTCTTATGCCCTTATCACATTTATATATGCAATATGGTCATTTACATTTTTAGTTAAGTTGCCACTGTGTGAGACAATCTGTTAGTTAACTGTGTCTGCATTGTTACCTGTGTTTTTTTGCTTCTAGTAGTTTGGTCCTATGTGTATGAAAAATTTGTAATATTATTAACTATTTAGAATCACACAGCTGTTAAAATGTGTTTACATAGCTTTTATAAGTGAGGGGCAAGCTTAACTTCAGCGTACTTCACTTAGCTGTTTCAGGGCCATTACTTCCCTTATAATCTGTTGAAGCGATGAAGACAGGCTGGAAAACTATTGCAATGTGGCTGAAGACTGGATCTTTCAATTCCAGAAAAGCCTTTTTATATGGTTCCATTATATCTCAGAATTTGTCCCCTTGTCAAGAGTGCTCCTCACCTTCCTACATGGCTGCCCAGTTCCATCATACCCTCCCATCCTGTGTGCTGTTTCAGCATGCACACAGAGAATCACTAGGTTGGAAAAGACCCACCGGTTCATTGGGTCCACCCATTCCTATCAATCACTAAACCATGCCCCTCAGCACCTCATCCACCTGTCATATAAACACCTCCAGGGAAGGTGACTCAACTACCTCCCTGGGCAGCCTGTTCCAATGCCCAATGACCCTTTCTGTGAAAATTTTTTTCCTGANGGCTCATGTTCAGTCGGCTGTCGACCAACACCCCCAGGTTCCTCTCCTCCTGGCAGCTCTCCAGACAGACTTCTCCCAGTCTGTAGCTCTGCATAGGGTTGTTGTGCACCAAGTGCAGGACCCAGCATTTGGCCGTGTTAAACCTCATGCCATTAGACTCAGCCCAGTGGTCCAGCCTGTTCAGATCCCTTTGCAGAGCCTCCCTACCCTCCAGCAGATCGACACTTCCACTCAGCTTAGTGTCATCAACAAACTTGCTAAGGGTACACTCAATGCCTTCATCCAGGTCATTGATAAAGACATGGAACTGGGAACCCCACTTGTAACTCCTCATCGTGACTTAGCATACACTCCAAAATCCGTGTTTAGTGGCTTTGGTGGTATAGTGAGTAGTGAACTTGCAGAATGATGAATTCAGTCCAAGTTTTGAATGTACAGGTGTTAAATCCACCATGCTAGTAAGTGGTGTTTCTGCAAAGAAGGCAGATGTTGTAAGACTGTGCAATTTAAAATGAGGGGAAATGAACATAATTAAGGGAGACTGGCACCTCCATGGCTCATATTGCCCAAGGACATATATTTCAGGCATAGATGATCACAGTCTCTCCCTTTGTACTTAGAATTATTACATCCGCTTGAATTTTGGAAGAAATGTTGTATCAAGTTCCATAGAAAAGATCAGAACTTCATAAGGAGAGAAGAAAAAATTGACATTCTGATGCTTATCTGTGTGTATTAGGGAGTGTTCAGTTAGTTTCTTTTCTGCCTACAAATACATACAACTTTCTTCTTTGTATTGCAGAAGTAACCTACTAAAGCAGATACACCTATTTGACTGTCAGGGTCTAGATAATGGGAGAGCAACTGTTGAACAACAGTGTCCTTGATCAATTAATTAATAGCCATGAGAAGTTATATGAAGACTTTCTGAGTACATGCACTTATCTTTTGAAAGGTATGTAGCTTCCCAAATAGAAATTGCAGTCAGAGAGGAAGCAGTACTATTTAGTGTTGTTCTGCTTCTTTCTAGCTTTGTGATCCTTGGCAAATCCTTGTGATGCTTCTGTTTCTTCTATCAGCAGTGGGATCCCAAAGGAGAACTTTCATTAGCTTGGTTTGCAAACAGCTGAGGTAGGTCTCTACAAGTGTTTTGCCATATTCTACTTGCTTTAGGGAGGTGGGAGAATGTGCACTATTTGGAAGGGTAGGGTTTTCCTAAGTACGTCCTGCATTGTTTTGCTGGAGGAGTTTCCATAAAAGACAAAGAGCCTAAGGGAAGTACTTAATATAACTAGATGGCCTAAAATTAGGAGTGTGCAGTTTGGATATGTTCACAGATTTAATAACACTGGCTTGTTGTACTATGCTGTTGTGTGCGCCAAGCTAATAGAAAAATCGGATGAAGGCACATCAGGACATCAGAACATCAGATCAGGATGATTAGACTGGAAAAGTCTCATGCTCTGCAGATGAAGTAAAAGGTGAGGTTTAACCTTATCTGAGCATTGCTGAATTACAGACAGTTCAGGTGTGGATCCAAATTCTGTAGCTCAGTTTCATTTCTTTTGGCCATATTAAGTTAGTTACCGTAAAAATAAATGTGAGCTACACTTAGAGTTCTCTTTACCATTGCTTTGCACTAAAATTGATGTCCTCATCTTATTGCAGAAGCACAGTAAGCACTGTATTTTTCAGTTACAGTATGTGGTATGCTCCATTAATTGACACTGAGAAGTCTGTCCTGTCAGTCACAGACACTGAGCAGAAACCAGTGGAGGAGTTGAAGCTGCCATGTACATAATCTTGTGGCAACCTTCTGTTTCCTTCCAGTAAAAAGAAGAGAAAGGAGACACTGGGGGAAGAGATAAGAGACTTGAAAATCAGATTCTGGTTGTCTTATGTATGATTGATACACTGGGGATAGCTCCTATTTTAGAAGTATGCTGCATATAATGATGCTATTTGTAAAAAGCCTCAGCATGTATTTCAGTCACTTTCATTGTCACTATAGCATCTGCCACTAAAACTGTATAAATAGTAGAGCTATAGCTGCATCAAATGCTTAGAAATGCAGTTACCTATGCTGGTGTAAACAAAACAGCTCAGCTTGTTTTCCTCCCACCTTCATTTTCCTTTAAAAATACCCAAAGGTCCTGATTTGCGCTATAAACTAATGATACCATAAAGCATTTTTCACTTGTGCATGATTTTGTACTAGCTCTGTAGTTGGGATTGCAAGGATATTTTCACCAGGAGTTTCCACATTACGCTTGAAAGAATCCCAGAAGAATGATTTCCAAACATTTAATTTTTCTTCATTTAATTTACACACAGTGAAATTGAAAAGAATATAGGTAGAGTACAAAAACCTGAGCATCCTTGACTATTCTGGCCTATCTAAAAAGAACACTTTGAGGCTGTAAATGTCATCCTGTAGTAAACTTCTATGAACACATTAAGGTCTTCTGCTGACAGAGTAGTTCCATCCTTGTTAATATGGGAAACTATTAATGAATTTTTGCATTCCAGACCTTCACTGGCTCAAGAAAATTACATTATTAGAATGTTGTCTTCTTATATCTGAATTTGTGGTACTCCCTTTGGCTTCTCTACGGAGTAAGAATAGAGATCCTGTTCTTATTTGAAAAGATATTCTCTTAACTCAGGTAGAACAAGATTTGGAGTCAAAATAAGGTCCTCCTAAATTCTGTGTAATTCATTTATAATTGGGAACTTTCTTAAACTGTTTTATTGATTCTGTAATGGATGAACACTTAAGGGCTAGGTTAAATATAAGGTAGCCCCTTAATTTTCCTTTGTACAGCATCCAAAGTGTATTTTTTAGTCAAAAAATAATATGAACAAAATGAATAGATGGGTGAAAAGGCTGGTGAACCCTTGGAATATAATTTAGTAATTAGAGCACAGGTCCAGAAAGATGAGATTTTTCATGCTCATTGTAAAGCTTTGCAGAAGTTTTCAGCATCTGGAAAAAAATGACCATGTCTTGTGGAAATCCAAAGCAAAGATATTGGTAAGAGGAATCATTTGATTAGTATACAATACATTTGTGCTATTCTTAGAATCATCGAACCCCCATATGCTTCTGTCAAGTTACATATTCACTTTTGTTAGTTTATTCTTTTGGCTTTGAGTATAAAACCAAATAATTGAACTTTGTTTTGAGGTTGTACAATGCTCATATGTTTTTTAAGTCCAAAGAAAAAGAAGGAGTGATTTCTTGACTGTGCAGTTGAAAAAGTCTCAGAAGGCTTGGATTTGCAAAGGAACCGATGACATAAATTTCTGTAGGTGTGGTCTATGATTGGTATCTTAAAAAGTAAACACTTCCTAGAGCAACTTCGGATAAAATCTCATGGAATCAGACCCAGTCCCCGTTTTTAAAAATACTACCACACAGGACAAGAGGGTCTTTCAGATCTTAGGAAGAGTGTTATAGTGTTTGAAATCTGCTGGAGAGAACTATGATGTCTAAAATTAGAATGCAGCATCTGCTCTTTTTTTCCAAACTCAGAGGAAGATTGGGAAATTCACTGGAGCATAAATTATCTCTGACCTTTTAGAAAAAATACAGACACTTTTCTCCCACACCCCCAGAAAAAAGATGGTTCAAGCTTTGAATTTTTCAACTAGACTTTAAATTACTCCTTTCCCACTTTTAAAAATATGTGATCCTGGATCAGTCAGCTGCATAGAAAAATGCTGCCATAAATAAAAGTCTTACCCAAACCCAAATTTAGATTCACTATTTTATCATGATTCTGGGCATTTGACCACCAGTATTAAATTCAGTCCATTCCTGCAGTTAATTTTGCTCTGTTTCATATATCTCACATTGCCTGGTGGTGCATTGAAGTCTGAGGACTTTGATCAGACCTGTCTCTAAGCAAATTTGGGTATAATCTTCATACTCTTGGTGCTGTTGTTTTGATGCTTCTGTGCCAAGCAGAGGAAGTTGTAAAGTGACTGACTGCTTCTCTGCTTCCAGGTGGCATGCAAGAACCATATTCTGTGTTTTGATCAAGTGAATTTAATTCCCTAGTGAATGCTAAGTGATGTATTTAGTTCGCAGTCTATTTGATGGTAGCTATCTGCTTCCTTTTTTTTTTTGTTAACCATGTTTAGAAGAAACAACAGCTTTAAACTTCCTACATAAGTGACAGTGAAGGCACTTTACAAATGTGAGTCTTAAGAGCAGAAAGCAAAAAACTATATAAGAAATGTCAATAAATTCACTTTAATTTTAAAAATGTACCAGAAGGACAATGCTGACCCCAAGAGACATTTTCGTCTTTATTCTTCTAAGTGGATTTGCCAATAAAAGCAACTAGGTAGTTCAATAGAACAAATTAATCTGTCATCCCCAGGGAACTTAAGCAGAGCATGAAACATGGAAGAAGTATCAACTCAGAGCTTTTTATTGATTGGAAAGAACTGACTGGGAGAAAAAAAATTGCAATTTTCTATTGATCATAAATTTGGTATCTATCTCTATTTAACCTTCATTCAATATAGTATAAAATCACATATCATATAGTACCCTCAAATGTAGAAACCTCCCAGACATTGGGATGCAAACAGCAGAAGTTTTATTTTAAATAATATCTGATGCGTTTAATGGATATTTGTTGTCCTTGGATCTCAGTGGTATTTGCTATGCAAAGTACTTCATCTCCATTGATAGAAAAAAAATTAGGCATAAAGGCACAGAAGCTCACCGTCAGAGCCAGAAAAGGCCAGAGGCACTTGGACTCCTGGAAGCTTTGACAGCCCCTAAACAATAGCACTTCCCTAATAGCAAGTCTTTGTTCTCTTTTGTGATGCCTTTATTACTAAACAATTTCTAAGGATTGTTTCTGATTGAAAACAAAATGTAATTTCATTCTGTTGCATAATTTAGGTTTTCTATGATGTAGAAAAGGGAATTATTTAGTAATTTTTCCTGTTGATATTTTGATACAGATTCCATCATACAGTGGCATATTGGCTAGACAGTTGAATTTGGTAGTACTATGAAAGCAGTAACACAGAATGAACTTTTGCTCTAGCTTATCTCCTTACCTGAAAAGGCATTGAAATGTACTAAGTGTAGCTGTTGGCTAAGTTACATGTCATTGCAGTCAGGTGAAGAAGCATTGTTAGTCCTCTCCTCCAGATGTGGAAATGACACAAATCAAATAACATCAGAGATCAGAACTGTATAGTGGCTTGCCAGAACAGTCAGAAACAGAAACTGAGTGACCTTACTTCTAGTTTAGTGGTGAACTGTTTATAAAATTATGTGCTTTTCTGTGTCCAGTACAAAATCACATAGAAATGTCTGATTTCAAGGAAGTATGTATTTGGCTTTAAATAAACAAAACAAAACAAAAAAAAATCAGGCCTTTTTGAAGATGCCTTAATGTCTTAATTATAACATCCAAAATCAAACATTTTTAAACTCCTGGGCTCTCTGACATTGTATTAATTTGTTCCCAGCTGTTGTAATGTTTGTATGATCTTATTTGTTAAGAAAGGAACACTTTGTAGGGAGATATTAGATGCTTTTAATTATATACAATTCACTTGTTTCTTGCAGCGCTTATCTACCTACCTACTAGTGCTGAATTCTTTTAGAATGAAAGTATGCATGTTTTCAGAATCATTTCTGAAAAGTCCTGATTTATTAGTGTATCACCTGCTCATTCAAAGGTCTTCCAACATGGGTATGTAATATAGTTTCTTTGTGCTGAGAATGGATTTAAGCACATTTGTGGCTACTTTGACTGTAGAGAAAAAAAAAAGGAAATGTAACAAAAACATTGCTTATTTAAGTAATAAACTTTAATACATCTGTAGCNGAATAAACATGCACCTGCTCACTGATCAGATGGATCTATGCCTCTGTTTTGCAACAGCTAATTTTCAAAGCAGGGCTCAGTGTAGCCAAGACTCAAAAGGAAGTGTGGAGTTCCTACACACTGAACTAGTATTCTTCCATTAGTTACTGTCTAGTATAAAGCTCTTCCTAAACTATTCCTCAGACATAATTTCTGAAATGTAACACATATTTACATTCTACAAAGGACAGTGTAGATTTTCTGAAGCCGTCATAAGCAGGCCCACCTTTATCAGCCTCTGGAAAAAAGTATTCCAGCTTTTCTATCTTGATTCACTGTTAAATTATAAGTGCAAGATACTCTCAGTTGTACAGCTTGTGACTTTACAAAGCTTTTTATCCCACCACATAAACAATCTTTATTGTTAGAACTAGAAATCTGATCTAGTACGTTGGTATTGCTTGATTGCTTGATAGTGATAGACACTGCTTGATCCTTGGTAGATATTAAGAGGTGTAACTCCCTTAATAGGACTCTTCTGGTTAATAGAAGCTGAGAATCTGCTCTAAAATTTATGTCATGGCTTTCTGAATTTTTAAAATATTATTTTTCATAATAATCTGTCATAAGTAGCAGAAAAAAGGTAAAAATACGTTCTTTTGCTTATTGTGTTTTTTAATTAGGGTAAAATCAAAGACATTAGGGGAAAAGGCTGCACGAGCTGAATCTCAGTTCTGGTGGAAAGAAAAAAAGGTTCTATAGGGATGCGTGAGTTGTACTAGGAAAACAACATTTTAAAGAAAGGGGATTCAGCAGCAAAAATACCTTTGTTAATTGGAGATGAAGTGTAGAAATGGAAGACTGCAGCGTTTGACGTGTTGGACTCTCAAGTTGTGTTAGAAATACTAATTTGCACACTTAGACAAGTATTTATTTACTGTATAGATCAAATTAATTTGACGGAAGAGCTATGCTTGGTCAGTGCTACTGCAAGATCACTGTCATTGAAATTAGTGAGGGTTTTTGTAAAGTAGGATTGGAATGAGATGAGCAGTTCAGATGCTGAGGGCTGGCAGACATGCTATAGTATCTATGTAACATCCACTACCTTTTTGGGTGGCAGCAGAAGGGTAAGCAACGTGCCGTAAGACTATTAAAACATCACTTCATAATGAAGTTTAAGACTGAAAGGACTCTGTCCCCATCCTCCTGAATTGCACCTGGACTGCTCTTACTTATGGACAGGCACATAGGCCTCTCATGCTAAAATCATTCATGTACTTACTACACGGAGTACTTAGGCTTTTTGTGAGGAAAAGCTGAACTGCTTTGATTTACAGAGATTTATGCATTTAAATACATGCAAAAGGGAAGACAGCTCAGAAGAGGTTTTCCAGGCTAAACAACTTTAAAATAAAACACTGCATTTTATTCTCAGCTGGGAAATACGCAAGCAGAGGAAGGCTGCAAATTTTAGTTGGGTTACTGCAGAAAATCCTGGAGCTGGTGATTGAATTATCAAAAAGAAATTGAAGACTTTAAAAATTATCTTCCCAACAAATTGCATTTTTGGCTTTGAAATCTGTTTTTTTCCTCTTACAGCTTGGCTTTTCACAGTATCACAGAATGGTGGGCATTAGAAATAATCTCTGGTTCAGTCTAGTTCAACCCCCCTGCCAAAGAGGGTTCACCCAGAACAGATTGTACAGGAACCCATCCAGGCAGCTTTTGAATATCTCCAGAGAAGGAGACTCCACAACCTTTCTGGAATCCTGTTCCAGTGCTCTGTCACCTTTACAGGAAATGAATTTTAGCTCGTGTTGAGTTGGAACTTCCTGTGTTACACTTTGTGCCCATTGCCCCTTGTCCTGTTGCTGGGTACCACTGAAAGGAGTCTGGCACCATCCTTGCCACTTGCCCTTTAGATATTCATAAGCATTGATAAGATCTCCTCTGTCTTCTCTCCTCCAGGCTAAACGGACCCAGGTCTTTCAGCCTCTCCTCATAAGAGAGATGCTTCAGTCCCCTAATCATCTTCATGGCCATCCACTCTACTCTCTCCAGTAGTTCCTTATCTTGCTTGAAGTGGGAAGCCTAGAACTATACTCCAGATGGGTTCTCACTAGGCCAGAGCAGAGGGGGAGGATAACTTCCCTTGACCTGCTTGCTACACTCCTCTTGATGCACCCCAGGGTACCATCGGCCTTCTTGACCACCAGGGCATGTTGCTGGTTCATGGTTATCTTGTTGTCTACTGCGACTCCAAAGTCCTTTACTGCTGATCTGCTTTCCAGCTCGTCATCTCCTAATCTGGACAGGTGCATGGAGTTATTCCTACCTGGGTGTAGGACTCTGCATTTGCCTTTGCTCATCTTCATTACATTCCTCTCTGCCCAACTCTCCAGCCTGTCCAGGTCTCGCTGAATGGCAGCGCAGCCTTCTGGTGTATCAAGCACTCCTCACAGTTTTGTGTCATCAGCAAACTTGTCCCCTCATCCAGGTCATTGATGACTATGTTGAAAAAGACTGTGCCCAGTACTGACCCCTGGGGAACACTGCTAGCTACAGGCTTCCAACTAGACTCTGTGTTGCCAGTCACAACCGTATGAGCTCTGTCATCTATCTAGTTCTTAATACAGCTCATAATTCGCTCATCTAACCTAACTTTCTTATCTAACTTACACTTCCTAAGTATATCTATAAGGATGTTATGGGAGACAGCGTCAAAAGCCTTGCTGAAGTCAAAGCATCCACTGCTCTCCCCTCATCCACCCATCCATCCATCCATCCATCCATCCATCCATCCATCCATCCATCCATGCCATCATAGAAGGCTATCAGATTGTTCAAGCATGATTTCCCGTTGGTGAATACATGCTAACCACTCCTGATAACCTTCTTTTCCTTCAGATTCTTGGAGATGACATCTAGGGTGAGCTGTTCCCTCACCTTTACACAGATGTAGGTGAGGCAGACTGGGCTGTAGTTGCCTGGGTCCTCCTTCTTGCTCTTTTTGAAAATAGGAGTGATATTAACTTTTCTCCAGTCCTTTATGGTAAATGAACCAAGCATCATTAACAGTTTACATAGTTGCAAATAGGTAAATACTTCTACTACAATGCATTACTGTCTTTTGAACATTTCAGAGTGATATTTTATAGAAACATTTCAGTGACAGGATTTGTTCTTGTTTTAGAATGTGTCTCTTTGCTGACAGTATGTTTGAGGTATGGAGATTGTGAACGAACATGAAATTGGCACTCATGAACACTGTGCAAGACAGTTTCATGTTACTGTGAGTAAAATTTTTTTCTTCATGAGTCCTGCACAAAGTGACTGTGTTATTTGTCTTCCAGGTTTTCCATCAAAGCATGATTTGGAAGGGATTTAAGGGATTCACAGACTTTCAGTCCACTATTTTGAGGACAAAGAAGTAAATTGGAGACTATAGTAGTAACTTTCCTGTATTTTACTGTATTTTATTGTAGTTAAAGTGGCCTGTTTTTCATTTTCACCCAATTTTGGTTCTGGAATGAATTCATTGACTTGAAAAAATGCAGGAAATGCCTGATAGTTTATATTGTATTGTCTAGTGTATTATTCCAAGCCAAGTTTTCTACAGTATGTTATTGACTGCTGCATCTGGTCTGGCTTTGAAATATTTTAAATTATGAGACACTTCTTTTGGGGCTACTATTTCATCTAACAGATTTCAGTGACAGGAGGTTTTTCCTGATAAACCTGGTGGCTGTCTTCTCTGGCTTTGTGATAAGTGACTCCATTACTCTTTGAAATGTGTGAGTTATCAGTAGACATTTCAAATCATCCACTTCCAAATTAGAAGAGAGAGAGTTTTGGACAATGTAGAGAGTAGACTGTGGAAGAATCATAGAATCACCAGGCTGGAAGAGACCCAATGGATCATCGAGTCCAATCATTCCTATCAAACACTAAACCATGTCCCTTAGCATCTTGTCTACCTGAGCCTTAAATACCTCCAGCGAAGGTGAATCAACCACCTCCCTG
>WAAB01018459.1:0-28409 GCA_013389865.1 Piaya cayana | reverse complement strand
TGTTTCTCTGATTCTAAAGTGATTTTTGGGAAACAGACCTCAGTAATTATATGTAAGGCCCTTTATTTTGAGTACCAAGCAAGCTGTTTGCCCTGATGTTTGAAGGCTTCTTACCAAGAAATGTTTTCTTGGGTAAAACATCTAAATGGAACTTAGAAATCAGGCCTTGATTGTGGTATGAAATGAATATACATAGCTCCGTCCAGCCTTTCTCCTGTACTGCTGCCTTGTTGGGGCAGGGTGCAAGCTTCTGTCTGTGATCACCACTTGTGCTCTTATTTCTGATTACAGCCTTGCTATGTGAGATAAATCTTTCTGTTCTGTTTCATTGTGTTTGAAGCAAGAAACTCCAGTTTCAGAATCCTGAGTTGTACTGCCTCTTACATAATTTTTGGGCAGGAAATTCAGAAGGATGCAATAGTTAGTATTTGGATTAAAGAGTCAAAACAGGGACCTAGTGTCAAGTTGGAGTTTAACAAATTAGAGTTTATCTATCCCTGATTCATAGTTGATGCTCTTCTAAGGTAAGAGGGCAAGTAGTATAATACTGAAGACTTAAGAATTCCTTGTTTTCTCCCACTTCAGCAAAATTGCAGCTTTTACAAACTTTTTTGGCATGATTCGGATTTCAACTACAAGAAGTCTTTAGGAAATGAGGAGTTGTGTTTAAAAACCATTACAGGGTTTTTAATTGATCTTACTTTTAGAATGAACTTATAAAAATGTACAGAACTCCTTTGTTAAAATAATTTGTAAAATGGATTTCAAAAACATGCCAGTCATTTTTTATGATATAGAGCATTGAATTTCTTTTATTCAATTTGTTGATGTATTACTGGCAAACATAAAAATAAAAACTCAGAATCTGATTCACAATCTCTTCCTTATTCTGTTAATGTAAATGGTATCTATTTGAATCTTTCAGGTTGTTCCAGAAGATGACATGCTGAAGATAAAAACAGCAAATCATACCCAGTCTATTTGACTCTTTAACTAACCCTTTCTTGTTACAGACTGGTTTTCATCTATGCAATCCTATCCTGAGTATGTGTTTATATATAATGCCTTCCTGATATTCAAGTTGACATCCCTTTGTGCTTACATATCTAAAGAATACTGGGGGCTTGAAAGTGGGTGTTCACATCTATAAGCTTGTGAAATACAGAGTTGCTATTGCTATTTTTCACAGAGTATGCTGAATTTCTACACTGCAAAGGGAGAAAGTTTACTGATTTTGATGAAGTTCGTCAGGAAATTGAAGTAGAAACAGATAGAATAACGGGAATGAACAAAGGCATTTCTTCAATTCCTATTAATTTAAGAATATATTCTCCACGTGGTAGGTAAAGTCTTTCTACTTTATATTTCTGTCATGTAATGTATTATTTATCTGTCTGTCTAGCTGTCTCCTTTTGTATGTGTTCTTGTTGTTAATCAGAAGTCTTCTGGGTTGAAAAAAACCTTCT
Source organism: Piaya cayana (assembly GCA_013389865.1). Lineage (NCBI taxonomy): Eukaryota > Metazoa > Chordata > Aves > Cuculiformes > Coccyzidae > Piaya > Piaya cayana. The sequence continues at coordinate 26,943 of WAAB01018459.1, read as the reverse complement.
GAAATGAAAGTTTAGTTTTTCCAAAGTAGAAGTGGATATGTATCTGGAAGAATCCTTGACTTCTGTGTTATGAAGCCACTCTGCAGTGGAGAGCTGTTACCACTAGAGCTGGGTAGAACATGGACTCTCTGTCCCATTTGCTATTCTTATGTTTTAAAAATATTCTCACTCTGCATCAGGGAGAATATCTCCTTAGTTAATTACTACCTCCCTAGTAAAAATCAATAATTGGAGATGAGAGACTTGGTGGCAAAACTTTTTGCTACCGTATAGATGGGTTCCCTAATCAGTCATCTGGAAAGCCATTATGTTTCCTGCCCTACTGGGTGCTTATTGTTCACTGTCACTAAAAATATATATTTAGACAATAATAGTGTTTGAAGCTACTTTCTGTTGTAGACCCCCAGTACAGATCAAAGTTAGGTCCTCTGGTTGCCATCTGCCCAGTTTGATGAAGGCAATCTATAGAAAATGTTTTGCATTGAATCTATTCTGAGAGAAGTGTTTGCCTGAAACACTTAATTTTTCTAACCACCTCATCTAATGTTTTTGTTGTGAATCAAAGGAGAAAGATTAAAATGAAAGGATATGTAATTAAAGAGATTGTGAGCCTCTCTTTGATACAGCACAAGCAGCATTGGCTCTAAACACATGCCTGTGAGCCCTTCTCTGCAGTGCAGATGTGGCATAGCTGCCTGGAGAGGAGCTGGACTAAATGCCCTGCCTCAAACCTTGTTTGTTGAACATGCTGACTCCAGGAGAAAGTGAAAATTTCCTCCCTAATGCTCTTACTTAGTTTTATTGGGATCAGTCTTCTAGTACAGCAACTGTAACCTGTATGAGCCAGACCCCAGTATACTTGTGGTGTTTCCTTTCTAGGAACTGCATTTTCTCCCTTGTCTAAAGGATCCCCTGTTACCCCAGCACTGACTGAACAAACTGGAATGCTTCTGGTTGGTGTTGTAGCCTGTCCTGGGGAAACTAAGCCAGAACAAAATAATTTTCTTAGTAGATAAACTTTGTTTGTAACTTTACTTTTTTTTTTTAAGAACTTGCACAGTAAAAAAGAAAACCAAAACCCAAACCAACAGCATACCACCAAACCCTCTAATGATGATTTTTGCTGTGTAAGTTAGGTTAGCTATTGATTTGGCTAACTTCTCTTAACTGGAGACACTGCTGAAAGCATGGTCAGAGGAGGACCGTGTTTTTGTTTTGTTTTATTTTTTAAAAAGAAGCCTGGTTTGGGTTGATTTGAAGGATGCAGTAGGAATGGTCTGTTGTCTGATTACCTGTTCGTGGAAAAAGCTTAGAAAGCCGTGTTCATTTTTCTAAGAGCATTCAAGGATATGCAGAGTAAGTGTTGTTCTATGTGAGTTGTGATGTTTCAAATATTAATAGTAATAATAAATCCAGAAGTAAAAGAACACCAGGGAAATGAATATACTTTTCAGATTGTCAGACACACTGTTTGAATCACTGACAACACTTCTATACCTATAATGGTAATCCTGTGGGATTGATGTGATTAACATTTGTCTGCAGCCATAGATGCATCGACCACTTTAGACATGTTTGACATACTAACCAGTTTTATGATCCTATGTTTTCCATGTAGTATTAAGCTTGACTCTTATTGATTTGCCGGGAATCACTAAAGTGCCTGTTGGGGATCAACCTCCAGATATTGAGCAACAGATCAGAGACATGATAATGCAGTTCATCTCTCGAGAAAACTGCCTGATCCTGGCTGTAACTCCAGCTAACACTGATCTGGCCAACTCGGATGCCCTGAAGTTAGCTAAGGAAGTGGACCCTCAAGGTAAACATAATTAAACATAACCAGATTTTGTTCTCAAGTGTAATATCATAGTTGGAAGTATTAGACCAGCCCCTGGTAATGTAATGTAATGTAATGTAATACAATACAACATAATATAATATAATATTATATGACATGACATGACATGACATAGTTTATGATATATGGATTCTGTATGTGTGTGTATATATATTCCATATATGCTTTAACATCACAATAACTGTTTGTTAATTCTGTATCATTCAAATAATGATGCTGTAAATGTATTTTTGAAATTCTGTCACTATCTTTTATAAGCAAATGGGACTGCCTATCTAGGAATTTTTGTCATACTTTGCAAAATGGATCATGGTGCTGGTGGGATTTCTGGATATGTCATAAATTTTATACAGCTCTATCATAAGAATGCTGAGTCTTGTTAAAGAGACTTGAGGAACACATTACAGCACTGGAAATCCTGATCTTTTCTTTTCCAGACTTATCATAACGCCCAGTATTGTGTGATAAAAACTTTGAGAATGTCACATATCGGTTGTTACGTAATTGTAAGATGCAATTGTTCTTCCTAAGTATGAATGATTCTTCACTATGTTTTCCTCCTGCCTCCACCCTGGTCAGGCCTTAGGACCATTGGTGTGATCACAAAATTGGATCTGATGGATGAAGGGACAGATGCAAGAGAAATACTGGAAAACAAACTGCTCCCTCTTTGTAGAGGTGAGAGTGTTCAGTTTCCTATTTTCTTTTAAGTCCAGAAGTAGTTTGGATATGGATGGTGTTTGTGAGTCCTGGAGGTGAATCTAAGGATACACTGGACTAGATGAGTCATGTAGCATATTGGTCCAGCATACAAGATGATATTTTCCTCTATTTTGCTAACATTGTATTATTTATCTATGTAGACTTGTGTGTGTGTGTTTTGATCTTGTTCTGAGGGGTTTTGTTTCTTTATTTTTGAAGTGGTTTATTTGAGGTACACTGAAGTTTCAGATACTTATGTATTTGATATTAGTGGTTTAAAAAGAAATATGTTTTATGCACAAACAGGATGAACAGTTAAGACACCAGGAAGGTTTTTGCAGTACTTGCAAACAGTATCTGAAATAACAGAATCATAGAATGGTTTGGGTTGGAAGGGACATTAAAGATCATCCAGTTCCACCCCTGCTGCCAACACCTCTCTTTAGACCAGGCTGCTCAAGGTTCGATCCAACCTGTCCTTGAGCACCTTCAGGGATGGGGCATCCATGACTTCCTTGGGCAGCCTGTTCCAATGCCTTGCCACCCTCATCATGAATGATGTCTGATCTAAATCTTTCCCCTTCCAATTTAAAGCTATTCTCCACTTGTCCTATCACTCCTTCCCCTTGTAAAAAGTCCATCCCCAGCTTTCTTGTAGGCCCCCTTCAGGTACTGCCAGGCTGCTGTGAGGTCTTTGTGGAACCTTCTCTTCTCCAGGCTGAACAAGTCCAATGCTCTCAGCCTGTCCGCATTGCAGAGGTGCTCGAACCCTCAGGTCATCTTTGTAGCCCTCTTTTCAAAGGCTGAATCAGACACTGAAGAGCAAGGAGTGCAACAGAAAACTGTAAGACAGCAGAGCTGCACGATTGAGTGGATAGTCTTCCTCTTAAGGACGTTTTTGGCACTTGCAGGGGCTTGGGGGCATTTTGCAAGCTTAATTCATGCACATTCCCTCTTTGTACAAAGACTAAACATAAGGCACGTCCTGTTACAGCTGTAATAGCAATTGGCAGTGCTTTGCTGCCTGAACTGGAAAGCTTTCTTTGAGCTAAGGCAGTCTAGTTCAATTTATCGTGAATTCAGTGTTTCAGGCAATAGCTGCATTGACTAACCTGTTGGTTTTGTGTTGGTTTAGGTTATATTGGTGTTGTAAACAGAAGCCAGAAAGACATTGATGGGAAGAAGGACATAAAGGTAGCTCTTCTAGCAGAAAGGAAGTTCTTTCTTTCCCACCCAGCATACAGGCACATGGCAGATCGGATGGGAACACCGTATCTCCAAAAAGTTCTAAACCAGGTAAAACTGAAAGCCTTTGTGATGAAAGGCAGCTTTTATAATGATAGGAGCAGTATAAATCTTTATTAAAATTAACTTTGATCAGTGAACCTCACTTGGTGTTTCCTGTATTTTACCTTTCTAATATTCACAATCCAATAAGCAGCTGTATATGACATGTAGCATATGGAAACTTTCTGTGAGATGTAGTTTGAGTTTTACTGACAGTTCTGAACTCCCTTGTTCTCTTAAAACTGAATACAAACATGGACAAGATTTGTCTCCCTTCCTGGAAGTATAGCTTCTTGTTCCTTAATTATCACATTTTTTTCTATTTTAAAGGGATATTTAGAATTCAAATTTATAAATTTGAGGGGAAGACATTTTTAGAAATCATATATCCTATATGTCTGTACTTTAACCTCAGAATCTATGCTATTTTGTAGTTTTTATTAGAAACATTGTACTGTATGCTAATAATGTAAATTACAACTAAACAGTCAGAACACTTTGTTCATACTGCCTTTGTTTTTCTTGAAATATTTGGTTTATTTCTAAGAATCCATATCAGACCATGTCAGATCACATCTTCCTTCAGCAAGAAACAGAGGTCTATCTCCTGGTTACCTGGAGGAGAAACCCTTCCTCACTGTCCAAATGAGGACACTACTTACAGCAGGCTTGGAGGAGTAGATAATTCTCTTCACCATTTTTGTGTCTCTAGGCATTACTCTTATCATAAACGCCATTCCTTAGATTGAATAACGCGTGACCCTAGTGATGATACATCACAGTGAGTTTGAGGAGGACAAGATCAGATCATACCTGCCTCTCTAAAATTACTGGTGATGCTAAGATTGTGTTTGTTAAACTTAGTTTATCAGCTGACTAGTGTCAAACTTGATAGCATTTTTTTGCAGTTCACTATCAAATTGCAGCCTTTGATCTGGAATAGACAAAGACCAGGGAAGTCTGGCTTTGTCCGTTTTGGACACCAGCTGGGAACAGCAGAAAAATTATTGATTAAGGTAGGAAACAAAGTGGCTGGCCTGCTTAATTTCTTGCTACACTGGCTTTGCAGCTGTAACTTGACAGCCAGGTTATGGCATGCTCTGGACTCACTCCAAAAGAATGCTAATGCCTCAGAACTGAAATCTTCAGCTGGATCCAAGAATTCACTTGTATCCTGCAATTTTGTCTGCATTAAGGATGTTGTGACTCTTCTTATATCTTGGAAGTTTAATCCACGTGTCTTAGTTTTGAGGTGGAAGCATGAGCTCTGTATTCCTTTGGACTGTCTTAGCTGTCCTAACTTGCCTTCCTATATGTACTATTTAACTTGAGCTGTTTCATAAATTTACCTATTTCACTATGAACTGCTGGTCTTCTGTTGCTGCTTGTAGGGTATTAGATATGGGAAGGTCTGTTTAAGTTTCACCCCCAAGATATTGAACAACATTTAGTGTTTGTGGTTTCAGGTAATGTTTCTGTTTCTCTGCCTCCACGAGGTGGTGCTCCAGGGAAACTCTAGCTTTTGGGTTTTGTGCCTGCTGGGTCTGCTGAGCAAGTTTTGTTTTGAGTTTACATATCTTGGTATATGACATTCTTAATTTGTCACTTGTCTGACTGGGGTTGGAAACAGGGTTTGCAGCATAGAGCAAAAAGTCCACTTTGGTTTTAATCAAGGAATGGGAATAATACATAAGAAATTTATTTTGCAGGTATAAATTGTAAATAAATTGTTAGTACTGTTTAAACACGTTATGACATATATATACACAAAAATAAGTGAGGTAAGCTAAACACAGATCAGGTAAGCTTTTTTTCTTCTCTCCTTCAGATTATTTTCTAGTACTTCTAGGTATATTTTCAGAAATTGAAAACCAATAATCTTGAGTGGTAGAACCTTTGTCAGCCAAAAATAATGTGTTTTAAAAAGGTAAAGTTATATAATCACTAATATGAGGGTAAAATCTCTTCCATTTAGTATACTTTGTACAAGGGAGCAGAAATCACATGGAGGTGATTTTTTTCCCAGTGGTGGAGAGTGCTGAGTAGGTACTCTCTATGTCTAGACTTCCCTCTGTATCTATTCTCAATGGGCTGTGGATGCTCAGAATCTTCCTTGTCCCACCTTGCCTTGAGACTGTAAAGTAAAGGAGTCATTGTGCTGAACAAGTATAGAGAGAATTGGGAAAAAACTCCCTTAGGAAACCCAGCAAAATGGCACTGGTGATGAGAGGTCACTTCAAGTTAAATATGTAATTTGTATAACTTTTCTGTGTGTGACTTAAACAGGTATGTAGTAACAGGGCTCAACGAGCGAGAGGACGAAGGAATTTTTCCAGCTTCCTTGCAGTGTGTATGCTAAAAGGACATGTTGGTGTTCTGTAAGTCTCTATTGCATCAAAGATCAAAAGGAATACACTGATAAAGTAGCACAGGTCATGGCTGACATACTTGGCTGTCAGAAGGAATTGGTTTTCTCCTTTCTTTCGTCTTTATTAGTATAAAAGGACTTTTATTTGATTTTTAGCAACTTACCAATCATATTCGGGACACCCTGCCAGCCTTCAGAAGCAAACTCCAGAGCCAGCTGCTTTCTATAGAACATGAAGTAGAGGTATACAAAAACTTCAGACCAGAAGATCCAACCAGAAAAACAAAAGTGCTGTTGCAGTGAGTGTCTAGTCTTCTTCTCTCTGGTTTTCTTCTTTGTATAGGTTTGTTTTTTCCTTCCTTCCTTCCTTCCTTCCTTCCTTCCTTCCTTCCTTCCTTCCTTCCTGGATACAGTTAAGGATTCATTATGCAAACTCCAAGGAATTCTGTGATTGACGTTCCAGAACATTTCATTTACTGTGCAAATTCAGCAGGATTTTCCCTAAATTAATTTTAGTAATCCTAGAAAAGAGAGAAAGTGAAAGGAAAAGGTACAAAGATGGTCAAAGGTAAGAAACTGCTTCTGGTTGTATAAACGCATTCTTCAGCCTGTCAAAAAGATGACCTGGAGCAAGTAAGGACATTGTGTTAGAAGTGTGTAAGGTGAGGACTGAAACAGGAATAAGGAATGCTTCTTTTCCCAATACAGAAGCTTGGCTGTCCAAAAGAACTTGAAGATAGCCACATCAAAATTAATCATAGGTCCTTCATGTGATGTACACCTAAGCCACAGAACTCTTTGCTGCTGTTGTTACTAATAATCATGTGCTTTCAGAAAGCAACTAGGCAGATTCTCAGGGATGGGAAGACATTTAAGGTTTTAAGTACAAGAACAAATTCCTGCTGCTCTTTGGAGCCCACAAACAACAATTTATTGAGGTCAAATATGTTTTCTGGAAAATATTACTCTGTGCATGCTCTGATCTCCTAGGCGCTTATTGTTGGTGACTGTCATGATAAGGCTTTTGTTCCACTGTAGTGCAGCCATTCTTATATTCAAGTGACATTGGATTATGTGGGTGAGAACCTCTTTCTTGTCCTTTGCCTCTCTGGGAACACATCTGACAACTGGCAACAAAATAGGTGATACGATGAGCTACTTGTGCTTGTGTTAAAACTGACTTGCAGATGTTGACCGTTTGGGGCTCAAGAGGTTATGGATTGAATATTGTTGTTGTTTGTCAGTGGAATTGCAATGATTTTTTGTTGTTTAATTGTAGCCCTTTCTAGTCACTTCTCTCTTCATATGTGACTAAAATTTACCTCTTAGAAGAGGAAGCATTTAAGGAAGAAATAGAGATGTAGAATGGCTCTGTCTCTTCTTTTTTGTATGACTGTTGTCATAGTCATACTCTGACTGGTTTCAAAGGTTTTCAGCCTTTTCAGTTCTCTGGGATGGATGGATACCACTGTATCATAACAGTGCATAAGTTCTGGATAGGACTAATTCTCTACTTAGAAATCTGGAATTCAGAAGGGAAAATAGTCACCTGAATGAGAGAGGCTTTCTTGAGCCAACTGAAGACTCTGAGTTACTCCTTGTTTTCATAACAACTGTACCCAAAAGAACAGCTCTAAGTCTGTTGCTCATAACTTTACTATAGATGTTTTCATTGCGAAAACAGAGGAACATCCCCTTTGAATCTTCCATGACAATGCAACACAGGTGGTTTATAATTCTGTGGTTTTGGTGTCGTGAACTGCTAGAAGCACATGAATTGTGAATTGCTAGGTGTTGCTGGTATCTTATACTTGTTCTGCTATTGTAACATGTTCTAAAGAAAAACAATTTAATTTCATTCCAGTAAGTCATCCTACTCAATATCTCTCTACATAGTTTCTTCCAATTTCTTCATTATGAGTAGATGCTATAGTTAACTATTTTGGTCAGTAAAAACTCTCTTTTTTCCTTTTGGGGTGTGGAAAGTAACGTAACTAGAACTCTTTCCTCTGATTTAGGAGGAAGTTTTTTACGGAAAGGGTCATTAGGCATTGTATTTTGCTGCCCAGGGAGGTGGTTGATTCGCCTTCCCTGGAGGTGTTAAGTCATGAGTAGACGAGGTCCTGAGGGACATGGTTTAGTGTTTGGTGGGAATGGTTGGACTCGATGATCCGATGGGTCTCTTCCAACCCGGTGATTCTGTGATTCTGTGATTCTTGAGGACAATTTCCATAATGCATAGAAGGAAAAAAATCTGCCTCACTTTACCCCATAAGATGCTCTTAAGCTTCTGCAGTCCTCTTCAGAAATTGAATTTGGGGCCCTACACTTGGACTGTTTCTCTGTTAATCTGGCCATGCGGGTAGTTGAGGTTTATGTACAGCTGATCTGCAGTGTTATTTTTGGCAAAACCTGTCATTTCAAGTTTTATGACCAAATGCCTGTGCTTACTCTAAAACAAACAAACAAAAGGTTAAATTGAGCTGTCTCTGAATCTTCCCTAACTAGGGGAATACTTATGTGTGTTCTTCTGAATGAGTCTTTTGCAGAAGCCTAAGCACAACCAAGTCAACTTGGGCTTGTGGTACTGACAGCTGCCACGCTGACATGTTAGTCCTACTTCTGGTGCTGGCTTTTTGACGTAGGAAATTAAGTTCTTTAGGAATTTCTTCCAAATTTTCCAGCACTGGATCAGCTTAGTGGCTTGATTCACATTTTGCTATTGGACTATATATTTTGAAAAATACTAGGAAGACCAAGGTGTCTGTGTGGAGAAACTCACTCTCTGCAAATGGAACCTTTTGCCATAAGATTGGAGATTTTTGCTTCTGGTGGTCTGTCTTGTTGAGCTCTGTGGTTTCTGTAACAGCATCTGAATATGAGGGTGCTTTTGTATTCAACTACAGTAAGTATTATAAATTAAATATTAGGACTTTTATTTGTTTATCCTGCTAAAAGGACTACCATCACTTGTTATTCTCTTAAACAGTTAAAAATATATGTAATAAATAATTATGTGATCCCTGATAAAACATAAGTGCACTCCAGTACCCTGTGGTATTTGTAGCTGAGTTTGACCAACAGTTTCATAAACAGTATTTTTTTAACAAACACAACATTTATAAGGAAAGAAAATAATAGACTAAGCTATGTCCTGTGGGACAGAATGGGTATAGGAGTGCATATGTGTAGGTATGGATTTTATGGATTGGCAACTTGGCTGAATGAATTGTTGATGCAGAGACTTTTGTCAGTTCTTATTTGGGAATTTAATTGGGCAATAGTTTAATTAGGGCACTAGTAGTCACTGAAATAAGAATTGTCAGCTGGCATGCTTAAATGGTTGTGTTTGTTTTGTTTTTTTCTTCCTCACCCCTTTGAAATTTAGGATGGCGCAGCAGTTCTCAGTGGACTTTGAAAAAAGAATTGAAGGATCAGGAGACCAGGTTGACACCCTGGAGCTCTCAGGAGGTGCCAAAATCAATCGTATTTTCCATGAACGTTTTCCTTTTGAACTAGTGAAGGTATTTATCCGTCTTACTGGCATGCTTTGTGTTTCATTTATGTATTTTTGTGTTCACATTGATAGTAGCAGAGTCAAGATAAAATGTGATTGGCAGAACATGAGCTTAACTGGGGAGAAATTGTGATAATTGAGACATTAGACTTCATTTCTAGTTTTGGATGCTGAGATATGCTGAAATTCCGAAATATAGTAATTAGAATGCAATTATAGTCTGAGTTGTTACTATTTTCCATGCCTTTCTGTTGTTTTGTCACAAATTGCATCTTCCTTCTTGTTAGGTGGGGCAGAGAAACAACTGCAGCTTGTAAATTTAAGTTGTTGTGTTGAAGTACCTAGTACCTGTTAAAATTAGAGCTGTGGAAAAGAACCATTTTCTGTGTTTCCTACTTCCTGTATTCACAATGTTAAACCAAAACCAACTTTCAGTCCTGCGTTTTCATAGTGGGAAGTGGAACAGAAGCAAATATAGTGTTTCGAGATAACGTTTCTCCTCTTGATACATTTCTTGCTTACCCATCCTTTGGGTAACAATGGATGGAAGTTCAGTGGGATGTGAACTTGTGAAGTTTAGCTTCCTGTGAATTTGTTACAGATTCCTTGAGTTTTTTCTTTCACTGCAGTGACTTCAGTGTCTCCTCACCATGAACCTTACTGTATCTCTAGTTCCTATTCTTTTACACTTTCCCTAAACTTCCTTTCTTCCTGTTTTATGTTCAATTACCTTTATATCCCCTCACTTTCAGTTGGATAAGAATCAGACAGGGTTGTGGCTGGTTCCAAGGTTTAAATATGGTAGGTGAACAAGCAGTCCAACAGAACAGAGAACAGTTGGGCTTAGATAATGATGCATTTGTTTGTGATGACACTAGCTTCTCTTCCAGTCAGCTGGCTTTCGATAAACTGAAATAAAAGCTTTAAAACTTCATAATGGAGACTACTCCTCTCTTAAATTTGGTACAAAAACAGTAGGATGGAAAGGGGAGGAAAAACAGAACATATTCTCAGAAGTTGCACCACTTTGGAAAGCCAGGCTTGAAAAAAAAGAGTTGCATCTTTCCTTATGCTTTCTCTAGCTTTACTTGCTCAACTCACATCTCTTTTGGGATGTTCTGCAAAGTCATTCCAGCTGTTGGTATATTTGGAATAGAACAGTCCATAATTTCCAACAATCCTTATTGCTGCCCATGGCCTTAATGTTAGAATGTTTTAAAGTACTTGTGCTTCGGTTAATACGAGTAGAAACTACTCTTTTGCCAGTTAAATCTGCCTGTCTCGTAGCTATATTTAAGAACTTCCCCTAATATGATCTCATCTACTTTTGTTCCTCTAGATGGAATTCAATGAAAAGGAACTGCGGAGAGAAATAAGTTATGCAATCAAGAACATCCATGGTATCAGGCAAGTGTTCCTGTGTTTTCAGGCCTAGTCACATACAGAGAGTTTAACTTGTGGGTGCACTGACTGTTGAGTGGTAAACTATTACTAATGCAGGGCTCCCAGGAGCTGACTTCTTTCCTCTCGCTCCTTCACACTTCTGTTTTTCAGGTGGCTGGTTTTGGCCAAGCAGCTGGTTTGCCCAAGCAGGTTTAAATTGCCTGGAAATCTAGGAAAATTATTTTATCAGAAAAAAATACATCAATTTTCTCTGTAGTGTCTGCACTCCCACTGAACCTGTTTTCCTGAAAAGTTATAAATTTTAGAGGGAGAACTTGTGTCTTGGTATGGAAAAAACCCATTCACTTTGTGCTGCAGAATGCTCCTTGCTCTCTCTTACTTCCTGTTATTCTCAACTGTTTCTTGAAATGACAGATTTATGAGTGAGTTGGCTAAGGTTGCGCTTTGTGGATATGTGATGTATTATTAGGTTTGGGAAAAGGAGGTATTTGGCTTGGAATAGCCTGATTATCTCACTTTGGAAGGATCAGTCTGTTTTGGGAGGACACCTTGAGTTACTTACCCATAACTTGTTCTTTTGACAGTAGAACAGGTTCCAAAAGGCTTGAGTTCTTCTTTTCTATTTTTGGGGGATTGTTTGGTTGGTTTTTTTTTCCTTCTCCTACCCACTTGTGCATAATATCTTTTGAAAGCTTTGCTTACAGGTTTTGTTGTTCTTAGCATTTTGAAAAATGTTCTTTATATTACTCGTGAAGTAGTTATAAAGGTGGCTTGGTGAGCTCACAGCCCTGAAACCTTGGAACAGCAGAATGCTTTGCACCAGCAAATGATGACCTGAGAATGTTATGTACATCATTTGTAGCCCATTTCTACCTTATTTTAGTTGTATATTTTGTCAGAGGATGTAACATGAAATACACTACCCCAATTTTCCCAAAGGTGTGGGAACCAATATTTTAGGCCTCGATAAAGGGCTGAGGTTGGGGGATGCCATTCATCCCTATCTAAGGTTTGATGCACTGCTGAGAGATTTTACTGCATTATATCTGTACTCTTTAGAGTTCTTGCAGTCATCTTCAAGTGGTAGGCAGGTTTCTACTTCTATTCCTACTCACGGTGGTGCATTGTTTTTTAAAGAGAAAGGAGCAAATACAGTTCTGTGGAAGGCTGTTTATGTTATGGTCTGTTATTACTCAGCTGTAAGCCTCTGAAAATGAAGATATGAGGGATTCAGTAGGAAAAGGCTTCCTTGCATGGTATTTGTATTACTGTCTTACATATTCTTTTCTCTCCACAGAACAGGTTTGTTTACCCCAGATATGGCTTTTGAAGCCATTGTTAAAAAACAGATAGTCAAACTGAAAGGACCTTGCTTAAAAAGCGTGGATCTGGTGATGCAAGAGTTAATCAACACTGTCAAGAAGTGCACTAAAAAGGTAACTTGTTTTGGTATCATAAGTGTAAGTTAATGATAATACAAGGCCTGTCTTACATTTGAGATATTAGAAGAGATTCCTGATCTAGTTGTTGGCTGTACAGGGGAAGGGTATGTAAAGTAATTACAATTTCTGCAAAACTCAAAACAATGTAATATTTAAAGTGTTCATTTTTTTTATTCCTGTGTCTTGAATATGTATACACCTCATGAGTGGAGTGTTGTTGAGTCAAGAATTGCCCCCAGTTTCCTCTTTAAAACCATGTTCCCATTGGAACTGAAAACAGAACGTAGGCAGTGATCCTATGAATGTGTAGATCCGGAACAAAACTTGTATTTTAAAGTTTTCTTTTCCAGTGCCAATAAGAAGAAGAATCAGTGAAACCTCTCTAAAGCTAAGGCTTCAAATGTGTTCACAGATGTCTATCAAGGAAAGAAAAATGCTCTTTCTATATTGGAAGTAGCACCACACTTCTTTGTGATCTACAGCTTCACCTGCACTGTTTTTGTACACAACCCCATAACATCTGATCCCCAGCTGACAAGAAGTCAGAAGTGGAAAGCTAGGAAGATTTTTGTCTCCCTTGTATTTGTACATCTTTGCATTAGTCTTGACAAATCAGCTTGCTGCACAGAAATGTTGAATGTTTAATGGGAAAGAACTGCTGAGCATTGAAATTCCTGATGTGAAAGTTGTGTGCATCAATTAAACTTTTAGCTCAAGGTCCTGCAAGCATCATAAGCTAAGAAATAGGTTCATCAAAACTAAACATTGCAGTTTTGTGAATATTTGGGGATGGTTTTCCTAAAGCATATGCTTGTGTTGATATATGCTCTTAGAAAGAAACCTCGAACTTCCTAGCCCCCAGCTGTGGCTGAAGAAGCATGTGAGATAGAGTAATATGAAGCACTTTCCCCCCCTGCCTTTCCACTTCATAGGAAAGTTGTCAGCTTTCTGTGACTCACTTGTCTTTGACAACTAACATTTGCTGACTTTCAGTTATCTTTTCTCTGCTGCTCCTGTGTCTCACCTGCCATCTCAGAGTGCAGAGTACCCAAAGGGTAGCAAGTACAGGGGTGGTTCTGGCATGTGAGCACAGATATGCTGAAGTTGTTGAGAAACAGCCTGTTGTCCTTTGCATTCCTTCTTATAGCATGTTTTTTTGTACCAATGAGTGGGTAAGGGCGCTGTTTCTCAGTACAGGAATGGGTCACAATCTTTGACAAAGATCATAGAAAAGTGGATTCACTGCCGTATTTTAAGTGGGGTTTCCAGTTTTTTCCGCTTCTGTGAAAGTTTGGAAGATATATCATATGAATTAATTGTGCAGATTAGTTTCTCTAATTGCACTATTGGCCAAACATAATGATGTGCTTTGTTGTTCACATTTTAAAGTATTGTTGTTGAAATGTAACGAAGTTGCCACAAGGTGGAGACTTCAAAGAACAAGAAACTTGGTAATTACTTAAAGAGGCACTCCAGAATTGGGCACAAGAGAAGAATAGTATGGATAAACCTCACCCTAAGGCTGATAAACTATGGTTCACGTGTCTGAAGTGTCTTTTCCTCAATATTCTATGAGGCAAAGCACAGAAACAGTCCAAGGGTTAGGTCTTCCCAGTTTCTCTGGGAAATGACTATTAATACCAAGCAAGACTTGATTTGTAATGTAATTGGCTTTTAGCCCAAGCATTTATAATAACTTATTCCCTCCAGTGAGGAAAGCTGGAGGCTCCTCTGTTTGTATTCTACTGAAGCCATCTTGCAGGTGTAAATTTCTGTTAATTCTGCTTTTCAGTTGGCAACATATCCCAGGTTGTGTGAGGAAACAGAAAGAATTGTTGCTGGCTACATCCGTGAAAGAGAAGAGAAGACTAAGGATCAGGTGAGAGTAAATAGGAGATCTAACAGTTTGTGGAGATGTACGGAGGAGGAAAGTTCTTGTATACAAAGTACAAGAAGACAATGAAAGATTTTTTACTATTTTTTTTCCAGCAGGCTTTTAGAAGGGGAGATAAATTGTTCCAAGAATCATAAAACCCTTCACAGAATGGCTTGGGTTGGAAGGTAACTTTATAGGCCATCCAGCCCAAGTGCCCTGCAATGAGCAGGGACATCATCAACTTAGAGACCCATCCAACCTGATCTTGAATGTTTCCAGGAATGGGGCAGTCACCACCTCCCTTGGCAACCTGTGCCAGTGCCAGTTTTTGCTATCATTCTTGTAGGCCCATTTAAGTACTGAAAGCCCACGTCTCCCTGGAGACTTCTTTTCTCCAGGCTGAACAGCCCCAACTCTCTCAGCCATTACTCATTTGAAAGGTGTTCATTCCTTGGATCATCCAGACTCGTTCCAACAGGCCCTGAATCCTCTGAATGTGGATGCAAGGCTTCAGGTGGGGTTTTACCAGAGTGGAGTAAAGGGGCAGAATCACCTCCCTCAACCTTCTGGCTATGTTTCATTTTGTGCAACCCAGGATATGGTTGGTCTTGTGGCCTGTGAGTGCACTTTGCCTGCTCATGACCAGTTTCTCACCCACTAGTACCTCCAAATCCTTCACAGCCGGGCTGCTTTCAATCCCTTCATCTCCCAGGCATTTGGCCTCATTGAACCTCACAAGCCCACTTCTCAAGCTTGTCCAGGTTCCTCTGGATGACATCCTGTCCCTTGGGCATGTCAGCTGTACCGCTCAGTTTGATGTTGTCTGCAGACTTGCCAAGAGGGTGCATTTGATCCCTGCTGTCATGGAAGATATTAAACAACACTGGTACCAGTATGGTCCGCTGAGGGATGCCATGTGTCAGCAATCTCCATCAGGACGTTTTGCTGTTGACCACTCTCCTCTGGTAGCCGATCTGTTTCCTCTGAGAGGACAAAGGGCAAGCAGCACGGTGCCTTGCTGTAGGTGCTCTGCTGCCATTGTGGCATGTACAGCAGTGAAGTGTGCTTCAGAGGGACCCCTTGCAGCCACACCTTATGTCATGGACCACTTCATGTTTACACCGGGCATCAGGGAGTGCTGATGGGTCGCTCAGGTGCTGTTCTGGTGCTGCTGCTGTGAGATGGGTGACCGGGAGAGTGTGGAGCTAGGAGACCTGCTACAGAAGATCAGCATTAGTGCTAAGAGTCCCTGGAGGAGCGAGAGGAATGACTCTGGCTCCATGCTGGCAGGTGCTGAGAGGATCCCCACAACACCTCGAGACATAAGTGTGTGACCTGGAGCTGGTGCTCAGACTTAGGAGTTTCAGTGCCTCCCTCTACCACCAAGCTGTGGGAGATAAATTGGAATTGTTACAGAACATCTTAATCTGGTCTTTCAAGGTTAGGATTAGTGGCTTAAAGTAGTGTCAGTTTGTTCCTGTGCCACAGTGCGCTATCTTAGCTGTGTCTCTACAGATGTTTGTGGAAATAGATTAATGATTAAACAAATGCACACAAAAACACCCAGCCTCTTTTCTACTTTGTTCCCAATTTGCTTTTTGTTTTGGGTTTTTTTTTTGTTTGTTTGTTTTTTAACATACCAATCTTATGTTCTAATTACAGTGAGGCCCACAAGCAATTGTGCTGGGGCTCTTGTGGAGTTGACAAGCCAACAAGCCACGCAGTGGATGTCTCAAATTTTGTCTTACTGAACAATGGTGTTGGTGTGTAGCAACTTGTCCCAAATTGACTCTGGTCATGTTGACAGGCTTGCTGAGGTGTGTAGTGCAGAACCACTGGAACTGACCCCTGAGAAATACTGTGTATTTTGAAAGGAAGTGTCTCAAATCTGAAAAATAACAAATTTCTCCTTTGGATTCTAAAATGAGCGTGAAAGATTCCTCCTATTACCATTCTGAAAGGCAGGGACTGTTATCGAGTTGATAATTTTAGGTTGTGGCATATTTAAACTCATAATTTCAAGTATTTGTTAAGTGGTACCATTTCAGATTAATGAATATACAGCTTTTCTGACCATTGCTTTCCTTGAAGTTTTAAGAAAACCCCAAAACTATTTCAGAGAAACTTCAGAACATTCATCATCCAGCTAAGCATTCCAAATCCAGGAAACTTCAGACCTTGGATTACATGTGAGAAAATCTACTGGACATGGAAACAGGAATTACTTTCTGGAGAGCGCACAGAGTGTGACAACAGAACTCCCAGCCCTTTAGTCCTGTCCCTGTGCGGGCTAGGGAGCTGTGCAATGTCTGCTGCTTTTCCTTTAACCTGTGTTGTGAATGTAGTCTCACAAATAATTTTTAAAAAATTGTATTTGCTGGGCTTATTGTTGCAGCAAATTCTAATTGGCACTCTTGGTTATTTAAAAAATTGGAAGATACAATTTGTTCAGAATAGTTGTCTTTTATTCTTATTATTCTGTTCTTCATTGTGTATACATACCTGGCAGTTTCCCAGAACAAAAAACAAAATGCCAGCTTTATGTAAATGCCAAGAGTTGGTCAAAAAGGTTGAGGTCACGTATTCACATTGTTATTTATGCTGTTAGCAGTTATCATTAATAAATTAATGAGGATGTTTTCAGGGGTAAGAGCTAGACCCAAATCTCCACTATCTTCTGGAATGTCAATATATTCCCTCAGTATCTTCTGGAAATTGTGAAGAGTTTGGGAGTGGTGTTGTATTTGAGGAGCTGTACAGAAAAAACTACATTTCAAGGAGAGTAAATGCTACCATTTGATAGCAATAGATTTTTTGCCTTGCTCTCTGCTGTTAAGTGGAAAACTGAAAAGATGGGGGCAAAGCATGGGTTTGTGTATGTTAGAGAAGCTGTTCAAGAATGGGAGTGAGCCTTTTCTAGTATCTTAGTAAGTTCTTTGCCAAATTATATTATCAAATTTGAATGAAATTCTGTCTGTGGGCTATTGAAGGCGTGGTGAGTGATAAGTACAGAAACCATTCATTCTGTTATTTCATTGACTAGCCTATCTCTCAAGCCAGATGTGTGCACCAGAATGGCTGTCTAGTATCTCGACTGTAAATTTTCTGGGACAGGCCTAGCTTCCCTATCACTTCTTGGTGTAGAAACCAAAGAAAATTTAGGTGCTCTGATTTTAAGTTTAAGGTTTGGGTTCCTTGCTGGCTTGGCAGCAACACTACAAATAGACAGAATTTTGCTTAACTTGCAAAATGTAGAATTGGACTCTATGTTATATATTATTAAATGCTTTCTGGCTTTGTAGGATTGATCTTAATAAAGTGGACAAGTACCAAGATAGTAAAAAATGAGGCCCATCAGGCAAGAAAATAGGGGTAGGTTATACCTCTTCCATAGCCTAACTTATGAAACAAGCATGCAAACAGAAGTGGGGGGATTTAGAAAATATTGTTGCTTTTGTCTTGAATGGTTTTGAAAGGAATATTCAGTACTGCAGGAAACTCAAAAATTCTGTTCTGTTTTCCCATCTTTTTCCTCAATCTCTCTCCTCCACTGTACCCAAACTTTTTTTTTTTTCCTCTCCTGTCTCCCCTTATAGGTGCTGC
This sequence comes from Piaya cayana, assembly GCA_013389865.1. NCBI lineage: Eukaryota > Metazoa > Chordata > Aves > Cuculiformes > Coccyzidae > Piaya > Piaya cayana. Next base: position 8,883 of record WAAB01018459.1, on the reverse strand, counting down.
TGCTCATTGACATCCAAGTTTCTTACATCAACACCAATCACGAAGACTTCATTGGCTTTGCAAAGTATGTATATATAGACTCTTATAAAAACACTTTTAGTTTAGGTTTCTTAAACTTAATTCAAAACATATTGAAGAGTGACAGTGAAGATGCAATCTCTAAAGTCCTAAATCTGCAGAAGCACACTTTTTCTAAGTATGCACAGTATTGAACACTTGTAGAGAGGTTCTTCTCTGCAGTGTACAAACCTGGTTTCAGTGAAGCTAAAGCTTATGTTTTGGTCTGGAATCACGTGCATCTTGGGAAGCAGCTTTAGCAAGCAGATGCCGCCACTGTATCCATTTTAGGACCAGAGGAATGTATAATATTGGTGGTCTTTCCACATTGTTGGGAATGCATCTTTTGGGAGCTCTGATTCCATGTGAAACAGTTTTGCTCAGAGTAATGGATGTCACTGAATTAGAAGTGTGCCTGCTGTTTGACTGTAAAGAATAATAGTAGCAGAATGCCCTGCAGGTCCTGCTTTGATGTTCTTCTCACTTAATTGAAAAGGCTGTGAGAATATTCTCCAGAATGTTCTCCCTCAGTTTCCAGCAAATTTGTGCCTCAGGGACTTTATACCAGCATTTTGACACCAGTAAAAACATTAAAGATGTCTTCACTCTGAAGAATAAATATTCCTTCAGTCATATTTAGGCTGTATTTACTATAACAGTTTTTGGAATTATGACTGGTTTCATCCATGTAGGATGCTGGCAACAAAGTTTGGCACTGCATTATGTATTATGCTATGGCCTATTCAAGTTAGCACCATGAAGGAAGGTCTGCATTTTTGGTAGTATGCCTTGAAGGTTTAAACATGGAGTTCAGTAAGCTAGGAAGGGAGAAGGGAAAGCCAGGCACTGTTTATGTGTTTGGTTTGAACAACTTTCTCTGGAATTGTTTGTAGGTCCTAGATATCTTTCTCAGTTCTCTTGACAAATGACAGGATGTTGTAGGAATGGTAGCTGGCCTTCTAGAGGTCAAGATAGCAACCTGGCTGCTATTTACTTCTCTCCATCCTTTTCTGACAGGAAAAAGCCTGCTAAAAACACTCCATATGTATTCATGGAGTGTGATGTGACCTTCGGAAGTCACATAGTCCAGCCTCCTGCTCAGATGAGGGTCAATGCTGAGTTCAGACCAGGTTACTCAGGGCTTTGTCTGATCAGATCTGGAAAACTTCCAAAACCAGAGTTGCTCCAACCTCTCTATACAGCCTGTTCCAACGCTTGCTTCTTCTTCTGTGAAAAGGTTGCTTTGTGTCAAGTTGGAACCTTCTGCATTTTATAGTCTTGGATTCTGGAGTGCCAGGTATATCTGAAGTTGTTTTGTTGTCTATCTCCCCTGGGAAAATACTCCTTGTGGACGCTGCTGGTGGGACCATGGACAGAATGTTCCACACTGCTGTGTCTTTTCCAAGGAGTTGCAATGCCCGAGTTCATTTTCTTGAGAAAGCTGCTTCCTGTAGAAATCATGACCACTTTGTGTGGGGCATAAGCAGGTAACAAATGGCTTCTTTAAGTTCACTGATAAGTTTAAGCAAGTGTTTCTGTCTGTTGAAGCTGATGGGAAGGGAAACATCTTTGACTTGTACCCTACTGGAACAAAAAGCTTGCATAACTAAGAACAATTTAAAATGTAAGATATTTTAATTTGTAATCGTATTATTGTTACAGCAGTTAAGATAGAACTCAAAAATGAAATTATTTCTGGGTAGCATATGGGCTTCTGCAATGTCTAAACATCCTGGGCTACAGATTGCCTGGGTTCCTTAGTATTTCCTTTCTTTTGCTTAGTCTTCTAGCCAGCTGTCTCATGTGCCTGCAGTGTTCTACAAGTGCAAGTCCTGTGAACCTTGTTTGTAAGAATGAGAGCACAAGACGTTTCAAACTACCTTGCAGCACTGCAGGGCCTAAGGCGGGTACAGTGCAATCTGAATTGGCTTGAGAAGGATTTAAGAATGCCAATTTTTAGAACAACTTTGTGTAGTTATCAAATTGTGAAATCTTAGAACATTAATGCTTGTCTCATTTAGCAGAATGAGTGGTAAAATATTGGGATTGGGTTTGTTTCCAATTGATGTAACTGAGACACAGCTACATACTTCAGTCTACATAGAGTCATTTGTATTTGTAACAGTAAATAGAGGAGCGATTGCTGGACTATTTCTAAATGGCGTGGGTTTATTAGTATGATGTTAGTGGTGTAATTAGCCTTCCTAAGGCAATAAAATAAAATTTAAAGAAGCAAAACCACAGGAAAAAAACCCAAACCAAAAGAATGGCAATTAGGTTTCCTAAAGCCATCTCATGTGTTTCTCAAACAGCAGATCAAAATTACTGAGGGATTAGTTCTGTGTTTTCTATGTACGTGTTATTTAATCATTATTTATGCACCAAAGCTTATGCAACTTGAACAAAGTACCAGAGATATGCAGTGTTATTTGGTCATAGAATCATAGAGTGGTTTAGGTCGAAAGGGACATTAAAGATCACCCAGTTCCAAGCTCTGCCATGGGCAGGGACACCTCCCACCAGACCAGGCTACTCAGAGCCCCATCCAGCCAGGTCTTGAACACCTCCAGGGATGGGATAGCCAAAACTTCCCTGGGAAACCTGTTCTAGTGCCTCACCACCCTCACCATGAAGAATTTTTTTCCTGATGTCTTATCTAAATCTCCCTCCATCCAATTTAAAGCTATTCTCCACATGACCTATCACTCCTTGCCCTTGTAAAAAGTCTCTCCCCAGCTTTCATGTAGGTCCCATTCAGGTACTGCAAGGCTACAATAAGGTCTTTCTGGAACCTTCTCTTCTCCAGGCTGAACAAGCCCAACTCTCTCGGCCTGTCCTCATAGCAGAGGTGCTTCAGCCCTCTGATCATCTTTGTAACCCTCCTTTGGACCCGTTCCAACAGTTTCATATCCTTCATATATGGGGATTCCAGAACTGGACACAAGACTTCATTTGAAGTCTCATAAGAGCAAATAGAGGGGCTGAATTGCCTCCCTTGCCCTGCTGGCTACGCTTCTTTAGATGCAGCCCAGGATACAGTTGGCCTTCTGTGCTGTGAATGTACATTGCTGGGTCATGTTGAGCTTTTCATCAACCAGCACCCACAGTCCTTTCCTGCAGGGCAGCTCTCAATCGTGTTGTCCCCCAGCCTGTATTAAAGCTGCAGATTTCCCTCACCCAGGTGTAGGACCTGGCGCTTAACCTTGTTGAACCTCATGAGGTTCTCAGAGGCCCACTTCTCCAGTCCCTCTGGATGACATCCTGTCCTGGTGTGACAGCTTCACCACTCAGCTTGGTGTCATCTGCAGGCTTGCTGAGTGTGCAGTAGATCTTGCTGTCCATATCATTGATGAAGATACTAAACAGCACTGGTCCCATTACGGATGCCTGAGGGGACATCACTTGTCACAGATCAAAAGGGTCTGGATAATTGAGCACTAAGCCCAGTAAAGAGACACATGGAATAAACATCCTTATGGATCTTCTCACCAACAGCTGTATCAAATCATGGAACCGTCAGCCCAGGGAGGTGGTTGACTCACCTTCCCTGGAGGTGTTTAAGGTGCGGGTGGATGAGGTACTGAGGGGCACGGTTTAGAGATTGGTGAGAATGGTTGGACTCAATGATCCGGTGGGTCTCTTCCAACCTGGTGATTCTATGATTCTATGTATGGTCTGACAGGTGGGCTCTGAACTGGGACACAGCTCAGTTTGGTGCTTCAGCAGTTCTTGGAAGCAAACCAGCTGTGAGATTCACCTGTATGCTCTGATCCAAACACACCTTTCTTTATGACTCTTTCAGACCTGTGTGTGTAGCTGATCTAATGTATATGCTTCTTTCTTCAGCTAATCAATGTCTGCCCAGGTGGTAAAATCTAGTCCAAAACTTGGTGTCACCTATGGCTGCTCTGGTGGTGAAGTAGCCAGAGCCTGCTGGTTTTCCTCTTTCCATCAATATTTTAATTTTGTGGCCTGATGCTTTCAAGCACTTTCAAACCCCCGCATAATACAAATGCTTTTAGAATTCATGGCAACGTTTTGGGACAGGAGCATGATTTGTTTCAGGAGCTGGGATTACCAGAGTTCAAGAACTGAGCAAAATATTTAAAATATATTTTAATTTCAAATGTGGTTTATTCTTTTAAGTTTCCAGCTTTTCAAACCAGCTTTGTGATGGCTTCATCTGTTGGTTATATTTACACCCTCAAAGCACATATAAATATTAGAATACTATCCAAAGCAAACTGTCAAGACAAAGCTGTTAAGGAATCTCCAGCAGGGGAGGTTTTTTGTTGTACTGCACTGCATAACAGAAGTGGCTTGCTTTTTGTCTCCTCTGAATATTTTTAGAGGCTAATGCCTTCAAAGTGACCCATGTGAGCCATAATTTCTCTGTGCTGTGTCAGTAACCTCTACCAATCCTAGTAGGATGTTGTTAAAAAGGTGATGAATAGTAGAACCTGTCTGCTGTGCATCTCCTTTCTGTCCCAAGCAGACAAGTATAAACAGACATTCCTATACTGTAAGAAAAAGTAGTTGAAATAGGCATATATATACAATGATTTTGTTGAGTTTCTTTGTTGCTTTAGCTTTCTGTGCTGGAACCAGAAGTAACTATTACTGCTAAAATCTATTCCTCAGGAACTGGTCTTGTTCAAGTTTCTTCAGTATAACTTTATTCCTCTGCTTTCCTTAGTGCCCAACAAAGAAGCAGTCAGGTTAACAAAAGTGCAGTGGGAAATCAGGTAGGCACCTAACAGAGAATGAATAATGGCATGCACAAATTAATCCAAGCTGTTTGATTTTCTTGGCTGTGTTTATTTAAGTGTATCACTTAGCTTTTATGCTTCAAACACATACAAAAATGTGTTGTCATCATCACTACATTGTTTTACTGAATTTTTAGAGCCGCCTGACTTTCATTGTTATCATTTAATGTTTAATATTTATGCTACTGCTTGTTCTGCTGGTTAGTGCCTCCCCTCCTGTGGCGTTTAGTGCATTGACTCTTTCATTTTACACATCAATGTATTTTGTCATTAACTGCAAACTTGTGAGTTTCAGAATCCAAAACTCTGGTGAGTACTTGCTTGTGTCTGCTTTTATCCTAGTTGTTTTGCTAGTTCTTACATGTTCACAGCTTAATAGTGGTGAAGGGGCAATTCAGCAAGGAAAAGCAGATTTGCCTTTACCTCTTCTGAAAATTTTCATTTGAATACACAAAGATGTTGAATATGTACCGTAATCGTCTCTCAAAGTAAATACAGAATATCTGATTGATGGTCTAATACTAATTAGCATTTTCACTGAAATTTGTTAATGAAATTACCTGTTTGTTTCTTTTATCATGCAAGATTATGGGTTTGATTCTGCAAGATGCTAAGTGCTCCTGAGCTTTGCTTCTTTCTTTGCTATTGTGTGGGCCAGGAGTGCTCAGTACGTCACAGGATCAGTCCTGTTTTTCATATGAGATGAAAATAATGAAAATGCTACAACTTTGATGGTTTCTGCTCCCTTTGAGGGTTTTGCAAAGTCTTAAACAGAAAGAAAATACTATGGAATTAGTACATACATGAAAAGGATATTAGAAATGCTAGTAAAAATAAGACAGTTTTTGTATAAATAATTAACTAAATTTAATTCCTTCCTGATGTTTTCACATGCATTTTGGTCAAACAGTGCTCAGAGTGAAAGGTCAAGGTTTTCAAATATGACCACTGAGTTCAGATTCCTCAGGTGATAAACCTGAGGTTTGAGAAAGTCTCTTTTTTCCTGCTGTTGTAGATGTGAGTTCTAGCATTTTTTAAAAACTTAGTCATCTTCTTGGGAATAAAATCCAACCTCTTCTTCCTACCAAGAAATTGCTAGTTATTTTTGAGATGTTACCTCAAATAATCCATTAACTTCTTGGATGTGATGGTCTCCCAGAGCTGGCCAGCATGAGTGGCATTTTTGATGTAATGTATAGTTTGGGCTAGAATGAAAATAGTTGAAAGGTCTAAACACTGAAACAGCTTCAAAGACTAGTTTCTCCCTTCAGAGAAGAGATTTCCTTCTTATCTAGCTGTGCCTGAACATGTGTCAAACACAACAACTGCCATCACTTTGGAGTGTCCCATAAAAGAGAAATGGAACAATTATCTGACTCTTCAAAAATGCACAAATAAAATAAATTATTTTTTTAATTAAGTGAGTGTTATTTTTCTAAAGAAGTGAAGAAAAAACTTGCCATTTAAAATTAAATGTTGAAGCTGCGTTAGTTTTGGTATAAAGGACTTTGCTGAACCTTTTATTTTAAAGATAATGAACAGATGCTTGTAAGTTAATTGTTTGGAGTTGAAAAGAATGAGAAAACATTTCTGAAATAAAACTTCATTTTTGCAATTTGCTATTTCAGGGAACCAATCTACCGCCTTCAAGGCAAATTGTACGAGCTAAGTTCTGTAAGCTTTATTGTTGCTTTTTCATTTGGCTTCTCAGGGGGCAAAGTTCATCTCTAACTTATTGGTTTGCTGAATACGTGCTACTAAACTATTTAACGTTGAACTGTCTTGTCTGTAACATTTCCCCAACAAAGTATAATTGCAGTTCATCACTTAACTGCTACTAACCTGCTGTTACAAGTATGAACTAGTATAACTTAATGTTATAGAAAACTTGAAGTAAAATTAACGTTTTATAATTTACTGAGTTTCTCGAACTAAAATGACTAATCGATGTTTATTTTGTTATATAACTGGAAAGCAGTATTTATCTGTTGTAAGTGCCTCTGTTCTTAGGAAGCCTCTTTTTGAAAAGTGGGCAAATAAGTTTCTGGTAATCCAAAGGAAACATGCTTAAATGAACATGCTGTTTATGGGTACAGGTACTGTTACAGATATTTTGTTTATACAAAGAAACTACTTCTGATAAAAAAGTGAGTTTTGTTTATAGGCATAGAAATATTTAAAGCCTTTTTAGCATTCTTTTCATAGCACCAGGACAATCAATACATCATAGACTTCCTTTTCTAACCCTTCTACCTCATGAGTAAATAAATATGTGAATGCCTTTAATATTACTAATTAGAATTAATTGCCTAAACAACAGTTAATTTTATAACAAGCTACTCTTGGTTCAGTGATGGTTAGGTGTAAGAAATCAATCAAAGTACCATGTGCATTCTTTGGTGATATCTATGATGCAAACATAAACATTTTTCCAGTTTGTTGCCACATCATCAAATTATGTTCATTATTATTTCAAGCAAACTTAAACTAATGTTCAGTAAAGGAAAAAGGACTAGNGACATGGTTTAGTGTTTTGTGGGAGTGGTTGGACTCGATGATCCAGTGGGTCTCTTCCAACCCGGTGATTCTGTGATTCTGTGAATACCAATTCAAATACCAATTGTTAAGTTTTTCCCAGATAGGGTACTCATTTGCAATCCATTGCTTTTCTTTTTTGTAGCTTGCTTTGAACTGGAATGAAGTAAATAACTGTTAACAATGTGTGTATATCTTGGAAGTAAGATTAGCACAGCAATATTGCATTTTTGGAAAAAGTATAATGCCAATTCTTCTTAACATGTTTTTTGCTCCTTTTCCTTCTACTACTAATTTATTCTCTCATGCTTAATCTTTGGCCTTTTTTGTTTGTCTTTTCTTTGCTACCGCCTGAGGTTTTGACCTGACTCCACAAAGTTTCTTTTTAAGCCACAGGTTAGTCTGCCTTCTAATTTGCTTGAAATAATCAGTGTAATGCTTGGATTTACACAGCGCACTAGCAAGATATGTTTTTTCAAAGCTGACCCACTTTTAACTGTGTATTTTTTGTGTTGAGATTTGTTTTGGAGACTAAAATTTAGTGTTTAAAGCTCCCCTTCATAATAAACCTTTGAAGATGAAAGTGTCATTTCTCCATATGCGCAACTGATACTCTATCTGTGAGAATGCAAGATACTCAAATTAGAGGTTTTTATATAATTTATTTGAAATTCTATTTTGTCTTTTAATTCTACAGCAAAATCTGCTGCTGTTCTTCAAGTAGCCCCTGTAGTTGGAGAGAGGCTTAGTCTGAACTATGAGATTCCAGTCACTGTCGAAGTGATATGGAGGTTTGGGTTTGAAGCATTTGTTTGACCTGCCTGTTTTACAGCATTAGGCCAACAATCTGATTGACTTTGTTCTGAACATGGGTAGCATTCAGACCCCTTTGTTAGCCTGAGCTATTCTGCTAAGTAGTTTTTTCTTAGTAGCTCCTTTTTTTTCTCTTAATCCTGCTTTGTAGCATACGTTGCTGCTGCTTTTCTTCAGATATATTTAAATCTTGTTACCTTGCATGACCTAGAAAAAAATGTGTTTACAGAATTTTTTTAAGCAAGTAGATGGAAATGAAAAATTGTGCCATGGTCAGTGAAGTGGTAAAAAAAAAATCACGATAAGACTGTTCTGTTAGGAAATACTTGTGTTTCCGTAAAAGAGGTGGTGCAACATACAACCAAATGATGCTAAATTTTGAAATATCCTTGAATAAGACATGTTCCTGTTGAATTTTCACCTTATCAAGACTAGAGAGGGATTGCTGTTCTAAATGGCCTTTAACTGTACTTATTTTTTAAGTCAGTGTTCCTTCATGATTGATTTAATCGTCTCAGCCTTTGTTTAACTACATTTGGAAGCATATTTCAATTTTTCACTTATGAGTACTTTGCTTCAGTAAAGACTACTATTTCTTTAAAGTAAACGTGCTCAGGACTTAAGCCACTGTCATAATTTATGTGATATATTGTGCTGTTGACTTTGGGGAAACAATGTCACAAGATCTGGGACGACTCATATAACTGGA
>WAAB01018457.1:24532-39149 GCA_013389865.1 Piaya cayana | reverse complement strand
CCCCCCAAAGCCAGCAGCAGCTCTTATCTGCCACTGGAGCCTCGTTAGGGTTTGCTAAGTGCTAGCAAGTGGCATCAGGCCAATAAAATAAAGCAACTGTCCCACTAAGGCTGTTGGTGTTGGAAGCTGTGCAATCTAATTTAGTGAGATTATTCGCGCTGAGAGGAGTTTACTTTCAAGCTCACACAGTGTTATGTTTTCCCCTGGGTGACCAAGCACAGAAGCATCTTCGAGCTGAGATCAGATGGCACAGAGGGAGGCTCGGGGAGCAAAGTCCCCCGCGTCTCGCAGCCCACACAGGGACAACCCTACACAGCAGCCTCACTCGAGCCACCTCTACAACTGCGCCAACTCCCCAGGCTGGAACAATCAACACATTAGTGAAAGGTTAATTCGTTATATTAATTTAGCTCCTTTTTTCCCCACTCTTTTCTGCAGGAGCTTTCCTCTGTAACATCATCTCTGTCAGGATCCAAGGATGAGGGATGCGATTCCACCCCGCTGCCTGCACAGGCCTGGGCACAACCACTGGAAAGAAGAACTTAAGTGTTTATTCTCCCTGTAGTTCTCACTTAAATTAACAAATTTAACATATTCAAGCCAACTACAGTTACATCATAAAGGCACTTTTCTCTCTCCCAAGTCTACTTCATTTTTAAGAAAGCCCTACTGTACCCAAACGCAACACGTTGATTAATAAAGCCATCTTCCCAGGATTGAAAGGGTTAAAGCACGCAAGCCCACACAGACCCCTCGCTCTTCTCCAGAATCAATGGCAGTTTGTTCCAGGCAAGTCCGGGGAAATTTTCTGTTCTGCAAGAGTGATCAAAAGGGCCTGATTAAAGCCCCCCGAGAGGCTTTCGAGACAGCGCGACAAAGTTCTCGGCTCTTAAACAAAACCAGCCTGTTCTGTTATCAGGACACACGCGACGAGGCAGCAGAGGACTCTACGGTAGCAAGAGCTTTTAAACCAGAAAGAACCGAGAGTTAAAGTACTAAATGAAGATAAATGGTTGGACTCGATGATGCGGTGGGTCTCTTCCAACCTGGTTATTCTATGATTCTATGATTAAATTCTCCAAATCCTGCAAGCGTTCTTTCCAGGGATTCTCTTCAGCTTTTCAACGTGTCTTAAACTGAATTACAGGATTCAGACTCAGCGTAGTGCAAACCTCCCAGCTAAGCATCTATCCCACCGTGTCCACTAGTGACCAGTCCTGGATTTAACCAGTCAAGGCGAGTTTTCTTCTAGCTGTGCACTACCCCTATCTGATAATTAAGAATAATTACTTGAAGCAGTCTTCTTTCCTCTGACATATTTTACTTTTTGAAGCTTGTACTGTAAAACGTCGTTCGCACATAATCTGCTATCGGTCCACACAAGATGTAAAACTACTTAGGGTTTAACGGGTGTGAACGCGAGTTGCTGTGGCTGACAAGAAAGATTGAGTGTGGCACGGCTTTTGAGGCATCTTTATGAAGTTTGGAAGATTCATTGGCTGAAATACTCTTGCACAGCATTTTTTTTTTTCCCCTTTACACAGAGCTCTGTTCTCTCTGGTGAGAGAGCGGGGTTTATTTTAGGTCTCTGCTGGCTGTAAAAGCTACTTGAATGCCACACCGCAGCTCGACATTTTTGCAACTGCTCCAAGTAACCTAATGAGCCCTGGGCTTGCTTGGAGTTTTTGTGCAAGTCCTGAAGTAGAAACCAAACAGAATCTTATCTCCCAGCGCTTGGGGAAAGCACAGTGTTAACGACTGTGTACAAATCCTCTGTATTATTAACAAGCTCTCACTCCATTCCCAGCGTTTGCTCCAGCACGCAGCCAGCAGCGACAACAAATCAAGCAGAGCTTTTCCTGAGAACGTTTGCTCTAGCTGTGTTATCAACACAACCAGATCTTGAGACATCTACTGTTTTCTCTCACACTCCAGCACCTGTGGTCACAGATGACTTTGCATAAAAACATTTTCACCCAGCGTTTGGGCACCCAACAACCATGAGTCAATGCGTTTTCAGAGCTCAGAAATCAAACCACAAATCTGGCTATATAACAAATTCAGAAACATTCTATTTAGAAGGGCTTGTGCCTTCTAGGATTTGCTATGTGATTCCTGCGGACTTGTGATACGCATTTCCCCCTAAGATTAAAAAAAAAAAAGTTATACTGCAGTAGTCTGCACTAATTCCCCACAATCCATAGTGACGTGTGTATTAAAATTAAAGAACTGCTCTATCCCCAGCTGGACCACGGTCTGAACCAGGGACATGGTTTAGAGATTGGTGGGAATGGTTGGACTCGATGATCCGGTGGGTCTCTTCCAGCCTGGTGATTCTATGATTCTGTGACCAGGATTATCAGTCATCTACTGTGCTTATACAGCAACAAAACCTTCAATAAAGAAAGAATAATTCCCAGTATTTCCCCTTGTATACTCCCTACCCTAACAGGCTCATTTTACTAAGGCTGCTATCTAACTTTATTCTCTTTTATCCCTGTATCCACTTGGATACGACACTTCCCCAAAGCGAATACCTGTCCCAGCAGGCAATCTTTCAATCTTCAAGCAGTTTGAAAACTGACATCACCATCACTTAAAAAAAAACCCCAACAAACCAACCAAACCAACCCCCAAAACCAAAAAAACCCCAACCTAAGCCACAACCCCCCTCGCCCCAGCTCCGAATTCCCCAGTCGCACAGAGCCCTTTCTGATTGTCCAGCCTGGCAGAGCCCCGCAGGGTTTTCGAGGGTGTGCAGGGTTTATTTTGCTGAACGCGCCCCAGGGTCAGGCCTTGTGTGAATGGACCTACATGAATCATTCTTTCCGCCTGCTTTCCCACTCTGGATTATCACCGCGCTTGATTACGGTAATTAGCACTAAGCTTTCGTTCCAGCACCTTCTACCATTATTGTCTCCTGAACCAGCACAAGCATTTATTCTCTTTCAGTTATTAAATAAAGCCTGGGTGACAGAATAACTTCAGCTGCAAACACACACGTTACGCACTCTCCTTGGTTCTTATCAGCAGCTCGGATTAACTGTTAAGCACCACTACAGCCTCAAGGGTGGCCACCCAGATCTCTCACTCCAGAGAACGAGGAGAACACCACGAGAATGGCAGGCAAGAACTCTCCCCTTCCACTTAAAAGAAAACCATCTGACTTGAATTATTATGTTACAAGAAACTTTAATACGTATCGTCTCGTCATTCTGTACTGGCAATAAACTCAAGCTGGGGTCTTAGTTGTAGGATTCATCCACCCTGGATGATCTTTTAAGGTCCCTTCCAACCCAAACCATTCTATGATTCTATACCCCAGTGCACTGGAGAGCTTGGAAGAGAGTCTATCATTACCAGTTAATAAACAAATACATACAATTTACACATAAAACAGGAAAAATCTTATGGAACAAAAAGAAGGAAAGCCCTGTTGCATCTCCTGGCATGTCTGGTTGTTGCCTTCTCTGCCAGCATCCCTGGAGTTACTGGGGGAACAGAACCTAGAGCCCCAGCACACAAGAACAAGCCTCACGAGTCAGGATTTATCACCCCGAGTGGGTTCTCTACATTCAAGTGGGAACACAGCAACGCACTCGGGCACTTGCTGGCTGCCCCGACAGAGTCAACACCACCACTTTTACTGGAATTCCTCCCTCAGCACAACTCCTTCTTGAGTATCCTAACCTTTAACAGGACATGTATTTGCTCAAACACAAAAGCTACTTAAGTTTAAAAGTCAACCTTAACACAAACAGTACCTGGATAATGGATCGCAGGCCAATTATTTCTCAGCCTTCTTGTGTTACAGTCACAAGCCGACACTGAAAAAAATACATTTTTGGTGCTCTGCTAGAGACAAGTGGGTAAACTGCTGTTGAAGTCAGCGGACAAAAGAAAAGCTGTATTAAAATATGGTTTAAAAATTGCTGAACTTGATCAATTTGTTAATTATCTGTTTAGCAAAGTAATTTATCTGTGACTGTGGAAGCAGCAAGTGTTTGGATTAACGCTGGCAGAGCTGGGCAGATGACGACATTGCTCTAAGAGCTGGACAAGCCAGTTTGGGTGATGAAATGCTCCTCCAGTCACACTAATGACCAATTATCTTTTAATCCCAGGCAAGGGATAGATCAACAGTGATCCCACACAGAACCACAGCGCTCACTGATGTGGTTAGAGGCACAACACTGAGAGCAGCTGAGTAAGTTACTCCTCTCCCGTTCCTGATCCGTGGCTGCAGGTCAAGGACGACGTTGTCCCTGTAGCAAAGACCCTTTTCCCACCGAGGCCGAGCAGCGTCCAGTTGTTAGCCTGATCAAGCCAGGAGAAGCAGCTGTTAGATACCAGAAACCTAATTAAGTCTTAAAACCACTTTCTATCAAGTCATTGAGGCAGATTCCAAGCAGATGTTTGGGGTCATTCCCTTACCCCCATAAATACCACTAGGAGGAGGAACCATTAATTACATGATGTACGACACCCGGCATGAGCCGACTGTAACCGTGGGTATAAAATCAGCTGGGATTCTTCCCCAGGGCACAGCCTTGAGCTACAGTTCCCTTCCCAGTACTGTGATGACAACGGGCCAGCATCACCCCTGTGGCACCCTCGGGGGCCGTGTGCCCCCAAACCAGCCCAGCAAACTCCAACCCTGCTCATTTTGGGCCTCCAGAAAATGTGAGAAGAAACAGGAGAGGAAAATGGATGGCTAGCACAGCGAGCTTTTTACGTGGCCACATGAGAACGATGCCCTAAGTACACTGGATTTGCAGCCTTCTCTCCTGATCTTTAACACCTAAGACCTGAACGCTCCAGCTGGAGCCCTGGCATCTCCAGGGCAAGGCTCAGCGTCAGCTGCTCCCACTCACTTGGATAATCAGATCTTTACCACTTGGCATTTAAGATTGATTAGATCACAGAGGGAAGTGACAATAGGTCATTTATCGATTTCATGAGCGTATTTGAGACAGCTGCAAGGGATGGGGTCAACCCCACCAGCTGCACCTGCACAAATGCAGTGACCTTTGCGGGGGGCTAATCACAGAATCACCAGGTTGGAAGAGACCCATCGGATCATCGAGTCCAACCATTCCCATCAAACACTAAACCATGTCCCTCAGGACCTCGTCTACTCGTGCCTTAAACACCCCCAGGCAAGTTCAGGTTCAGGCAAGTTCCAGTGGGCACATCAAGTCCCCTTCCACAGCAGCACTGCGCGATCATTATTTTCCTTGCTTTCAAATCCATAGATTTTCAAGTTTATCCCTTGATAACATGTCACAAGCCACTTTTGGGGACTAACTTCACACCAGCTGCTCTGGCAGCTCTATTCACACTGCTGCTTCGGTATTTCCACTCTAGCAGCCACACTTCTGCTTGGGGTCCCACAAACACAACGTTAAGAAGAACCTCCCTTCACTTAACCCAGAGCAACAACACCCAAACAGGCTTTGGAGAAGAAGCTTCAGCCTTCTAGGTTCCTCCCAGCAGAGAGCAACGCATCACTTGCCGCGGCTCCCGGGGCAGTGACGCATCTCCGTGCTCTTACAGCTTGAGGGAGGGCTGGGAGAAATTATTTCCTGCAGTATCTTAGCAAAGACCAAAGAAAACCAAACTATTAATGGCTGTGAAAAAACCCTACACAGATTTTTTTCTTTTTTTTTTTTCCTCTAAAGTCAGCCGCCAACCTTTGGCATCCAGAACTGAGTGTGGGTGGTTTTTGAATGCCTTGAATCCCAAACTACAACCTACGAATAACCAGTGCAGGTAGGATATGGCAGAGGCACCTCAGTCCTCACCGCCCCCCAGGGCACAGAAGTGGGGGGCAGCAAGCCTGCATCCCCCCCCGGGCAGCTCATCCCACCCGGAGCACAGCAGCATCTCGGGCTCACAGCTGGATGCAGGAGTCCCAGAGTCTAGTCCTGCCTCCCAGCAGTTATTTCTGCTTTTGAAAATACGTTTGTAATTGAATGGCATTTTAATATAAAGCAAATAAAATAAAATGAAAAAAAAAGCACTTTGAAGGAAGCAGAAATCAGCCAAAAGCCTCAACAATTAGGCTACAGCAAGAGGCTCCCTCCCTCCCGCAGAAACCCAGCCCTGGGTTTCAAGCTGGAAAGAACAGATTTACTGGTTAGACAATTAGTTTAATTGCTCAACCAGACAATTAAAGAATAAAAGTGAGTATGGACCCACACCAGCCGTGCTCAGGGCTGCATGGACCCACCACCACGCCAAGCCCTGGCTCCCCCAGGAGCCCCTCAGCAACCCCTTCCCACACCCCTAAGGCTGGGAACCACAGCAGAAGCAAATTCATCCCCAATTTTAATGTTTTCAGGTATTATTTCCAAGGCTAGCGAGCCCTCTTCTTGTGTAAAGATGCTGGAGCCCTAGCAGAACATCCTACACAACATTCAGGCTCGACATAAGGAAAAAATTCTTCACAGAAAGGGTCATTGGGCATTGGAACAGGCTGAACAGGGAGGGGGTTGAGCCACCTTCCCTGGAGGGGTCTAAGGGACGGGTGAACGAGGTGCTGAGGGACATGGGTTAGTGTTTGATGGGAATGGTTGGACTCGATGATCCGGTGGGTCTCTTCCAACCTGGTGATTCTGTGATTCCATGATTTACATCCCCAGGTGGGAGCGGCCGTTCCAACACAGCCCATCAGAGCATTGCCCCCCTCCTCAGTGGGAGCAGAGTTTAAAAAGAGTCTCNGATGAGTGGACGGGGTCCTGAGGGACATGGTTTAGTGTTTGATGGGAATGGTTGGACTCGATGAGCTGGTGGTTCTCTTCCAACCCGGTGATTCTATGATTTTTCCAGCCACCAAGAGGTGATTTTACGTCTTGTTTCGATCCGCTCAAGCTAGCTGAGAGAGAAAGAGGAGTCCCCCCGCTGCGGGAGGCGATGGGAATTGGTTGGAGTAGAGACTGGTGGGAATGGTTGGACTCGATGATCCGCTGGGTCTCTTCCAACCTGGTGATTCTGTGATTCTACGACCCAGCGGGTCCTTTCCGAGCTGGTGACTCCATGGGGAGCCCTGGGGCCCAGTGGTGGCCCCGCAGCCAACCCTGCTGCCCCCCGAGCCCTGCTGGGTCCCAGTCCTGCTCTCCCCTCCGCTCACACGCCTCCTCCTGCTGCTCCTCAAAGCAAAAACCCTCTCTGGAACCCTCGGTAACGACAGCACAAAGTAAAAACAGGCACACGAAGCTGCGCAACAGGCGCTTTTAAACTCTCTGAAACCTGCTCTGTGCCCTACCGACTCCTTTCAGGCTCAGGGTAGGTGTTTTCCCTGCCCCGTGGCAGCTCCAGCGGGTGAACCAAACGGCTGCAAGCAGCTTGTTCGCCTTACAACCACGGTTTTTTAGCTTGTGGGACCTTTTGGGAGCCGCTCAGAACCCGCGGAGCCCCGAGAACCCGCCCCGGGTCGGCTCCTTTCCCCGTTCTCCCTCAGCCTAAAGCCCCTTCGGAGCCTCCGCGGTGCCTCAGCGGAGGAGCCGCCGGGCAGCATCCTCGGGGGGTTCAAAACAACCCGTATCCCCCCCAGCCCGGGGGGACAAACTCGACTCGCTCCTTCCCCCGAGCGCGGCCGCCCCGGGCAGCGACAGCCCCATCCCCTCCCCGGCTCACCCTGGAGATGGTCAGCGGGGCGCTGAAGTCCTTCCCTCCCACCAGGCGAAAGCCCCAGGGCGAGGGGCCGCGCAGGGACACGGAGCGGGACATCGCGGCGGCGGCTCCGCTCCCCGCGCCGGCGGCTCCGCTCCCGCTGCCGCCCAGGCCCCGCCCCGCCCCGCCCGCCGCCTCGCGGCTCGCCCGGAGATCCCCGCTCAATCTCCTTTAGTTCAGCACGAAACCGCTCCCCCTAGTCCTGCCCCTGAGCCACGGCCCCTCCCCAGCTTCCCTGCAGCCCCTCTCAGCGCTGGGAGCTGCTCTGAGGTCTCTCCACAACCTCCTCTAGGCTGAACAACACCAGCTCCTCAGCCCGGCCTCACAGCAGAGCGGCTCCAGCCCTCACATCGGCTCCAGCCCTCACATCGGCTCCAGCCCTCCTCGNGATCTGGTGGGTCTCTTCCAACCTGGTAATTCTATGATTCCATGATTCTATGGTTGGTTTCTGGGCTCTGAGTGCACGTTGCCAGCTCATATTGAGCTTCTCATCCACCAGCACCCCAAGTCCTTCTCTTCAGGGGCTGCTCTCAATCCATTCTTCTCCCAACATGTAACTGTGCTTGGGATGGCCACGACCCAGCTGCAGGGCTTCCACAGGTTGATAAATGCATAATCAGGGCTGGTTTGTTCATCGCAAGCAGTAGATAGAAGGAGGAAAAAAAAGTGGAAATTTCAAGAATACAGTCAGGTTGGTTTTAAAGCGGTTTAGGAATGCTTCACAGTCATCGCTTGGCCAGAAGATGAACTTCCAAGAAAACAGACAGATTAAGTTTAAAGCAGTTTGGGGATTTCTTGACTGATGCACCAATTCAGGGGGCTCTGCGGCAGCACCAGGCACCGCAGAGCATCCCTGCTGGAATCGGTGACCACTGGAGCACCCGGCAGAGGGGCCTTAATGTGCTGGTTTGTAGGCATGCGGCGCTGGCTCGGAGTTGGGATGGGTGGGCAGCACAGCTGCTCGGCATCTCCTTGAAAGCTGAGGGCAAACCTCAGAATGCCTGCGCTTGGGAAAGTTCCCTCTCTTCCTGGAAAGGGCTGGGCTGGAATAACCCACTTCAAAAAAAAGGACCTAACAAAGGAGTCACTGTTTGAAAAGTCCAGCTCCATCAAGTACCTTCTTGTTCCCCGGTTTCTGCGAGCTTGATTTATGTGATATTCGCTCTGAAGTCTCTTTGCAGGCGTTTGCTCGGGACACGGGAAGGTTTGTGCGACCGTTTCACCGCTGCGTCCGCATTATCCAGTCTGGGACAGGGCTGAGAGCTGAGACTTTTAAACACGCTCCCGAGCTGTGCTGCAGCCCTGTGATTGAGCAGAGTGAACCCCAAACACATTAACCTTTGTTTGCTTTGCTGAAAAGGTACCTCCAGAGCAGCAGCGCAGCTGGTGCCAGCAGAGCTTTCACCCAAACTCTTTGTTCCACGTGAGCGCACGCGCCTCACCGAGAGCGGCTGAAGGAGCTGCCTGTCTGTGCCGTGGGGATGAATCATACCTCCTCATTCCTGTGTGATATCACCCAGCCTGCAGAAGCCTGGGAGGAGGCTGGCCTGAGGTTTGCATTAGAAAATCTGCCCAGTCCCACAGAGAAATTTGCCTCGTGGAGAGTCGGAGGACTCGATTGTGTCCCACGACTCCTGCTCTCGCTGCTTGGTGACGAGGAGCGCTTCCCCGAAGGGCCGGGTTAAATAAGTGCACAAATGCAATGTGTCAGCGCCGGCACCTCCTTCCTCTTGAAGCGGGAAGAAAAAAAATCCTTTCTGTAAGAGAAACTAAGCTGGCTGGAAAGCAGCAGCAATAAAAACAGAGGAGAGGAAAAGAGCAGGGGGAAAAATGGAGACGGCAGCTCTGTGGAGTCAAACATTTTCCACTGGCATCCATCGGGCCGTCGTTACTGCGCTCAGGCAAACCAGGGGGGTTTCAAAGCAATTTGTTGGTGTAGGAACTAGATGATCAAAAGACAGAAATCCCCGCTATTAAAGTATTCATTTCAAAAGCCGACAGGAAAGCAGCTGGCTCCGAGGCCCTTTCTCTTCAAGGCCTTTTGAATGCTAAGCCAGGGTTATGCCTCGTGAAACTTAAGGCTCATCAAAAACATAACCCGGTTAAAACACGAATAGAATTACCCAAATCAGTATAAAATTGTGGCTGTGCTTGTTCCAAATGCATTAAACTGAGCTGAAGTAAAGGCAGTTTTACCCTGGATGAACCTGTCTGCAGCTGAACCGCTCCTGATGGGAAGGGTCCACATGCAGAGCAGCCCTCGGGTTTCAGACCTGCACCCGGAATGAATTTGCTTGTCTCTCTATCAGCAACAGACTTTTCCCCCCAGGATTTGGGGAATGAGACCATCAGCACAAGAACTCCACATTTCACGGGTGTCTCATTTTCCTTTAGTTGCTCACACATGTGCTTTCTTTGAGCGAAGCCAACACCATTTCGCAGCCTGCAAAGGACCCAGTCGAGCTCTTACTTCAATCAACCAAAGTAGACTCACAGATTCCTTTTTTTTTTGTCTTTGATAACTTGAGGGTTTTTTTAATTATGTTTCAAGTCATTTCCAGTACCTAATTGGAGTTCTACTTCTGGAACAGACATCAACAGACGCAACAGAAGATGATATGAACCTTCCCGTGGGAGCAAGCCTTAACACGCAGCTGAAACACGGTATCTCCAACATGTTCATTCTTCAGCGGAGTGTTGAAACCCTATAGTGAGCTCTGACAAAGACCACACATTATCCAAAGGGGAGGTCAAACATGTTCATGAATTCAATCTCATCACTCCATTTGCTTTCACTTTTTCCCCCCTCAATATTTTCCTCGGTGCTTTTTTTTTCCAGTATTTTTCCACCCCGAAGCCTTATCGCCTCTTTGTTTCTTGTTTGAATATTCCATTCTGACTCTCCTTTTGCCACTGGTGACACTCTCGGTTTCCTTCCTTTGTTATCACAGACCGACTGGGTAAACTGCGGATATCCAGCTTTGTCTCCCAGTTTGAATGAGCACTAAGGTTTTCCACTTGCCACCCTCACAACGTCTAGCAGAGGTTGCGTGCTTATCTGGGAGGCCTGATGACGACCTCCCTACACTGTTTTTGAACATCGGCCCACACGAGAGTGATTTTAAGCATTGTCATGGCTTGATAGCTCTTCTCCAGGTCAGATTTTCCTACTCTACCAACTGCCTTCTCCTGGACTATGGCTGCTTCTCCCTTGAGTGGTTTCAGGAAGCCGTAAATACTGTGTAACAGAGATCTGGTGGAAGAAATGAGATCCTCTGATATTTTTACATCAGTTTAAGGGTAATAAGTTAAGGCTTGGGTCATTATGAACATTTTCTCCAACGTTTTCCTCTTATTAGGATGGTAGTTAGTCATTCATAAATGACTTGATAGACACAATTTGGTTATCAGTGATGAAACCCTGTCCTTTGTGCTGCCCCCAGGCTCTTCTTGAAAGATTTTATATTTAGACTGTGAAGAAAATACCTGATAAACCTTCTAAGTTCAGTAAACAGCAGCATTTGTCAGACAGGTCTGCAAAACGCTTGCTAAGGTGAAGCTTCTTTGTTTTTCAGATTTTAAGAATTCAGCCACTGTATAGATGGATGGGGTTTTATGTCGAGGTCTCAAAACCTCTACCTGTACAGCTGGGATTGCTAGAGCAGAGGCATCGATGATCCGGTGGGTCTCTTCCAACCTGATTATTCTATGATTCTATGATTCTCTCTCCCTTGGTTTCGTACACCCCAACTTGCCAAGTTGCTCTGCGTATCATCGCGCAACTCCCCTTGTTGCTCTTTGAAGTAGCCAACTCCTCTACAATGAAAAGTTCAATTTTTTTTAAGTAACATCCATCAAGTTCTGAAATACTTCTTGCGGCTTATTTGTCCAGAGGTTCCAGATGGACGGCGACTCTGAAAGAGCTTTTATCACCCTGATGTCTGAAATAGCAAATATGAAATTCCAACCTCCATTTAATTTTATCACCTGAGAATGTAAATGCTGCTATCATCAAGTTAAGAAAAATATTTTTATAGCCGCCTCGTTTCAACTCATGGTGGTTACCCAAGGCATAAGGTCTTTCTCTCTCAGTGTAGCTGCTGTTGGATACGCTTGAAGTTAATATACACATATATTTCACAGGAGACACTTTTTATCCATACAAGCATTCATATTTAATTTTTACATGAAGGTGGGATTCTAGGACAGGTCCTTGGCTGCAGAGCGGAGCAATCAGTACAGCCCCTTTAGACCATTTGTGAATGGTTTAATACAGAGATTCGACCTTCAAGCATAGCTTTAAACACCAAGCTGGAATGAGTTTGGGGGCTAAATTTCAGAGTCAGTGGCTCACAGTTTGCGTTTGAAACCCATTCCTTGTGAACGTCCTGCTGTGTGTTCCAAGGTTGGTTGTTCCTCCTGCTATTTGCGATTGGAAGTGGTCCTTGAGAGTGATGCTGATCACATGCATTCAAAATTCTTGCGGCAGTGAAGACTTTAAGCGATGTCCCCTGGCATTTGTACCATTTTCCCTCCCAGCAGTCAGTGTGTCTCAGAGCATAACCTCTTCTCCTTTCGTACGTTAATCAGCTCTCCTTGACAGTTTCATCTTAATTCCCATTGTCTACATGAGCCCTTCCCAGTGCCTTCCTAACCTGATGGGATTCACATATAACAGATTTGTAAGAGCTTCAGTTTATTTCTTTACTTAATAGCTAAAAAAATCCCCAAATGTCAAAAAAAAACCCCTAACATCCTGTGAAAACAATTAATTTTGGAACTCATTTGGATGAAGTCCAGGCAAATCTCAGCCCTATGGCAGACTGAACTGCAGGTTTCCAAAGGATTACTCGATTTATAGGCTTTGCGGGATCTCTCAGATCTGAGTTATTATTTTGGCTTTTGAAAGTTCCTTGGCAGGTGCCCAAGTGTGAGGAGCTGTCATTCTGAATTCCACTTAATTCATTTGTTTGTCTAAATCATTCCTAAAAAGTTTATCTCGCGGATCTAAGCATCCCGTGGAGAAAAATCCAGCTGTGGTATAAATCACTAGGATAATGAAAGAAATCTCATTAGTCCAGCAGAATTTCTTGTTCTATAACCGCGTTCAGGTGAAGCAGACTGTGGGCTCCCTAGGCTCTCCAGCTTTTTAGGGTACATGAGAAACTGTGCTGTGCATGATCTTGGATTCTCTTAAACGCCGTGAAGCAGACACAGAGTCACAGTAAAAACCAAGGTAAATCCTTCGTAAGGTGTGCTCAGAGGGAGAAAAGTGGCAGGGCCTGACTCAAACACATTTTATTCTTTGATTCCAGCAAATATTAATGAGCTATTTTATAGTATTCTAATCATAGAATCATAGAATCGTGGAATATTTTGGGTTGGAAGGGACCTTAAAGCCCATCCAGTTCCACCACCTCTGCCACGGGCTGGGACACCTCCCACTGGATCAGGGGCTCCAAGCCCCATCCAACCTGGCCTTGAACCCCTCCAGGGATGGGGCAGCCACAATGTCCCTGGACAACCTGTTCCAGGGCCTCATCACTCTCATCGTGAAGAAATTCTTCCTTACGTCTAATCTAAATCTGCTGCTCTCCAGTTTATACCCATTATCCTTGCTCATCAGAGCAGGACTTCGTACAGCTGGGGTTTTGCAGCCTGCTGAGTGGTGAGGATCAATCCGTACCTCACAGACGTTGCAGACTAAACACAAGATAAGAGCCAGCAGATCAGCTTCCCGAGGGGGGACACGGGGAAGCAAGGACACAGCGTGGTTGGCTCGTGTCGGAGCGCAGCAGCAGCCTGTTTGTGACCGCGGGCTCCCTCGCTGAAGGCTGTGAAGAAGGATGAGGCAGCTCAGTGAGGCTCATGGAAAGCTCACAGTGTTCCATCAGGCTGTTTACACAGCACAGACTTTCTATATTCCCTGCTTCCTATTAATTTTGATGAAAAATTAGTTGGTTATGTGTTCATCCCGTTCTCAGTCCCACTTTCTAGCTCAGGTGGCAGAGCAAAGAGGAATAAGTGTCTGTTTGCTTGGGTCTAGTCTTACTCCTGGCTTCTAATCCCCGGAGTGAGACTAAGCTGGTGCTGAGCCTGGACAGGGACCCTGCCACCCCCCCATCCGTCCTGCTGCCCAGGCTGGAGGAGACGCTCAGCTCCTTTTCATCTCACCCATGAGGCCGCAAGCCCAGAATGTATCGACCAGATGCAAGGAGCTGGCCTGTTTGCTTTGGGGGTGCACGATCTCCTCCCGATGGCTTCAGCTGCTGCCCTGGCGCTGATAGCAAGGGCAGGATTAACCGCGGCTCTTCCCCTACATGAGCCGTAACCTTCTCACAGACACGGCAGAGTGACTGACGAGCAGCAGTTGAGAAAATAACAAGAAATACTGGCATAATATTGTGAGCAGAAGATGAGATTACAAGTGATCTGCTTTTTCTGTGAGGCTAATTGTTCCCATTATGGGATTAAACTGATTGATTTCCCATCAGAAGTGCTGCCTGGGAGAACAAAGTCAGAGGCTCTGGTAAAATGTGAGTCACTCCAGTGAGCAGCTAAACACTGAGGCTTTGTGCTTTTCTCTTGTGCAATCACGACAGATGTCAGCTGTTGGTGTACGCTGCAAACAAATTTGGTACATTTTTAGTAGGATTTTAACCTTCTCCGACGTTCCTTGACCTTCTCTGAACTTCCTTGACCTTCTTTGACTTTCTCTGATGTTCCTTGACCTTCTCCGACCTTTCCTGACCTTCCCTGACCTTCCTTGATCTTCTCCGACCTTCTCCGAAGGTAGTCCCATCAGGTATTGCTACATGGGGGCGTTGGTCGGTAGCTGACTGACCATGAGCCAACAGTGGCCCAGGTGGCCAAGAAGGCCAATGGCATCTTGGCTTGGATCAGACACGGTGTGACCAGCAGGGCCAGGGAGGTTCTTCTCCCT
>WAAB01018457.1:689-19361 GCA_013389865.1 Piaya cayana | reverse complement strand
AGCAGTCTGGCCGTTATTTTGAGTGTTTAGGGGGCATTAGGATAATCAGTGATTCCACCTAATAGAGAGCCAGATCCCTCTGTCTCTTTTTCAACACATTCAGCTCCTTGTGTTTCCCAGCCTTCCCCTGGCTTCCTTAGGAAAGACCAGGCTGTGGAGTAAAACTATCTTATGTTCTGAAAAAAACAGCAAAAAACACTGACAAATGAAGGTGCTTGGAAAGCAGATGTTGCCAAGATTTGAAGTATTTTCTTCCTTACATTATGGTAATGGATCTGTATCTGAACTTCAATTTATTATTAGGAAAATAACTCCCATCTGCCTCTCTGACTGAGTCATTTTAGGGCCTTTTGCAAGCGTTATCTCCGAGTTTGTCCTCACACACAGGATGAATCACGTTTCTAACAAATGAGTGAGACTGTGGCATCAAATAACCAATTCCAAGGCAAACAGGCAGCTCGCGCTACAAGAGATTGTATCCAGTGTTCTAACGATATTCCACTGTAACTAAACCATTAGCATCTTTTAAACATATCACACCAATTAATATTTGATTGCCAGAGAATATGGTATTTTTATGGGTGTATAGGAATGCAAGGTGAGGGGTCACAAGGCTGAACAAATCCTACCCCTTCTGGAGTTTCATAAAATGTACAGGAAGGATTCATTGTTCAGCCTTTTTAATCCCTCTATGCCTCTTCAGCAATTTCATGTGGATTTTTTGGTGGGCTTTTGACCTTATGGTGCTCTCAGGCTCGTTAGTCTTTCTCAGCAGCAGCAATGTTGATCGGTTGATGATTCTGCTGAGTGTGGCCAGCAGTGGCTCCTGGGCTGGGTGCCCCACGCAGCCACACAGACCCCGGCATCACCCCCACTTGCCTCTTTGCAGAGAAACTCCTCAGGCCCGAGTTGCGTAGTTTTTCTTCAGTTCACCCCAAGAACCATTCACTGCTTCTCTCAATACCTTAATTTCAGCGCTACTTTCACACCAATCGGTGTTGCTGCCGGGAGAGAAAGGAGGCAAATACTTGGCACCGGTCAGTGTTTACTTTTCTGTTCTCATGGGCGCGGAGTCGATTGTGCCTGTTCAGAATGTCTCTGGAGAAGCATGAATAGTTTAAACATGTGTTCAAGGAAGCTTTTTTAGTTTATGGGTCCCCAGGTATTTTTCCAAGTTGCGCTTTTGTAGAATTTCTTCAAGAGGTGTGTTATTGTTCCTCTGACAGGGACTGAAAAAATACTCCTGGACAGGCTGTACTTTGCAAATGAAGTGGAATCACTGAGTTAGTGCTGGGGGCAGCCCGGCACGGCTCCAACCCCTCGCTCACCTCCCCGGGGCTCCCACGTGTGGCCCCTCTGCCTGGCACAGCCCGACCACCCCATGACAACAGGGAATCATAGAATCATAGAATCACCAGGTTGGAAGAGACCCAGCGGATCATGGAGTCCAACCATTCCCATCAATCACTAACCCATGTCCCTCAGCACCTCATCCACCCACACCTTAAACCCCTCCAGGGAAGAGGAATCAACCTGCTCCNAGCCTCTGCCAATGCCCAATGATGCTTTCTGTGAAATATTTCTTTCTGATATCCAGTCTGCCCCTCCCCTGGCGGAGCTTGAGGCCATTCCCTCTGGTCCTGTCCCCTGTCCCTTGGCAGAAGAGCCCAGCTCCCTCCTCTCCACAACCTCCTCTCAGGTAGTTGTAGAGAGCAATGAGGTCTCCCCTCAGCCTCCTCTTCTCCAGGCAGGGGAGAGTCCCTCTGGGTCAGCACAGCCAACCTCTTCAGTCCTTTTGGGTGCCTGTCAAGTGAATAATCCTTAAATCCAGCAGACGTCAATGTAACCTTCTGGGGGAAACCAAAATCCATTGAGTTTCTTGTGTGGCATTGATCTGACAAGCTGAAGAAGGAGACATGTCTGGGGCTCTTGAAACGCCACAGAATCCTCGAGCAGGTACGCAGATGAGTTCACCAGCAGAGAGAGGTTCCTCTGCATCTCAATCATTGGACATCAACTGCTGATGACTCATTTGGAAATGATTTGTTGGCAGCTCGTCCCCAGCCAGCACGCAGCCTCCATCCAACCGTTCCCGCAGACCCCCTCGTCGCGCACGCTGTTTCCGTGCTCTCGGGCAGGGATGAAATCCAGCTGACAGCAGACATCAGGGGGAGGAAAAAAAAAATCTCTGAGAGTTTCTGATCCTGTGAGGGATTTGAGAAAGGGAAGAGTGGAAGCCCCTTTGCTGACCTTGGCAAAAAAAAAAGTTCAGAGAGCGCTGTCAGGAAAATATTCTTCACAGAAAAAGTGAGGCAGCTTATTAGGTCGTCTTCTATTTCTGTGACTATGAAGACAGAATTCATGAGTAAGAGGCTGTTACAGCCAGTATCCAGCTGAGTAGTTACAACATGCTCAGGGAAGCCCACTTTTTCTTTCCTTTCGGACCATCAAATGTGATATTTTTAGTGCTGGACAGAGCTTTCTCCTCTGCAATGACACACGGTTCCTGTTAACTCATCAGATTGGGTCACCAAAAAAAAGCTAAAAAAGAGAGAGAATCGCAATATCCCGTTAGATCCGGGCATCAGCTCGAGGTGGGATGGTCCGGAGAGACTTTCTGCTGCTGAATCGCACCCGAGCAGCGGAGCAGGCGGGACGCAGGAGCCCGAACAAACCGCAAAGCCCGTTCCTGGTTTGAATGGAGCTCTGGTTAATTTAGCTCCATTTATGGAGTCATTTTATGTTAGGCAGAACAATTATGGTGCTTTAGGGCTGCTTCATGTGAGACAAAATATGTGATGACCTAAACAAATACTGAAATCCACAAATTATACCCAGGTGGCAAATTTGTTGTTTGTGTCTTTAAAAGCCTTTTTTTTATATAATCCTCCTCGTGGGCGGCCGCCCACGAGGAGGATTATATAAAAAAGGCTTTTAAAGACACAAATCGTAGAGGCTGGCTGGTGTCAGTCTGCGGAGCTGTGTCCAAGCGCATTCATCTCTGCTGCTTCGTGCCAGCTAGCGGTTTGCCTCATATATTTTCATGTTCTTATGCTGAGAAAACTCTTAACTCTCATTGCCGTGCTGCTCTTTTCAGAAAAAAAGAGGAGCCGGAGCGATTGCTGTGGAAATTTTAAGGGAAATAGGATAATTTGTAGAGGTCTAAGGGGTTGTAGAGGGTCGAGGAGGTTGTGCCCACTGTGGCTTTGGGGCTGTCGGGCTGCGGCGGCCACAATCCTGCAGCTGCTCAGCAGAACCTTCTCCACGGCTGGATCTGATCCGTCTCTTCCCATCTCCCCCTTCCTGCGTGCCAGCGTCTCGCTGGTTTGGATGCAGTTTCTCCATCGCCGGAGTTTTCTTCTTCTCCCATCTCGCACCCCCAGGGTTGTGTAACTCCTCTGTAAAGCGTTCTCAGGAGGGTTTTTTATTGTCTCTTTATTTTTTTTCCCCTCTCGTAGGCAGCCAAATCACATCCACCTAAAACATTCTATGCAAGAAACTAAAGTAATTTCCTCTAAACGTTCATTCGAGGCTTGTTAGTTTATAAAGAAACCTGGTTCTCTTCCATCGCCCTTCCCAGGCGCTTCCTCTGCATTCCTGGCCTGCGTGTCAGTAGGAAATGCAGGTGCCTCAACCTTCGCCTGCTGGCACCCTTCCCATGAGAGAACAAAAGTGTGAAGCCGTTCGCCTTGAATACTCAGCCCAATCATTTCCTAAACCCTCCTGGTGTAGGAGGTTTGCAGGTCCTATTACAGATGCTAAGCGCTCTTAAAAATGCTTCCCTATAGATCTATAAAATATGTGGGGTCAGTTCCTCTGTGAGCCAGTGTAGCCTTGGGGACTGAAAAAGTGACAGCTGAGCCCTCTTGAGTGTGGGGACACTCCCATGGTTCTCTGTCCTTGTTGGATGCGTGGTCCCTGACTCCCTCACTGAAAGCATCGGGATGCTGCAGGGACATGGATGCAGACAGACACGAGTTCCAGGTGCTGTGTCATGCACAGATGCCCCCAGAATGATTTGGGGCTGTAAAAAAAGACCTTTCTGGCCCATCGGAGGTGCCTAAGAGGGAAGTTTCTGAGTGAGGCTGGAGCCTAAATGGGATTTACTTTTGCTGAATGCACTAAGGGGCCCCCCAAACATTTTGTGCTTTGGCTCCGGTCCAAGCCACGTGAGCCTCCCCATCAACGTGGCTTTGTGGAGCAGCCCAGAAGGAGGAATGGATTGCTCGTGATATTTCCCAGGCATTTGCTTTATAGTCACTGAAGACAAAATGTATTTGGTTCCTAATGAAAGAGGGATGTTTCTAAGCATAATGAAGTTCTTGCCTTTGTTTTTGCTTTTCATAGCCCGGCATTATGGGATGTATAAACCCACCCCATTTGTTTTCCATTACCTGCAAGTGAATTCCCCCATAAGACCACCACTGAGCAGATCCTATTGAGGAGGCCAGCCCTGCTTCCACAGTCCCATCTCCCAGGCTCAGCTGGACCCCTGGCCCTGGCTCACCTCACCGCAGAGCATCAGCCAGGTGATGCTGGATGCCTGCATCCATCCTGGGCAAATACAGCATGTTCTTCCTAGCACGGTGTGTCTCAGTCTCTTGGAGAGCCGACACTGCTCCTGGAAGCTCCCTGAGGAGCAGTGGGCGGCAGAAGCCACCCTGAGGGGGTGACACCTGGAGGGGCCCGTGACTCCTCTCCCCTGGCACTCGCTGCTCTCCCAGCTGGGTATTTTGAAAGCACGTGGAAAATCAAGCATGCTGTGATGGACGCCTTCCACGTGAAGTCTGCTTGCCAGAGCTTACGGGCTGAGGCTTCATTTCCTTGGGTGTCTGGAAGTCACGTTAGGAGCACCTGCTTCTCTTCATGGCCGGTAACTGACACACAGCCCTATATTTCTTCTGTGTTTAATGAAGGAATGACTGCCTAAAGGACTCGATGCAGAATTCCAGTGTTGTTAAAGATGTGCCAACGTCTTCTTCTGAAATCTTTAGTTCCCACCAAAGTCAGTGGAAAGATGTCTTTTAACTTGCTGGGGCTGAGCTGGGGTTGTATTTGAGTTCACTTCAGGATAACCTCGAGGAAACCAATTGTTTTCTAAACATGGAAGAAATCATACATTCCACCTGCTGGGATTGCCAAGGAAAAAGATGAGGGGTGGTTTTTTCAGCTTTAGGCTTTTTGCTGTGGGACCAGGTGCTCTGAAGAGGTTTTTGCTGAGATCAGTGCACGTACGACCACTGTTGTACTCCTAGTATTGGTAACAACATGATCAGACCGTGATCCTGTTAAGAAAAATAAGAGTTCCCACAAGTCTTAGTGTATCTTGTGGGGTTCTTGAGTTGAACTCAGCCAATCCTGATGAATTGGGGTGTACCTGCCGCATACACTGTTGCAGCTGAATTCAGGGCAGCAAGGATGCTCTGCAGAATCTAGAATTCTAGTTAAACCAAATCAATGTTTCATTAAAGTGAACAGGTCTTCTGCTTGGATGTATCAGCTCTTCCTGATCATGATGCTCTGTGAAGGAGACTGTAAAGCTGCTGAAATCCAACACACTTTTGCAATCAGTGTTGCAGATCATCTCTCATCAATGTGAGACTTGTCAGGATACTCTCTGCGCCAGCAGTTTATGAACCAACTGATTTATTAATCAGTTTGTTAGTAATCAGAGATCAATTCTTTGGATGAGGGGCACCTAATGAGTGTCTCAGTTGCTACTGCACTGAACACCAAAACGTCTCTGAATTAGCCTCTCTGTATTGGAGTCTTTCCCCAGAATAAACTGTATTAGTCTGGATTATTGGCTCCTTTAGAAACTCTACAACAACACTGCAATTCAGAGAGGCTTTATAATTAATTGCACTTGATTTGATTTTTAAAATAGGCCCCAAAGTTCATAAGAATTTGCTCTTTATTTATTCCTTGAGCCTAAGCTACATTTTTTTGCCCTTTTTTTATGTGGTGGGAGCCAAAACAGGCATTACAGATCTTGGGCTGCGGTGTTTTGTGAGTCAATGTCTGCTTTACAGAGGAAGATAAGTCATGGTTGCCATTGGGTTTGTTTATATGGAATCACGTTAATTAACTGCTGAAGACATGCCTTGGGTTCACATCACTTCATTGGTTTTGGGCTGTGCTCATCCTGGCTAAACACAGCTTATTTTCAGCTGCTGCCCTTTCCTTCCCTTCCAGTTGTTTGCGTCTCCGTGCCCCGGCGTGAAATACACGGAGGCGTTTTAGCCAGAACCCCCAAATCCCCATCACCGCCTTCACGGTGGGTGCAGCTGTGAGTCCTGGCTCAGGAGAACAACTCCACGAGGCTGGAGCCAGTGGCTGCCCCACCATCCCGGAGCAGCACGGGGAGCAGCTCCTCCGCTGCCCTCCCTGCGCCCGGGAAGCGCCGTTCGAATGGGCCACGACTACTGCGAGCAGCTCGCCCAGCCTCTCCGTTGGCTTTAGAGGCTGGAGAGAGCCTCAGCGAAAGAGCCTTTGCCAACTTGTCTCAGCTAAGCTTCTGGCCCCACGTGTTCGTTGACTCACTGCTAATTGTTTATTTGAGGAAATCAGTGGTGCCTCTTAAATGTGGATTTTTACTGGCAAAGGCAGCACGGGAGTCTGGATGCTCAACTGTTTCCATTTTAGCCAGAAACTTGGAGGTGGCAGAGAGGACAGGCCTGGCCAAGCACCTGATCGACGAGGATGCCTGTTTGCAGGGGAAAAAAAAGGAGGTTTGTTAAAGGAGAAACCCCACCGGGTGCAAGAGTGGGGATGGGATGAGCTGGGGAGGGCAGAAACAGGCCAGCTCTGGCTGCTTGCTGTGAGAGCGCAGGGAAATGTGCTCTGCCTTGGCTCTGCTCCCCTCCAGGGTCGGCATCCATTCTCCAAACATTGTTTGATTGTCAGCTCCATTGCTGCCTTCCACTAACAGCTCCACATACCCAGGCTGCTCCGTGTTGAGCGGTGGTGCAGGAGCTGGGGCAGATCACAGCCCTTTGCCCTGCATCCTCCTCCTCTTCCCTCTCCCTGTGGGGCACAGAGCTCCCTCCTCACCCTCATCCTCTGCTGGAGCTGGGAAAGGGTTCCCCAGCCTCAACTCTGCTAGGTAATTCCTAGCGGCTCTCCTGGGGATGCTCCCTGCCTTGGGAGGATTTATAGGCATGAAAATGCATTTGACTCTCCCTGCAAAGTCAAAATTTGTGTTTCTGGTCTCTGGGGCGGACAGCAGATGTGAGCAGGGACTGCTACACTCCCGATAATTTAGCGTAATAATGATGTTAGCAAAGGCCACACGGCCAACTTGATTGGGAAGGAAACTAATTACCCTGCCAGAGCGTTGCCACAAATGCTTTAAGATCAATGAACACAGACTGGTCTCAAATGAAATCCACTCATTGTACCAAGACGACCGTAACATCTTGCGCATATTTATTGCCAAGAATGTTGGCTTTGGGGTTATTTGACAAAGCGCGGCCTCAGCTGCTCCCTGCTCTTTGGCACCGTGGCAGGAGACCATGGAAAACAGGGGATCCTGTTCCACAGGCTTTTAGGAAGGAGAGGGGGAAAAAAGGAAAAGAAAGGCAACGTAGGGTAATTTTTACAACAATGTCTTAATTATATAAACAAGCAAGTTGATAGATTTTGTGTGATTTTTATTTCCTGCCTATAAAGAGGGGATTTTTTCGTGGGGGAGAGTAGCCTCCCTGCTATTTCTCCCTTTGACCTCTGCACTACCCCGACTGTGGCTGGGATGACAGATGTACATCGAGGCACTCAGAGCAGTGACATTGAGAGGAAAAATGACTCATCCAGCATGAACGCCCCCAGGAAAAATGAAATCCCTTCGGACAGAGAGAGGTGTTAGACCAGCAGCTTAATTTAGGCCACTTTGTCTGGCTGTAGGCGTTGGCATCTGCATGCAAGTCACCCGGGAAACAGCCTGTCTCCAGGGAGGAACAGAAAAATCCTCCAGCCTTGAGCGCCCTCGGCAAAAGGCAATGCAGTAGGTGATGTCCTGGCTTCTGCCAAGGGCAGGCAGCCTGTCCAGCAGAGCTGAGTAAGACCCAAAGGCTGCAAACACGTTAGAGAGAAATGTCTAAAATATGTAAGTTCCAGCCCAGTGGGAACATTTACCAAGCACAGAAACCCACTGCACTGATGTTGGGGTCTTCTCAGCTACCTTAGCAGTCTGGGGTGCCTTTGGGCTGCGGTGTCAACACCAGAAGCTGCACAAGCTCTGTCTGTCTGTCTCAGCTTGACGTCTGCGTGTTACCACCCTTGTGTTGGATTCCTCTCAAGCTGAGCCTCAATATGCTGCTCCCTTTGCTCCGACACTTCCGAGAAGTACTTGCCTGCCCACGTGCTTGGATCCCCTCAGAGGTCGCTGGGCCCTTCGGCCCCGGACAGAGGGGAAATTGCATGATCGTATGGAAAATAACAATAATGTTGTTGAGCTTTGTTGCCACGGGAACGGGAGCTTAAACCAGAAATACAGCTCATGAGATGGGGGAAGGCCGCCTGTCGTGAAGGATGCCCAGCGTCCTCTTTAAACAACGACATAGCAAAAGAATGAGACACAAAAGTCCAAGAGCTGCTCTGAGGGCTAGTCTTCCATTTCTTTTGACCTTTAACTATAAATTGTCCTTTTTATGACTGCCTCACAATAAAATCTTATATTGTACATCATTTTTAATGCACTTGTATTAATAAATGGGACTGTGTATTCCCCACTTTCTCTGTTACTTTTTGTGAGTAATATACTTCCTCACGAAATGAAAGTCTCTATTCACCTTCAGCCCACATTATGCTGACGTATCGATGCTCGAGACCTTGTGCAGTCTGTACCCAGATGTCAGATATAATGGCTTTTCATCTTATCACTAGATTGCTTTTATTTAGGAATGAGCAGGATTCCAAGAGGAGCTGAACACTTCATGGTCAGTGAGCACATCTGCAGTTATCGAAACTCCAGGCTGAGGAGGAGAAGGAAGGTCAGACTGCCCCACACGTGCCCTGTAGACAGCAGGACTCTGGGGCTCTGCCGAGCTCCCCGGGGCTGATGGGGCTGCTGCAAATAGCCAGCTTGGCTCCCACCAATGCTGGGGGAGCAGAGCTCAGCATCACATCCAGCTGCAGCCTCAGCTTCCTCTGTCCCCAGAGTCCTTTCCATCAGCATCTGGGATCTACCCTGTGCTGATGTATAGCTGGTCTGACGTGATTAGAACCAAACTAGGGACTTCTGTAGCTCTGCAGTGAGGCCACGGCGAGGAGCCAGCTCCTATCATTTATTCGTCTGGGGCATTCCCACCTCCACAAACATGCAGGCAAGTGCAAGGCAGTGATGCTCCAATTCAGCAACAACCCCATCTGCATCAAGGCACAGAAAACACGCAGTGAGAAGTGGGTTCCCAAGAGCCCCCTTGGTGGACACTCAAAAATCACTGTTTCTTCAAAGCTGATCTGGCTTATGACATCCACATCTGTGATGCATCACCAAAACATACAGCCAAACACCATATCAATAGAGGAGGAGGAATCGAGGGACTAAGCTGGCTGGAGGAGTGCGATTCCCAAGGCAGCACGGTGCGATCACACCACAGCTCCCACAGCTTTGAGCCAGAGGCCCATGACGGCGGCGCTGAGCAAGACCTCGGCTGGCTGAGTCAGCCTTATCAGCCGGGGCCGCGCAGGAGGCAGCGGGTTATGGATGGGCTGTCAGGCTCTCCCGGTGGGGCCCGTCTTTGCTAGGCAGCGTCATAGCTGCTGGCCGCTTTCCACAGGAGTTTTAAAAATGCTTTTAAAAGATCTCCTAGGGAGGGTGTGAGACACTGGCCTGGCTGACAGGAGCATCTGCTCAGGACTTGCTAAATTCCTGCTATACTTTTAATGTGTCCACTGCTCTTTGTCCTCTCTGCCTGCATTTGCTTTCTGTGTTCAGCTGTGTTAATTTTCTCTTTTAGTGTCCCTGTCTCAAGAAGGAATCTCCTCTGTCCTCATGCCCTCATGCAGGGGGATGTTTGTGTGTGTGTTGGGCTCTGCTTGTGCAGAGCGAGTGGCCGAGGGTAGCCATGGTCAGTGCAGTCATGAGAAGGAGAGGGAGGTCTGACCCAGGGCAGTGGGTGTCCAATCCCCAGGGTGTACAAACAGCAGTTGTGGGTGACTCCATCCCTTCTCTCCTGCAGGATTCCTCTCTGCTTCCTTCACGCCCTCCACCTGCAGCCACCCCAAAGCCAAGGCTAGAAGAGCGTGGGGCGCTGTCACGGTGGCCCTGAGCCGTCCGTGGGTGATGGTTCCAGCGGGGACAACTGCAGCGAGAGGAGCTGGTGCTCATCTCACGGTCGAAAGAGAGGCAGGGATCCAGGGAAAAGTCCAGGCAGTAATACCATGAACTTTGGTGTCATTGCACTTTGCCTTCCTGAAGAAAGTGTCTCCAAGACAGTGCAAAGAAACACGGTCTGTGTCTCTATTGCTTTCTCAGCCAGCAGATTCGTGTGAAGCAGTTCCTGGCTGGTCAGCACCGGCTCACCTGCAGAGAGCTGACGCTGGCTCCTGCTCACCTGGTTTCCCACCCAGGAGGTGACTGGGCCAATTCAAGGACATTAATTTAGAAACAGGCTCTCTCTCACACAGTTTCCATGGGTGAGCGTGAGTGCCAAAGGGGAGCTCATTCTTTCCTCCTTGTTTGTTTCCCGGCCGCTCTGGTGACAAAGGCTGCATTTAGCGATGCCATCTGGACACTGCTGCTTGTGCCAGTGACTCACAAAGGCCACCACACAGCATCTCCCCTTCACAGCCAGCCTGGGGGGAGCAGATTCCCCTTTCAGCTGAATCAGATTGATCCAAAATACTTCTGTCAAGACTAGGAGGGCAATGGTGGCATTATCCATGCCGGGGTGACTGAGAGCCTCTTGATTCCACTAATTCTGTGTTTTGCTATCAAGCTGTTAGCCTGAAGAAGAGGAGGTTGAGAGGAGACCTCATTGCTCTCTGCAGCTACCTGAGAGGAGCTTGTGGAGAGGAGGGAGCTGGGCTCTTCTCCCAAGGGACAGGGGACAGGACGAGAGGGAATGGCCTCAAGCTCCACCAGGGAAGATTTAGACTGGACATCAGGAAAAAATTCTTCACAGAAAGGGTCATTGGGCTCTGGAACAGGCTGAAGATGGAGGAGGTTGATTCACCTTCCCTGGAGGGGTTTAAAGTGCGGGTGGACGAGGTGCTGAGGGACATGGGTTAGAGATTGGTGGGAATGGTTGGACTCGATCCTGTGGGTCTCTTCCAACCCATTCAGGTGGGTTATAACAGATCTACCACGTGCAGGGAGAGATAAAGTTAAGCAACAGGGGTAAAAGACATTACAAACCCCAAATTTTCAACCTGCTTTTTGTATAGGCTGCTGGTTGGGGCGGGAAGGCCAAACCCTCAGACCCACGGATCCAGGCTCTGGGGGAACCCGTANTATAACAGATCTACCACGTGCAGGGTGAGATAAAGTTAAGAAACCTGGGCAGTAGACATTACAAAACCCAAATTTTCAACCTGTGTTTTGTGTAGGCTGCTGGTTAGGGGCGGGAAGGCCCGACCCTCAGACCCACGGAGCGAGAAAGGAGTCAGAGCCCCAGGCTCTGGGGGAGCCCGCTGCGCCACGGCGGGACCGCGCTGCCCCCTGGCGGCCGCACCGGGAACGGCAGCGCCGGCCCAGAGCCTGCGGGGATCCCTCTGCAGCGCCTCCTGCCCTCCAGCCATGGATCCAGGTCCCTCTGCAGATCCTCCTGCCCTCCATCCATGGATCCAGGTCCCTCTTCAGATCCTCCTGCCCTCTATCCATGGATCCAGGTCCCTCTGCAGATCCTCCTGCCCTCCAGCCATGGACCCAGGTCCCTCTGCAGATCCTCCTGCCCTCCAGCCATGGATCCAGCCTGGCCTGATCCCTCTGCAGAGCGTCCTGCCCTCCAGCAGATCAACACTCCTGCACAACTTGGTGTCATCTGCAGACCGACTGATGAAGCATTCAATCCCCTCATCGGTCACCTGGAGGACCTTAAAAGAGATGCAGATGTGGCATTTAGGGACGTGGTTTAGTGGTGACTTACACAGTCTTAAAGGTCTTTTCCATCCTGAACATTTCTGTGATGCTGTGATCCTCTTGCTCCTGCCTGGGGCATGACGTGCTCGGGCATCGCTGCCCTGTGAGGGTGGGTGCTTGCTGGGTGCTCTGCGGCTTGTCTGGTGTCATTACTGTAACGGAGGACAAACCTTACTTGGAATTCAGTGAATTAGTCAGAGAGAGAACGTGGCCTGCCGGAGGGGAAAGGGAGGCAGCTGGGAGCAGCAGGAGGTTGGGTGGTTCTCCGCTGCGTGTAGTGTCCTGTAGCAGCGTGGATATATTTTTCAGTAACCTTGGCTACGGTGAGACTCAGTGGGTCCCCAGAAGAGCATAAAGCTGAGCTGTTTGTGGCCCTGGGGGTGAAGATTAGTGCCAGCTTTCCCCAAGATGCAGCTTAGTAAGGCAGAACTAATGAGCTAATAAAGTATTAGGAACCACCTTGAATTCCGCATCATGAAAAAGAGATGTTTTGCCCTCCTTGGTCGGTGCCTTGAGATGAAATACACACTAACGCTGCCACAGGGAGGCACGAGGAGTCCCTCTGCCCAACCACATGGCTCAAAGGGGACTTTCCAACAGTCCAAGAATGTCCTTTAATTACCTACAGCACAATGATCCCTACAAGCGATGTGGAAGGGGCAGATCCTGGCGTGCAAGGTGCTGCCAGGAGCTACGCGGCCGTGTTCCCCGGGGCTGCCCGGAGTGTAAAACCGCAGAGGCAAAGCCGTGCCACGAGCTGCAGCCTCACAGAAAAATTCTAGCACAACCTCTAGCTTTGCCCAGGGTGATTCATTTCAGTTTTGACTCCTCAAAATCATCACAGGGTCAGCATGTTGACCACAAGAAGAGAGTCCAGTCCACAGAAGCATCTTCGTCTCACAGGGCTTGAAACGTCACTAATTAAATAAGAGTCATTCTTCTGCAATTAGTGGGGTTTTACAGTTAATACTGGCTGAAAATTTGTCTGTAGGGCCAACATTATTATTCCCATGATAAGTTTCCACTGTCTCATGCATATGTGCAATACAAACCAGATGCAGCAGACTGGAAAGGTGAACGAAGATTTATGTTATGGCATTTTAATGAATGTCTTGAATTAGAAATTAGTTTTATTTTCTTTTGAATTCCCATGTACCTCAAGAGAAAATCAAAAAGCCAAGGGGCATTTTTTATATTTAAAGCCAATATCATTACTTAACCTTGTGGTTGCACTAATATGTTTTCCAAATGTTTATTTTGGTTAATTTCTGCATTAACCGTGGAGCTTTAAATCTTCATTAACTGTAATGACTCAGCTCAGTAATTGCTAAATAGGGCTGAAGTAAAGACATATATAACAAAGAGCAGACTAGGAAATAAAACCGCGCAGTTATATCATCGCAGTTATATCAGGAGTTACGAAAATGCCTATAAAGAACCCTTCGATCTGCTCAAATGTCAGAAATTGTTAAATTCATGTACTTATTACAGGTTTGGAATTACATTTCCTGCAGTTTAAATCATTTACCTGTCTGCTTCTTTCATTCTGTTGAAGATTTTATGACATAAGAGCAAATCCCATCCTGATTTAAGCTCTCTGGTTTATTCAGACGTGCTTAGGAAAAGGGGAGGTCTATGGTATTTACACACTATTGACCGTGGAACCGGTCGTTACGCGAGGAGTCTCTGATTCCCCCCTGGCCCTGGATCACGCCAGAAATGAGCTGCCTTGTGCATCCTATCACAGGCCGAGTGAGGAATAGTGTTTGCTCTGAAATAACCCTTGCAAGCGTGCGGTGTGAATTGACACGTGGAATTGGAGCACGGATATACGTAGATGGTGTGCAGTCCCCTTCCAGACGGCGAAGGGAAAGGCCCTCACTGCTTTATTTAATACCTCCGCATCAGTGTCCGTGCTCAGGCATTCACTGTTTACTTACGCTGAGTATACAGTGCACACTCTGTACTTCTGCTGCCTGGGAAGGAATAAAGATCCACTGTTCGAGTCAGACAAATATTTTTAAAATTCGCTGATGTGCCAGAAGGGATTTCTGGAACTCCAGAACGAACAATTCCACCGCTGCATTTTGCTGGGCAGATGTTGCTGCTCCGAGGAAGGACCAGGGCTCGCCCTGCCAGGCTTGTCCTGCTTCAGCTCTGACATGGGAATTCAGAAAAAGATCCTGTGCAGGAGCAGCTCCTGCTCAGACAGAAGGGGACAAACCTCTGGGAAAAAGACTGACCCCGGCACCCTGGGAGGATGTGCATGAGTCACAAACTATATGAAACACAAATGAAGGGATGGGATGTGTGAGGATGAGGAGAAGCTGAAGGGCTGAGTGCTCTGCAGATGGAGGAAAGACACATTCTCTTTGCTTGCTTGTTGCTGGCAGGTGGTGAGGGAACATCGCTCCGACAGAGCGGAACCTCGACCTGTGGAACCTCGACCTGTGATCAGTCAAATTTAGGAAGGGTGCTGTCATATCAACCCCAGGATTTTAATTCTGAGATCTGAGATTTCGAATCTCAGCACAAAGCTAACGAATTCTCTGCATTAGCATTTTTGATCAGCTGGGTTTGCCTTCTAAGGTGGCTGTAAAACACGTTGTGTGCGAAAACAGGCTGTGACAAGCCGGTGCAGGCTGAATGAGCAATGATCCAGAGCTGATAGCGCTGGAGCCAAGCAGCAGGGAAAGCCCAGAGCCTGGTAGCAGTGCCTGGCTGGGCTGTTCTCTTTAGTAAAAGAGAGCAAAAAAGGGATGCGGTCATCCTTTCCTCATCTGTGGAATCTCTTCTGGATAAATGCATCCCAGCTCCACGTGGAAAAACCCCCCAGACGGATGCCCTGAAGATGACAGCCACCTAAAGCACAGCGACTGCCAATTATCCTCTCTCAGGACCTGACTTCAGCCTGAACCATGTGTGTTTGATGGGCTGGCTTTTCCTCTGCTAATTAGTAGCCTAAATAAAGCACAGCTTGAGCCTTTGGTGGGGTTTTGTCATGGTTCTGTAATGTCTTTTACCCACATTTCTTAAGTAGAGCTTTCCTTGAACCTAAAAGGAATAACATAACCAGCTGCCCTTTCCTATTTCTGGATTTGATTTATGATGGAGTCTGTGAAGGAATGACTCACGTTGGCCGCTCAGCCTAGTACAAAGTCTGTCCTTAACTCCAGGGCTTGCACAGAGCGGCGTGGGATGCCCTGAGTCCTCTTCCACGCTCCCTCTGGGACTTTCTCTACTCTATGTCAAAATGTGCTTCTCCCCCACAAACCTCTACGTTAAGCGTGTCGCAAGCTAAACTTTTGCAAGTCGCTTTCTGAGCTTCATTCAGCTGGGGTGGTCTGAGCGCCTTCCCACAAAGCCCTTGTTTCTCTTGGTTGCGAACAACAAAACTCACTGCGGGGGTCAGCCGGCCAACGCTCGGCAGCTGCGGGATGGCTCAGGTACCTTCCCCACCGCTTACGCCCTGGGGAGCAGTGACACAGGGAGATGGGAATGTGTCTTTCTTCCACAGCTGGGGCTGCCGAACCGCGCTGCAGCTTTCAGCATCTTCCCCTAGGCTCTGAGGAATTGCAGGATTTTCCCCTTCGCTCAGGGTGATTCACCATTCCTGCTGGCCAAGTTTACCGAAGAGCTTACTCATGCGCTGAGGAGGGGGCCAGCTTTCATTAAAAAGCATTAAGCATGGATATGATCTTAAAAAATGTTTCAGCCTGGACAGTGCCTCCTCTGTGTGGAAGCCATCAGGGCTGCAGCCGCTCAGCGTTTTCGCAGAGCTGTCTGCCTTAAGCGCCCACAGACAGATTTCAGAGCAGGATGGCAGAACATCATTTATAAAAGCTGCCTCTCCCCCCGCAAGCCCCTCCAGTGCCTGGCAAGGGCTACAGTTCGCATCCCTACACCCCCTGGTTCTCTTGGGCATCTCTGGACAATTTGGAAAACCTCACTAAAATATGGGCTGTGCCATTTTCAGTAGGATAAGAAGGGGAGAACGTGCTTTTTTCCCCTCCCTGTAGTCAGTCACTTCTAATTCTGTATGGATGCATTTAGTTTTAAAGAAGGCGGTTGGGGAATTACAAGTTATTTCTATGTCTGCAGAAGTTTAAATGACCTTGGGAACGTGCAGCTGGGCACGGTTCAAAGCGCTGCCAGAGCCTCGACTGTACCATAATTACGTTAAACAGGAACATGAGCCGCCTGGTTCCTCCAGACACTCCCAGCAAATCCAGCTTTAGTTTCCCTAACCCGGCACAAAGACAGCTGGAGGTGTCTGTGTGACAGACCTTTTCCATCAGCAGACTGCCTTTATCTCACATGAACCCTCGTCTAGACTATCTGCAGCAGAATTTAACATGGAAATCCCATCCTTTCATTTTTCTTGGTTCCATTTTTGTGTCCTCAAGGAGCGCAGCCTCCAATAACACCTGCCTGCAGCCTCCTCGGTGCACTCAGCCTGGCTGCACCAGCATCGGGGAGGCTCAGGACTGAGCTTCCAAGCTGATGAAAGAGCAAAAGGCCTTTTCCACATGATAGGAGGACCCCAGCGCCCATACAGCTGCCTGGGAAACATCCAGAGCAGGAGCCTGTTTGCAGCCAAAGTCTCGGTCAGAGAGAGGTCTCTTTGTCAGAGGATGAAACCTGAAATAGTTGACACCTGTGCTTCCCAGCTGGGTTTGTTCAGCCTGTGCAGAGGCACCTGAGCTTGGCCTGAGCTGACTGCTGGAGAGGTTTAATTGCAATGTAGAGGGCAGGTGCTGAGTAGAGGAGCTGTGGTGCTGCCCTGTGGATGTGTGCTCTCCGTGTGCCATTGGAAAAGGGAGATGT
This sequence comes from Piaya cayana, assembly GCA_013389865.1. NCBI lineage: Eukaryota > Metazoa > Chordata > Aves > Cuculiformes > Coccyzidae > Piaya > Piaya cayana. The sequence goes on along the minus strand of WAAB01018457.1, from coordinate 2,452 downwards.
ACCCCAATCTGCTCCTAGTCCAGACGTGTTGCCTTTTTTTTCTTGAGTTTGTCNGCTGCCCTGTGGATGTGTGCTCTCTGTGTGCCAAGTCCAGATGTGTTGCCTTTTTTCCCCTGTGTTGGTTCAGCTTTGCATCTTCCTCCCGCACCCCCTTTTCCTGGTGATGTTCCTCTAACGCTCAGGGATTTTGCTATCAGCAGACGCTCTGGGATGTTGCTCTCAGCTTGATACCAGTGACTCAGCAACACCAGCGAGGAGCCCACCGGTGCAGCCTGCGCAGGAGAGTCATCCGAATCCAGCAGCCACCCTCTGCCTCCCTGCAGAAGCCCCCCTGCTCCTGCCCATCATCGATAACGGGATCTGTCTTTCCCTTGGTGCACCAAATCCTCAGCCCGTAAGGTCCATCTGCACACGCTGTGAGGGAAGACTAATAATTAGGTGATAGTCCAGCAGGCATCAGTCCTGCAGCGCAGCCCCATCTTTCAGCTATGGCAGATGGAAAGACTCAGGTCGGACTTCTGGATGAATCTTGGAGCAGCACAGAGAGGATGCTGGCACGCCTTGGGTTTTGGCTTCCATTCTTGCTTCCATTCTTGCTCTTCTATGATCTGGCCTGATTAATTTTTCATTCATAAAAAACAAAAGGGAGAGCAACAGGCACACTGCTAAATTTAGAACTTATTCATGCACGAGGTCTTTTTACACATGTACTTTACAGCTACGGATTCAGGGAGAAACCTGAGCTACGCTGAGGTCAGAAAGAGTTCTGTTATCCAGACATACTCCTGCCTCCTCCGTACTGACTCAAGGCATTGTTTTATGGGAAATATAACACTACCCTGTGCTATGTAAGTTCTCTTACGTAGTTTTAATATTTCCTCTGCTAAGGTCTCAGACTAAAGCCCTGTAATGTGAGAGACAAGGGGGCATCCAAAAATAATTGTGTGTGCGTCTGGCAGCCAAGCTCTCTGCAAAGGGATTTTGACTCCACTTTTAAGGAAGGTGAGGGCTCGGAAAACTCGCAGCATGCTGGTTTTAAACCAGATCTCTACTTCATAGCTCTGTAAGTGTCAGCTGGAGTTGTGCTGCAAGGACATCAACCTGGCCTGGTACAATCCCATGTTAGAAAACTGCTTCCAGCTGTTAATGTCCCAGTGTTCCACCACCCTCTGAGGGAAGAGCCTTCTCCTAGTGTCCAACCTAACCCTCCCTTGGCTCCTGTCATTGGTCACCAGAGAGGAGAGTGCAGGGCCTGCTCCTCGTCCTCCCGCTGTGAGGAAGCTGCGGAGCTTGATGAGGTCTCCCCTCAGTCTCCTCTCCTCTACGCTGAACAGACTCGGTGACTTTAGTCTCTACTGGTGTTCCCCAGGGCTCAGTGCTGGGTCCAGCCCTGTTCAATGTCTTCATCAATGACCTGGATGAAGGCATGGAGTGCACCCTGAGCAGGTTTCAGGGTAACATTGAGCTGGAAGTGTGGATCTGCAGGAGGGTTGGGAGGCTCCAAAGGGGTCTGAACAGCCTGGATCCATGGACTGAGACCAATGGGATGAGGGTTAACAAGGCCAAATGGCGGGTCCTGCACTTGGGGCACAACAACCCTGAGCAGCTGCAGACTAGGAGAAGTCTGGCTGGAAAGTGCCTGGAGGAGAAGGACCTGGGGGTGTTGGTGACAGCGACTGAACATGAGCCAGCAGGGGCCCAGGTGGCCAAGAAGGCCAATGGCATCTTGGCTTGGATCAGACACGGTGTGACCAGCAGGGCCA
>WAAB01018456.1:87868-102454 GCA_013389865.1 Piaya cayana | reverse complement strand
GGGGGGGGGGGGGGGGGGGGAAAAGCCCCAGACAAACAAAACCCCAGTTTTGTGAATGAAGTAATTTCTTCAGGGTTAAGTACTATTTATTATCACACTAAACCAGCTTTTATTCCAGGGAAAAGTGATTTAAAAGTAACAGGACCTCACTACTTTTTCAAATTACAGTACTGTTGTCTAACTGAAGTCTTGCTGTACAGTCAAAACAACCCAAGCTAAAGCAGTAATAGTTGTTTATAGAAAACCCTACAGTAGTTTCCACAACAGAAAATTCTAACTGCACGCTGTGTAAAAAGGAGAAAGAATAGTATTATTTAACTTTTCTAAACAATTAAGCACTTGATTTAAACACTAATTGCTAGCAAATGTCAACAAAATACATTTACAATTAAATTCATTCTGCACTGGTTTAGATTTAATGAATCTCTACTAAGTTATTGTACTTTAGTTACCTTGCAAAAATAAAAGTGTTAAAACTATTCTAGAAATTTTCATTACTGCCAATTTCACCACAGTACCTTTAAATTCTAATTATCAGACCATGATTCCACTCTTCCAGGCTCTGCAAACATTTACGTGGAATACTTCTATTATAACACAGAAATGCAATGTACAGAAATGGTACTGAAATGCAAATGCCTTCATTCAACCTATCGTGAGCAAAAGTTAAAATTAAGACTGCTAGGTCACTCTAAGCACCTTATGAACATACAAAAACTAAAAGAATTCAAAGCTTCCAGGGAGGCATTCATCCGACCGCAAACAAGCATGCACTCTGCCAGCCAGTCACTCTGTGCTTCCCACTGGAAGAGAAACGCATAGATCATGACTGAATTCACATGTCTGTGATGACACCCACAGATGTTGGCTCCATTTTGCCCTGGAATTCTCTGTGGACTATGAAACTGGCTCCATGTGACTTGATGCCTGAGACAATGCAAGATGAACTTTACCTGCAGCTGCTTCTGAGAGTGTCAGCCTTTCAACTGCACTGAAACATACACTAGAGGTTGCCAAAGAGTTCTTCACAGTCTACCCACAACTCATAAGCAGTTTACATGTGGCCTGTTTTCAAAGACACTAGATCAGCATAGTAGCCTGCCCTTATGTGACTCACCTACATGGGGTTCTCGTGCAAGACCTGTAGCTCAGACAGGAATATTGACCCTGGTTGTTCAGATCCTGGTTTGTTTTTACTGAGCATCTAGATTTAGGTGCATGTTTTGATGGATTGTGAAGGTCAGCTACTGCTGAAACATAGTGATGATTCCAGTATTACAGGCAGGAGAGCTACAGAAACATGAAGAGAGAGAATAAGGTCCACTGGTGTAGATAAAGACTCAAACCAGTGCCTGCCAAGAGCAAGAAGCAGGTAGATGTAGGAAAGCCTTGCCACAGATGGCAGGACAAAGACAAACCTCCAAGCTAGTCACAGCATGGGGAAGGTGTGTGCAGGTTACACTTGTTTTCTATTCTTTCAACCACTTGTTCATAGTAAAATTTAATCACCTTTGGCTTAAAAAAAGGCTGGGGAAAGATACTAAATATTTTAAAATTCACCTTGCAATCACTGAAAGAAGGAATTTAACAACTGAGAGAATCTGATACTGTTTACTGTTACAGGAGTAATGTTAGAACATAACATTCAGTATTATGATTAAGTACAAAAGATATTTGGAAGTAAAACTTCCCCAAATTGATGAGGCCAGCTGATTCTTTCAAAGATTGGACAGCTCAGGGAAAGATGTCACAAGAAGGCTGAAACCAAAGTACACCTAAATGCTCCTACTTTAAATTCTGCCATCACAGTGGTTTTGCTTCCCTCCCCCGCCTCATATGGTTTAAGCAGTATTATAGGTGACTCTGGCCATTAGCTATTAACAACAGATCCTGTTCTTTAACTAAGACCTAATTGTAAAACACAGCAAAATCCACAGATGTGTATCTAGAAAAAAAAATACTTCTAAATGCCGCAGACTGAGGCTGAGATGTCTTGGTCTCACTTGGATATGTCAGCTGGAACCACCAAACAAACATGGAAAAAACAGAAATTACTGTGTGGATAGAAACAAAAATAAAAGATCTCAAAATATTCAAATCATGAGGACCAGATGATTGTTATTTCAGAATCTTTACATATCTGACAAAAGAAATCACAAACCTCAGCATCACAGGTTTTGTCTGCTTTTCTTAAAAAAACACAAACAAACAAACCCCTGAAAAAAACCAACAAGCTGCCTCCACAAACTAATACACAAACAAGAATACCAACTGGCCAGAAATTAACAACTGTTAACCTAATAAACAAGGAAGATCCTGCTATTACATGCAACAGGCTGACATGAACAGAACTTATTAATACAAACCCAATTTGGAAAGGCTAAATAAACACAGAGATCAAGAAAAACAGGGTAACACATAAAAGGGGAATTATTTGGCTAACCAGATTAACTTCCTTTGACAAGATAATCAACTCTCCAGACAAGGAAGAAAATGACAGGCAATTTGTCTGAGTGTCAAGGTCAGCATCACACTGAGTCACATGGAAACTAAGGATGCTGAAGCTGAGCCCAACATTGCCTCTTCAGCCCCCTCCTGAAGTGTTAAGATGAGAGGACATTTTGGACCTGAATGAATTTATTGTGGAGAATGGTGTTGATTGACCGTACTTGCTATTTCCATAAACAACTGCAGTACAAGAAGTAGGAATGGAGAATAATCACAACAGTTTGGGACTGGCAGTAGAGGACAGGATATTCTACAGGAATAGCAAGTACCAAAAATTAACAATTACTAAATAGTTATATGCTTAGTACTTAAAACTGAGAACCCGTGCTATTAAGAGCTTATCAGCTGGCAACAACAGGAGAAGAAAAAGATGGACATTCATTAAGCAACTGTTAAGAGATTTTAAGCCAATAACAGGCTATGTGCATAAAAAGAATGAAAAAAAGCAATTGCAGGATATGACAGAAGTAATTCCAGTCAAGGAAAGTAAAAACCAGCAATACAACTCACGAAATAATAAAAACACTAAATACTGAGGTCTGATTACCCTCACTGATTAAAAAAAAGAATTCAAAATGGAAAGGTACAGAAGGTGGCTACTTATGAAGTCTCAAAAGCCTTTTCTATAAGGTGACGTTTTAAGACTGTGATTCACCTCATCTACCAAAACAACATCCAACAGTCTCTCTTTTAATATGCCTTAAATGCAGGAGTACCATCTATACACTGGATAAAGACTGCAAGTAGAAGTGGGTAGAAATGGGCCAGCAGCACCTCCAGCTTGAAAACTGGGACTGCTTTCTGACTGCAGAAGCATATGGTCTGGAGCTCCATCTTCTAGGGTTCCACTTCATGGCACATAATTGCTTTTCAGGGTCTACATTTATCAGTCATAGCTAGATAGAAGTAGATGCATAAATTAAGCAAGTGGCATATGTGAATCACAGAAACAATGAACTGGAAAGGAGCTGATGTGAAGTTTTGCTGCTGTCACTAGTAAAACAAAAACTAGCAATTCCTTCCCAGTACTGTGAGTAACTCCTGAAAAATAAACTTTATTGCTCAACTTCCACTACAAATTCCCTGTCTAATCTATAGTCTCTGACAGGACACTTGATTGGCTCCAAATAATGCAGGGAAAAAAAAAAAGTTGAACAAAAGATTACTTAAAGTATATTGTACACTCCTTGGAGCAAAGACTATTCATTTTCTTCTTTTGTACCCTACTCACTAAATGAAGCCAATGAATAGGATTTCTAGATGTGATTGTGGCTCCAGATGTATCATAAGAGATATAAAGCTTATGCAGGAACAGCAAGGGTAGCCTGTACAGTAATGTCCCTGTGATGAGACAGTTTAACTGGTTATCCTTCCCCTGGGGTAAACATATACCAAGCATCTCTTCGGAGGTTTGATCACAAGCAAAGAAGTCTTAGACTTGCAATTTAACAGCATCTTCACACCGGTGAAAGAGTATATTCTGTATTATTTTACTTACATCATGCATATATTTTCCAGGAGCCCAGATGTTAATTTAATCTGACACACAAAAAAGCAGAGACGACTACTACTTAAGAATAAAAGCAGCATACTGAGCAGTTCATGAATTATTGGAGGTAGCTTTCTTGATACATGAGTTCTAAAGTAACTACATAATGAATATAAACATCACACAAATACAGCATCATAATCAAAACAGGACAAGTGATTGCTACTAGTTTGGGAGAGAGGTTTTACAATTACTTGTATGTTGTATCCCCATAATGAACACCCAACAGAATTCCAGTTCTGTCATAAATCTAGAAGATTCCTCAAGTAACGTAAATGCAACAGATGGGGTGGAAGGGAGGAGGCAAATAAAATAAAAAAATCAGATGCCTTAATCTAAAACATATTTCACAGTACAAATTAGAACATGCTATTTAAGTAGCAGTGGCATTATTTTGCCCTGCAAAATCAGTCATGTAATGTTGACAATTTGATGAAAACAACCTCTACAGACTGCTGCTAGGAAAGTTTGCGAAAAACATATGCTTCCAAAGTCTAGAAAAGCACAAAAGGAAGTAAAACGGTGACCTGACTGCCCAGCAGGAGATAATCCTAATACAGTTACTGCTGTTTGTGATAAATCTTGTACTCTTTGGGCATGAACAAGCCCACAGGAAAAATCACTATCACTTAAAATTTGACAAAGTAGATTCTCTTATTCAGAACTGAGTATTTTAGACAGTATCAATTGACCTTAATTTTTTTTTTATTACATTTGGAAGATTCACAACCTTTTTTATACAATTCCAGTTCTTTCATTACGTTACGTAATAGTGAGGTGTTTTTTCCTCCAAAGCAAATGATACTTTAAAGCCAAATCTACTTTTTTTTTGTCTTTAAGCAAGTACCACTATGCTTCATGTAATAACATCCTGTACGTTCATTTATATCCCTCACTGTAACAATATGAGATCTTTCTCATCTCTCCTCTTTGAAACATGGACTATTTTAAGCCATTAAAATAAATTTTTTAAAAAAACAAACCACTCCAATCAAAACAGGCCGAGTTTTTGTTTGTTCTGAAGACGATAAAGTTGTCATTGGGGAGAAAGATTATCATCAGCTTTAACGGCCTGGAATTTAACAGAACTTCCTTTGCAACTGACTGGCTGGAGCACTGTCTTTCTTACAGTTCCATACACACTTGACAGGGTAAAAAATACCAAAGGAAGAGATAGCAGAGACAGAAACGAAGAGCTGTTGGCCAACCAGGAATCAGAGCAGTAAACAGTTCAAACCCCTCTCCCAGCAGTTATGGTTTTAGTTCCAGGTGACATGGAGATCCAGTTTTGCCACTTGCTGCCACACTTCTCCATTTCCAATTACTCACCCATCCCTGCTTCTGACCATGCAGTCCCACCACAAATTTTACACTGGCCCTGCTCCACTTGTTGAATAACTCCATGAGTCAATTTAACTTAGTAATTTGGCTGAAAACTTTCTCAGAGTCAGACGGTTTTCTAACAAGCATAGTTAGATCATGGAGAGATCTGGTATTTTCCAGAGACAGTAGAAGTAAAAGTAGATAGAATTCAACAACTAGGACCAGGGAGGGAAGAAGAGCTTAGGCTTCTAGTACATAAACTCTTAACAAATAACTTAATAGTGACACACATTCTTAACCTTAATAGTAGCAAGCACATGCAGCCTGAAGTGGTCAGCTATATCCCAATCCTACTAGCCCCTCGGAAAATTTACCTTTTCCTCTATTCATTAGAAACTGGCACAAGCATATGATGTGATTACTGATAATTTTTAACTGAAGGTGTCAGAAATGTGTTGTTACAGTCATTTCCAAAACTTGTATCCAGTGTATCAATTCATTTATTAATGATTTTAATTTAATTTCCTGATTTTGTATTATGACCTGATACAGCAGAGGTTCCCCATTTACTTTTTTTGGACATCACTTTCACTTTAACTCTCAGGCTTTTATTGTTCTCATCACATCTCAATCTCATACATTTGGAGGCAAAGGTTCACTAGAATTTGCAGAGAGCACATTCACACAGCATTCACACAAACACATATGATTAATTTATATAAGGGAAGCATAATATCCATGGTGTTCCCATTTGGCTCCTTGCACAGCCTTAAGTCCTATTAGATTTTTGGACAGAAGCTGTTCAGTAAAATCTTCAGTGAGTGGCTTACACCAATGAACTGGTCTTCCTTTAATTCTTCATAAACTCAACACATAGGTTTGCTTTCTCTCTCTATTCCTCATCTGCTTTCATTGATGTTGAGCCCAAAAGCTTCCACTGGATTCACTCAACTCACATGAATTATTTGACTTAACAGTGAAATCCTTCTTGGTTGTGATCAATTGAACCAACTTATTGAATCATTAGGCTGGAAAAGACCTTTGAGATCATCAACTCCAGCCATACCTGTCCACTACTAAATCATATCCCCAAGCACCTCATCTACCTGCTTTTTAAACACCTCGAGGGATTACAACTAAAACACCTCCTTAGGCAGCCTGTTCCAATGCTTGAGAACTCTTTCTGTGAAGAAATTTTTCTTAACGTCAAACCTAAACTTCCCCTGAGGCAGCTTAAGGCCATTCCCTCTTGTCCTCACTTCATCATGCCTCCTCTTTCCCAAACAGCTAAAAGGTTTTCAAGCATGCAGTATTACCTAACCTTAGGTCACCACACAGTTCATCATTAAAAAAATAACTTCTTTAAATCTATTTTTTGTTCGCAGACAGCTTTTGATGCATGACAGTATTTGGCTACTCAACCTAAGACCACTTAAAGTCATTTAAATTAAGGAAACGCCAAGAGATATTGTCAGTTTGGCCATACCAAACTGAAATCCTTTAAGTATTTTGTTATCCTAGTAACTGTTCTACAAAATTTTCTATGACACAAGGTAGAATACCATACATAAAATCATATGTTTTAACAATGTATGTATATTCTCAAATAATGGGAAGCAAGAGACAGTACACATACTTATCTGCACATTATCTCTTCATAATCATGCTACTCAACGTCTCTTAGCAATACATGATTTCAGCATGGTGCCACAGCACCAATCTTGATTTTATTAATTTCTTAAAGTAATCCAATCTTCCACAGGATCTAGTCTTTATTAGTGGAAAGTTTTGTAATGGGATTATTTCCAATTTTCCTGCCAAATTCTACCAATGTTTAAGTATTCTAAAGACGGTTCATAGGTGAAAACACTGAAAATCATCTAAGTTCTCAGAGACTTAGGTTCCACATATAGATATGTAACAAAACAGTATTTGCAGAGGAACTAAGGAGTGGCTATTCTTTAAACATTCTTAATGACAGTTCAAGACATCATCAGTTAGAAGAATTTCATTAAATATTCTTTTTCCCTTAGGTATACTAGCAAGTGTTAAATATGGCTGGGGCAAACCCAAAAAAGAAAAAAATCTTAGAAACATATTCCCCACAGTGAAGGAGCTTCTATTTCCATATGAAGTTTCCCAAGTATTTTGATAATAGCCTCCAGATGTGCAAGAGAGGATTCTTTATGACCAGCTCACTGCTGTGTGAGAATTCATTTCCTCTTCCAAAGAGAAGGTAGTGCTGGACAAGAATAACAAAGGCATTTTCATTTCTACTGTGAATTGACTCTAAAGGTTAATTTTGAAGTGAATATTTAGGCTCAGTTCTCACAACAAAATCACATATTAGAGCTTCACAATAAAATGTAACTAGAGGGCTATGCTTCCAGCAATACCTATGTTTTAAAGACTATAACCATGTCTATTTTGTCATCATGGTGCAGGTGCATCCCGTGGTACATCATATAGTCTTCCTGACTCGGTCACCCTGAACGGATGCATATAATGCACATCATGCTCTCCTTCCCGCTTCTGTTTGAACACAGCCAATAAATGAGAACAAAAATGGGCTTTCTCCACCCCCCAAGAAAATACACTCCTGTTTCAGCAATCTTGTAATTACTGGAGAGCTGAAAATTTGCTACATGCACTGAAGTGGAAAATCATACAAAATATTTGTAGCTGCATCTTTAGCTCTGATTGCACAGTCTGCAACAGTAAGGGAAGAAAGAAAATTTATTTCATGAAATTTATTCAATGACTAGAAATTACACATAATGCCATTGCACTCAGCAGCACAAGATGGTATCAAGGTGAACTAGAAAACATTCTTCAGCCATGGCATTCATTTTCTGATTTCTTTAGGAGCCAGATTCCACTGAGCCCTAGCATCAAACATTATGAAGGAAATCACAAGAAGCCCTAGCACGAACCTGTATCTAGCGATAAAACCTCACTTAACAATTTTGTCAGTGTGCCAATCATTTACTGGAGTCTTAATACACAACTGTCATATTAAAGACTATTATCTAGCATGCAGAAGACACGGGTTTCCATTCCCATGTTAAAGCTGGTAAAAAATCAGAACCAACAAACTGTAGTTTTTATATTGCACAATCAAAACTAATAGTAGCAAAAAGCAACGATAACAAACACCTCCTAATCAATGGCACAGAAAACCAGAACCTGCTCCCCAAAAGACACTGACTGTTACGGACATGCCTGTTCATCACCCTGCAGCAAACCTCAGCCAGAAGCTGGTGGTGGTGGTGTGCCAGTTACTGCACATAACAAACCAGACACCCTTCTGCAAAGAATTTCTATCCAGACAAATCAGCTTTCTCCGATGAAGCATTGTTTTACTAGAAAATTTTGCTGCCCACTGATTACTATTTATCGATATTATTAACAACAACAAAAAAATTCTCTCCTTAGGCAGCTACCAAGCTCAAAACTAAGGCATGCTAGAATGGACTGAAAGCAAAATGCAGAAATTTACTTGTGGCTGGTTCTTTCATTTTAAATTAAACAACCCCATTAAAAATAAAGTTTCCAGAAATTCTTTAAGAATAATAAAAAACTGGGGCATGAAAAAATAGACCTGAAACACATCTGGAGTGCTTTCCTGACTATAGGTATTACTTAATTTCTTTGATAAGGATGAAGAAAATTACATATAATTAGTGCATGAAAAGTACTGTATTGATAGAAAAGGTGATCGACAGCTACTGGCTGTTAAGAAGGGACAGGTATGGAAGGAGGGGTGGAGGCACTGCCCTCTACATCAAGAAGTTTATTGATAGTGAAGAGCTGTCTCTGAAGAACAGGCGCAAGCAGGTTAAAAGCCTACAGGTAAGAATCAGAGATAAGGGAATGAAGGGAATCTCGTGGTTGGTGTCTAGAGACTGCCTGATCAAGGAGAGCCTATTGATGAAGCCTTCTTCCTTCAGCTACAAGAGGCATCAAACTTGCAGGGTCTCATCCTGCAGAGGAACTTCAACCACCCTGATATCTGCTGGAAAAGTAGTACTGTGAGCTGTAAGCAAACCAGGAGACTCCTGGAACGCGTGGAGGATAAATTCTTAAGCCAGGTAATAGACAGCCTTATTAGAGTGGATGTGGTACTAGACCTGCTGGTTACCATTGCATGTCAGCTAATTGGTGACATTAAGATTGGAGGTAGCCTGGGTTGCAGTGATCACACACTGGTGGAGTTAGCAGTCCCAAGGAATATAGGTCAGGTAAAGATTAAAAGCAGGACCCTGGATTTTAGGAAAGCAAACTTCCAGCTCTTCAAGGAATTAGTCGATATGATCTCCTGGGAAACTGTCCTCAGGGACAAGGAGGCAGAGCAGAGCTGGCAGATTTTTCAGGACACTTTCCACAGAGTGCAGGACCTCTTGATGCTCAAGTGTAAGAAATCGGGAAAGGCAGGCAAGAGACTGATATGGCTGACTCAAGATCTGTTGGCCAAACTAAAATCATAGAATCACCAGGTTGGAAGAGTCCAACCATTCCCACCAATCTCAAAACCATGCCCCTCAGTACCTCATCAACCCACACCTTAAACACGTCCAGGGAAGGTAAGTCAACCACCACCTTGGGCAGCCCAGGGAGGTGTATTTGTATGTCCAAGGAGAAAGTAAAAATGAGGAGGGAAAGGCAAAGACAGGAGACTGAAGAAAAGAAAGACAGGAAAAAAAAGTTTTTTCCCATTCATGTCTCCATGTCACACCTATTTTTCCTCTGTTGGATCTTGAAGTTTACACCCAATCACTGGCCAAAGGACTATGTTTTCACTTCGTAAACTTTGCTAAAAATTTTAATAATATATTCAATTCATATAGCTATATTGAGTTGATCAAAAATTATCCCACATTCAAAATAAATATTCTATTTGCAAAACCAATACCTTTTTTTTTTCCTTATTAAAGGAAGAAAAACAAATGACTGATTTTATAAAGCTCTATGTGTTTCTGAATCAGCTTCACTTTTCCAGAGAATAATATGTCACCTCCTAGAGTTGTGGCAGTTTTGTTGATTTTCTGCAGTTAATTTCAGGCTGAAGTCTCGTCTGGGAATGCTTCTCTAATATTTTCCTGATTTCTTCTGCAAGAGTTCTGCAACTATCTGCCTATCAGCTCCATCAAATTCTTGCCTCGTGGATATCTAGAATATGCCCATAACTGCTGTACCTGTTCCTCAACATTCCTCATGTTATCACACAGTTTTATAGCTACTGATTATGCTAAGGTAAGAAGCAGGTGATATATAAGACAAAGTGCTATTGCAAAGATTTGTTGTTGCTTTTTTTTAAAAAAGACAGTTTCTAAAACATGCCTGATTTTTTTTAACAAGTTCCAATAAGGAGCTGCCTTGTACTAAAATTTTTCTAGTGGAACATGTAGAGATTACTTATGTCTCAAGTATTAGAGCAAGCACTGAAATTTCACTTCTTTGTTATAAAAAGACTACAGAAAAAGAATCCATGGTATGGTCATCACTGCTACAAACACCAGGCAAACACCATTAGACAGATTCCCCAGGCCATTCTTAGTGAATCCTCTGACATCACCTGCACTGTGCAGCCTCTTCTCATTTTAACCCCTACATTAACTTCTGCTTTATTTTGAAGCTTTTCAACTAGTGTAACAATTCCATTTTCTAAGAAAAAATATGGCATACTTTCAGAAAAAAAAATCACGCAACTATGCAAGCAAGAACTCAAATCAGACAGACTTCTAGAAGTTAATGGCTGAAAAGTAATTGTATAGTTTTTACTAAAAATACATTATTTACATATTTAATTTATCTATTTAAATACACTATTTAAGTTCCATATCAGAACTAATCATGCTGTATTTGGATTAAAATAGTTTTTCATTACACTACGCTGCCAAAATCAGCAACCTGAAAGTACTCAATACCATTCAAATCGCTGCCTCCAACATTCTCACAAAGAATGCCTTGAGCGAGAATCACAGAAAATGTTTAAAGGTCCAACATACTTTAAAAACCACTTGACACACAGCAGTCCCATATCGCAAAATGCCTTTTCATGTTCAGCCAGAAAAATCAGTTATCCTTTCCATGACAAAATCTGAGAAAATTCAACGCAAAGAAGTACAAAACAACACAAAGTCGTTGATTTACTTCTTAAGGTTATGCCCTAAAATTACTTTAAAACCTAGTTTAATACTTCATTAGAAATATTTTGTTACCCACTAAACTGTACAGTTTCTAAGAGTCTCAAAGTACAGTTTATAAACTTACTCAATACATTCTATTTCAAGACAGTGCATACTCTGCAGCAGTGAGTGACTTCTGCCTTCACTTAAAACAGGTGGAAGTTGCAGGTGATTCCCTTTGTAGGTTCAAACACCTGAAACTGTACTAACCTGTACACCAAGCACGAACATAAATTTGGTATACACTGGCAGAGGATATGGTCATTTCACATATATCTACATCTGTGACAAAGAGGCAGTGTCAAAGAGAAATCCAAGAAGCTTACAGAGAACATAGCAAGCCTTGACCTAAAGCAGTACAATTGCCCAGAACACACAGCTGAGCACATGCTTCATCTAGAGTACTGGTCTGAAGTGGCCTAAAGCAGCCACAAGCTAAAATAATGCCTTATTGTTTAAAAATTATATTTGCTTTTATTTTCCTGGCTCCACAGGGAACAGAGATTCAACTTGACTTGTTCAGCAGCAGTAACCTCAGAATAGCCATTCATGGCGTGTGCTGGTGACTTAAAAAGCAGCTAGAAAAAAAAATACTATAAAAAACAATGATGGAAAAAAAGGAGAGGAAGTGAGAGAACTGAAAAAAGGAAGAGAAACATTATTTATAAAAGAACACAGAAGAGCTCTCTCACATAGAAACCCCGCAGGAGCATGACAACCTCTTGACCAGGTAATTGTCAAAATAAACCACTTGATCTTTCTTAAGCATACATAAGACATTACCTAAGTAGAAAATTTAACTTTTCTTATCTAAAAACATTCTGTACAGTTATTGTGTACAATATGAATTCCATATGAATTCCATATGAAGTTCATGTTTGTCTTAAGCTTGCATATGTAAGACTTAAAATACGTTAAGTTCCATGGCTTTTACTCTTCAAAAGCCAAAATAGAATGAAATTCAGTTTCTTTCATGTACTGTAGGTTCTTTTCCAGGGAATTTTTTGTGTTTTAAATGACCCTCATGATTATGGCACGTAGGTCAGTAGTGTACTGAAGTGGTTTAAGAAAAACCCCAAACAACTGTGGAATGTAAAAAAATTTATTTCATTCTGATTGAATTTGTGTAGTTGGCATTTTTTGTAGGATTTTTTTTAAAAATTCAATCTGCAGTGCATCTTCATAGCAGGAAGATTTCAGAAGTGCACTTTGGCCTACACATTGCAACAGCCTTCAACAGCTACAGGAGTTCACTGAACATCCTAAAAATGCTGTTGGCTAAGATTTATGATTGAGAAACTAGAATCTTTAGTGCCTAGAACTGAGGCATTAAACTAAGGTTGTTTAGCACCTTAAAGAAAAGGGACGAGACCTAATATTTGCCTATGAATTTCATGGCAAACTAGTGCAGGGTGAGACAAGAAGCTGCTTCCCAAGTAATTTATACTGAGGAAAACGCTTCTGTATTTGTATTACATCATCCCAAAATACTGATACATTCACGATGAGATTAATCATCTAATTCTGTTCCACATGTTGAGAGTAAGTAACCCTAATCTATCTAGGACTGAAATTCCTGGCCAAGCAGAGAGGCCAGCATGTGTTACTCCCAGGTGTTGCTATTGTCAGTTTCCTCACTAGCGGTATGTACAGCCCTGTACAAAGGGCCAAAAAGAAGTACTAAAGGGAAACATACAGGAAAGTAAACTGAAGGATGGAGACACGTGCTTCCTGCTGCCCTCCTGAAACCACTGCCTTGCTCAGCTTTAACTTAAGCATCTGTCTTTTGGCACAGCTCTGACTGCTCCACACTGTATTATCCTGACAGTAGTAAAATCATGGGGTAACATACAAATCAGGTAGTGGCCACCTGCATATGGCTGACACTGTCTCTACAACGTATGTTTTGAATTTCCTTAGGAGCTGTTTTCAGATATCTATATGACTTCAGAAGACAGCAGAATCTTGTGAGACTCTGGTACTGAGAGGCCAAGTGGTAGAAAAGTAGTTTTTCATTGCTGAACATGCTCTTCCAACTTCAGCACTTTGTATCCTCTATGCTTATAATTTCCGGTGAGAAAACAGTATCAGCCATCTCAGAGAAGCCCAGGAAAACCAGAATATCCTTTCAACTCATTTTCAGTACAACAGATTTGAATGCATTCTGGTCTGAATTAAGACAGTACAAAGTAAGTCAGTTTATATTAAAATTAATATTAACCTCCATCTAGCTTCCCTTTGCAACATGATTATTATCTAGAAGCAATAATTATCTAGAAGCAATCAGAAGGCTGGTTGGCAAAGTCTCATGAGAGACAGTACTTAAGGGACAAGGGAGCCCATGAGGGCTGGGAGCTCTTCAAAAAGGAGATCCTAGCAGCTCAGGAGAAAGCCATCCCCACGTTCTGGAAAAAAAGTTGGCAAGGGTAAAAAAACAGCTTAGTTGAACAGAGAGATCTTTAATGATATCTAGAAGAAAATGAATGTTTATGGGCTCTGCAAGAGGGGACAGGCCTCTTGTGGACTACAGGAGTGAGGGCAGTGAGGTTGTGTAGAGAAAAAATCAGAGGGGCTAAGGTTCAACTAGAAATCAGATTGGCAAAGTCTGTGAAAGATAACAAAAAATCTTTCTATAAATACATAAATAATAAAAGGAAAACTAGGGAGACCATACAGTCCCTATTGGACACAGAAGGAACACCAGTAACAGGGGATGAGGAAAAGGCTGAGGTACTTAATGCCTTCTTTGCCTCAGTCTTTAAATTGTAAAGAAAGTTGTTCCGCCTGTGTACAAACCCCGAAACTAGAGGAGCAAAATGAGGCTCCCATGGCCCAAGAGGAGGTGGTCAGAGCCTTGCCCGTCCAACTAGACACCCACAAGTCTATGGGGTCAGACGGGATTCACCCAAGGGTATGGAGGGAGCTGGCGGATGTGCTGGCCAAACCCCTTCCCATCACCTTCCAACATCTATGACAAAGTGACTCGGCTGCTGGACAAGGGAAAGGCTGTGGATGTGG
>WAAB01018456.1:72243-87660 GCA_013389865.1 Piaya cayana | reverse complement strand
GCATCTTGACTTGTATCAGAAACGGTGTGACCAGCAGGTTCAGGGAGGTTATTCTCCCTCTGTACTCAGCACTGGTGAGACCACTCCTCAAACACTGTGTTCATTTCTGGGCCCCTCACCACAAGAAGGATGTTGAGGCTCTGGAGCGAGTCCAGAGAAGAGCAACAAAGCTGGTGAAGGGGCTGGAGAACAGGCCTTAGGAGGAACGGCTGAGAGAGCTGGGGTTGTTCAGCCTGGAGAAAAGGAGGCTGAGAGGAGACCTCACTGCTCTCTACAACTACCTGAAAGGAGGTTGTGCAGGAGAGGGTGCTGGCCTCTTCTCCCAAGTGACTGGGGACAGGACAAGAGGGAATGGCCTCAAGCTCTGCCAGGGGAGATTTAGGCCCGATATAAGGACAAAATTTTTCACAGAAAGGGTCATTGGGCACTGGAACAGGCTACACAGGGAGGTGGTTGATTCACCTTCCCTGGAGGTGTTTAAGGCATGGGTGGATGACGTGCTGAGGGACATGGTTTAGTGTTTGAAAGGAACAGTTTGACTCGATGATCCAGTGTGTCTCTTCCAACCTGGTGATTCTATGATTCAATGTACCCAAGTTTCTTGGTGTTGGTGAACCCTCTTAACATTTGATCCACTGGTCATGAATGGTATCGGTTTCTCACAATTTTTTTCAAGTACTATCAAAGACTTGAAAGGTAATTAAAGTTTTTGAATCAAGACTCACTTAAGGTCTCCAGAATTTAGTTATGGGAAGACTGAACCCTCACAATCCTGATACGCTATTGACTGGTGAAGGTATAGAAAGCTCCATCCCTGGGGGTGTTCAAGGCCAGGCTGGATGGGACTTGGGCAGCCTGATCTAGTGGGATGTGTACCTGCCCATGGCAGGGGGGTTAGAACTAGATAGTCTTTAAGGTCCCTTCCAATCCACACTATTCCATTATTTTTCTGTTCTATGAAATTCTACCCACATCTTAATTTTTTAAGCATTATTTTGAAGCTTTCTGAATTGAAGATTACAGACAAAGATTTGCTTTAATAATGACACAAAAGGAAACAACTAAAACTAAAAAGCCACAGAACCACTCAATAACATAGGATGAAATCAAATTATTTCAAAGTGAGAATTCATATAATAAAAACTACCCATACAACTCAATCCAGCAACTTCTGGCCACATTCTCATGCAGCTGTTTCCATAGAATTTTCCATATACAAGCAAATTACTACCAGAAAAACAGGTGCAATTCAGTTCTAAGGTTGGCTGAAGCCTGGCAACTACTCAATTTCAATGCATGCACCAGGACAAAAGTGCAAACTCCTTGTAAACATGGTCTCTTCACAGAACAAACAAAATTACGTTCAAACATCTTCCAACAGCAGCCAAATTTTTGGCTTATCAAAGAGTCCTTAACAATGTACCCTGCATAGCTCTCAGGTCCCAAAGTGTAATAAAGTAGAGTTAAATTAGTAATATTTAAAGAAGAAAGGCTTTCATTTTCTATGAATAATTCTGGAAAAGCTTCATGTGCAACAGTAAACTTGTGATCTGTCCCTACTATGAGCCATGCGGAGTGTTAATAATGCTGTGACATTTACAAGATTATTCAAAAAAAAAAAAAGGTGTCTTCCACTTGCCTTTCATCGGTTTATGCTTGCAGAGGGAGAAAGATATTTGTGGTGCCTCTCTGCTGGGTAGCACAATTTTTTTAAATGTGTGATTATCTGGAAATAGAAGATTCATTTCTTTATATCTGTATGTACTCTCTGAGAGACAGATATACATTTTGTAAGTTAGTACAAGTCTTTGTTCAAAAACAATCAACTACAGCAGGCATTAGGAGGGGGGGAAATCAAGAAAGCTGTCAGGAAGACAAATCTGTTTGCAAGCACTGGCCTGTAATGCCTACTCTAGTTCAAGTCACATCACAAGTCTCAGTAGTTTAGATTGCAGAACAGGAAAAGACCAGTCTAAACATCAAAGACCACATCTCATAATCGTAATACTGGTACAGAACTGTAAACTATTGGGCTTAAGGACAGCTGAAAAACATTGAAACCTCAAATCCTTTCTTTTGTGCTACTGGGAAAGACAATAAGGGGGGGAAGAGGAAACAGAAGAGTCCTAGAGAAAGCACGAATGTATCTATTTCTCACTAAATGTAACCACACCAATTCTGAAATCCGATATAAAATCAATTTATTTTAAAAGCAATCATGTATTAGTGGCACCAGCACAACCCACAAGTCTGTATATAAACACAGCACTGATTTCAAGTATTTCTAACCAGAGAACATTCTTCTCTGTATCTTTGTTTCTTTCTCAGACGTGGAATGGTAGTGGCATCATTCACCACAATTACATTTGCAACTCTCCAAAACAAGGTACACACTTGATGTTGTATACAGACACTGCCTCACCAAATTGAGGGGGCGGAGGATGGTAGTAGAATTTCTTAGGGTGCAGCTTTACAGCAGTATGACTCAACCCAAATCTGTCAGACTTGTCTCCATTACTCCAGCACGCATGCAACCAATGAATGACACTCTTTCTGGCCAGGTTACTTTTCAGATCAATCTCCTTCTTGAACCAGCTCACTACATGGATGTTAAAAGGGGGGGTGGGGTGGAAGTGTTTCAGCCCAATCTTAGGGTGCAGTTTAATGAATCTTCAAGTTGATTTCATAAGGTCAAGGCCAATGGACACTGTTCCAAATTAAACTGTCACTTCAAGTAACAGTTCTGCCACCCTAAGATCTTCACACAGATCCTGCTAGCACAAGGAGGGGGTAGTAGGTGACTGTGTTAAGTCGCATTGATCAAAATTAAAACTAACCTGGAAAAAAAAGTAGTGGTTTTGAATAGAACCACTTCCACAAGCCAGCAGGCTGCAAGCCACTGACACACCTGGGTTAGCATGTGGAAAAGGATGGCCCACAAGCAAGAGCACTTCACCAGCTGAAAGTGCTGGCTCTGGTGTTTGTGCTTCCACACATTCCAATGCAGTGAAGTACAGCAGCATTTGATTCAGGGCAATCTTCTGACAAATGGTGCAGCAACCCCATCCTTTCCAACTACACTACTTTCCCCCTCCCTGCCTGTAGTAACTAGGACTAGGTGCCTCTATGTTTTTATTTTCTCCTCTTACTCTTCACAAACTTCATTTGTTTCTATGACTTTGAAAGTGCTGCTGACTCAAATAAGGCTTGCAATGACTTGGAATCATTACTGTTCCTGAACAGCAGTGGCAGCAGCAGAGGTGCAGGTGAGTAACTATTTCTTTCAGTAGCAGTGTCAACTTAAGAGTAGTCAGTCATCAAGTATAAGAGTATCAGGATGACAAGCTTCCAAAACACGGTTCTGGCTCTCTGTAAAGAGAGGTTTTTTCTTTAGATAAATTACCTTGCCTTTTACTATGGCAAAATACCTGCCATGCAAGTCAGCCCAGATCACTAAGCTGACTCACAACACTCTGCAGAACTAACTTGTCATTACTTATCCCTCCACCTTTTCACCTTCCTGATGAAATTATTTCTGCCCATTGTTTTGGCTTTGAGAAGATTAATAAAGATGCTGAAAAGCAGTGGGGAGACCCTCAACAAATCCTCTAAAAATGCTAGCAATTAATATTTTCCTAATTTATAGAATTTTGAGGAGATCAGCTAACTTTAAAACTAATTTTATGGGGATGTTTCACAATGCCAGGTTTTTTAACCAAAGTGTTGACACATCTTAAATCAGACAGTGTACAGAAACTTGAACTCACCACAGCCCACATACATACTGAAATTGGAGTGACTTCAGTCTCAAGACAGTGTAAATTAGGGCACAGTTCCACAGTACGATTTCTCAGGAGGCAGAGTCAGTGTGAGTGAGTCCCTGAACACATCTCTCAGGCCAGCTTCAGTGTTAGATAAAATGTATTGGAGAACTCCATCTTCACAGATGTATATGGATATCAAAAACCAATGTCAGCATCAGAAATGCAGTGGCACACAGAGTTGCAACTCTAGAATGAGTAATTTTTATCTTCAGACCAATTTGTTCCAATTTGCATAAGAACCTAGACTAAGAACAGGCAAAGCTGTCAAAATGAAATAAAATAAATGGTATCCTTTTTGCTTTGTAATCTGACTTATGATGTGCTACCCTTCAAAGCGAAACAAAGGCTAGGACTGAAAAGCATAACTGAAAAACACTATATAGCGCCCCTGCTTTACCACCTGAGGTTTAGAAATATAGCCTTTAATTTGGTTTTCACTTCCAGTTCAAGGAGATATTTTTTAACAATTTCTTAGGTTTTCTACTGACCTACTTCCAATTGTACCTAAGTGTATACTTAACCAAAATACAGCTTTTGTACTTGGTGAGCCCCCTCCTTTCCTAGGGAAAAAAATCTCATGATTGTACAGCACTCTAGACTACCCGTTCAAACTGTAAGAAAACTGATACCTTATTTCCAGATTTCTTGATTTCCCCTAGGCTGCAGATTTATGCCTCTTTTCATATTCTACATAAATTTTCTAAGCTCACAAATGCAACTCCTCGACCTTCATTTATTGACTTCACACAAGCAAAAATAGTACTACTTTGCTTGCCACTGGAATTTTACTGGTGATAGCAGAAGTGAGAGCTTTAGAGAAGTGATGGATTAGAAGTTTTTCAGAAATACCGACACATGCCAACTACATTTACAAAGGATGACTGAATAAGGTATATAAATAAACATGTATTTTCAGCAAAAAGCTTTAAAATTGCCTTGTGTTTCTTTGTTTTGCTTTGTAAGTGAATGAATGTTAACTCTGCAGCAATTCAGTGCTGAGAAAAAAACACCTGTCAAAAACCAAACTTATAGAGTAACCTTTTCCACCTCCTCTCAGAATGCTGAATTCTGTTTCTACCATGAAAAGTGAGTAGCAAGTTCACTGTATTACATTCTTGCTACTGCAACAGCATAAGAATTAAACTTTCCTTCAGTTATCCTACAACACATTGTACCACTGTGCAAACAAAGGGGCATAATTTCTGAATGATTCCTCCTCACTATTTAATGTAATCCAAGTTGGTTTTTTTTAAATTATACCCTTTCTAGCTGACCAGAACATCAGGACTAAAGCTCATAGAAAAGCACTGCAGAAAGTTATATTTAAGTGGCTGAGTAACAGGTTTTACTCTTTCAAATTACAATAAAGGAATAATTTTTATATTCCTCAAAATTTATTTTCAAATAATTCCCTATTAAATTATGACTATGGTTTGCTTACATTTCAATAAGCTTGTTATGGAGAACTCTTACCGCATTTTGAATAATTAAGTACATGCATATATTTTCAAATAGTAACAGAACACCACAGTTAAACCACAATGTATTATTAAAACAACAGATTTTGCCATAATTCAACCATCTATCTGAAGGCGGAGTAAAAATTTTAAGGGGAAATACCCAACAGCATTTTCCTTTCATTAAATTGGTAAAATAAGTAAAGTCAATCAGTTTGATTTTTTTTTCAGGGAGCAACTTATTTTAATAAGTTTATTTTCACATCTACAATATGGCATCATGATAAGGCTCAAACTGCAAATTTTCTCTCTATTAAGCACTTCCCAAGTTCAATTCCACTTACACCTGCGCACCTTTTGCTTCAGAATTTTCACCACCATCACTATTCTAAGCAGCCAAAATAAACAGGGAAAAAACCCCCATATTATGTAAGAAAAAGGCTACAGGAAACATTAGCTACAGAACTTAGTAATTGATCTTTGAAATTTTTAGGTACTTTTGAGCAATTTGGGCTTTTTGTCATTTCCACTTTTTTCCTTTCTGTAACAGCACAAGCCATTTTCATCTAGATCATCAAAGAACACAGATACCATTTTTAGTTGTTAAAAACTACCACTTTAAGTTAAAACAACAGTAATATTTTCAAATACCATGCACAAAATTTTCAAATACCAGTCTGTGGCTAAGACAGTATTAAACAGTTTTTGTACTTTATTTTAGAATCATAGAACCACCAGGTTGGAAGAGACCCACTGGATCATCGAGTCCAACCGTTCCTATCAAATCTTAGGTCCTTTACCACTGCTATATGAAACCAGTTTTATTGTAAGCAGCAAAATTAATGATGGTTGTTTTCCAGCAGACCAGTTCTCCATCACTCTCCTCAGAGAGGGCTGCCAGCTCGCTCTCTTCTGCATCCTTGGCTCCCATCCTTCTGCACCACCTGCCTACTCACCTCTAGGTGCCCTGCCTGGAGAACTGGGGAGGAGCAGCACAGACTCTACAGTATTTGAAACAGTCACATGGGAATTAGTTGGTCAATTAATTTATTCTAGCTAGTACACAGACTGCTGCCCTCTGAAACATTTAACACGGCTGCTCTATTTTCCTTTGTTTAAACAGAATTTGGATGCGTCTATTCTGCTCAGCAACAATTAGACAAATCTTCCATCTCTGAAACCTTTGCTCAACTGCCAGCAAGTTTTGAACTAATGTAACTCCAGGGAAGATCAGTAACAAAGAAATTGGATTGGCTGATCAGATAAAAAACTTATTTCATTATAAAAGCAAGCTAAAAACATTTGTCCAGACAAAGCACTATCACATACATAAAGCAAACTGAAAAAAACCCACAGCTATATTTTCTGTCTATTTTTGAGAAGCAATCTCTGGCTCTTAAAACTTTAGTAATCAGATTTTCCTAATAAGTAAAAGTTTGAACTTGGTCTTTCAATGGTCTCTCATGTTTGATGCAGTGATAAAAACAGTTTAAACACCAGCAATTGCACAATATTTAAAGAAATATTGTAAACCTGAAGATCTAAAGCTATTCCTTGATGGTCAACTAGGTTATTTATCATAGAAAGCCAAAAGAAAGAGATTACAGTTGCAGAGGAAAGGGAATACTTTAATGACTGCAAGCAAACGCTAATAGTACTAAGCACTAACACATTTTAAGCATGTGCATTTTTCAGGTGTTGCAGCCACCAAAGAAATATTAGATTTCTCCAAGTCCTTTTAAAATGTTTTTCTCTCCTTCTCTTTCATCTTCAATGTGTGTATCAGTTCAAAACATTATTTGTAAATATTTAATACTTCTGAATGTATTTTGCCAGTACAAAACTTGTTTCTGCTTCAACAGCTTAGAACGTTTTGATGAGTCTCCTGAAAATAGGCGCCATAATTTCTACCATAGGGTATCAAAATACAATTCTAAAAACACAATATAAGGCCTAAAATTGCTAATGACTACACCAAACAGTGTTTTAGAAGAACGTGACAGGCTCTATTCATGAAAGACAATACAGTACAATTAAGTTCAGGTAACACTACTGAACAACTACAAAGAAACAGGAACTCACTTGAGAAGAAACTAAGACATTAAAAGACTGACCAGTCTTCACAGTAAATTTGAATGGACTTTTTCCCCATTGTGGATGCAAAACTGATCCTAACACTCCAAGCTCTGACATCTCTCTCCATCAGATAAGCATGTATCATCTGTCTCACATAAATAAAACATACGTTTAGGATATCCAATGCTATCTAGGTACCACGAAGTTCTCAAGCTTCCTTTCTAAGTAGGAACACGCTGCCAATTTTTTTTTTCTAGACAAAAGTTTGGTTAGTTTAACTACCAAAACAGTTAAAATACATACTATGAACAAACGATCTCCTAAATGCTTTGTTTGTTGGTTGAGTTTTTTTGGTAGCAAAAGATGCACGTAGGCATTAAGCAGACAATATGAATTTATTCAAGGAAGAAAAGTAACTTCAGATGACGTCTGACTTCCCTTCCTATCAACCATCTCCATGTTACTGTCTATAAACCAAGTGATAACTTTTATTTCACTTTGTAGAACTGTCATGAAATTAATTCTTCTTTTATGAGCCTCTGAGCACAGCCAAGGCTCCTGCTGTTTTGCAAACTTCTGCATACGAACTTATAAGAATGCAACGATTTGTCAAAGATTTTTTTATCTCAGCTATTTATACCATAAAAATACATACTGACAGACACACTCACCAAAAGTAAATGATTTTTATGACTAAAGCATGTCACATATTAAAAACAGCATCAGTCCAGCTCTGCCCTGCCACAACTTTCCAGTATTACCCTAAGAAATACTTAATCTTCATCATTTTTTTTTAAGTTTCAATTTCAATGAATGCTCTTTCTTCAGGAAAGGGAGACAAACCCAGATATTCCTAATTCACTATCTGTCATTCATTATTTTATGTGCTTTTATCTCTTTTCTGAGGCAAACAATCTTATACTTCTCAGACCTCTAGTTAGCCTCCCAATGTTAGTATGGTATTTAGTAAGTGATTACATATTTTACAAACCAAACCAAACAACCAAAACCACAAAAAAAACCCCAAAACAAACCAAAAAAGCAACCAAAAGCCATTACTTCATTCAGTGCACAGAAAGGACTTGCTCTGGTGTTAATCAAGGTTGTTTGTCAGCGAAGTGTATGGCCCAAAGGCCACCTTTCTTATTTATTAAAGCTGGAAGACAATAACTGAAGGAAAACATTACAGGATAGGAATATTCTATGCCATGTTTTAAAACAGCTGAGCCTGAAAACTTGCAATGCTAGCCTCTCACTTATTACAAAGTTTCTATATAATGTCTGTCAAACAGCCTGTAATAAGGTTTTCAGAGAAAAGGTTAGTCATTTTCTGCATTCTTAAGAAGAGAGATGAGGCCTTGTTTACAATAGCGCTAGGCACTCAGAAACAAAACTGAAATCAAAGGAACTTGTGGTCTGAACATATAAAGTGCAACAGAATGCACAGTCTCTTCAAAAGTCACATTTCTTCATATGCCAAGTCAGGCATAAGAATACAGCTTGTCTTTCCTGTGTTTGGGTTTCTTTATTTTCCTTTCAGTAGCTCTTCAGTTCCCCATCTTTTAAACTGTGGTTAATGTCATGTCCTCACCTCAGAAAAAAGCATCACCACAAGAATAAAACGAAAAATTCCTTGAGGTTTATACTAGAATAAATGAGGGCATAAGGGCTTCTGAAGTAGTCTGTCCATTTTGACAGTCAATCACCAGAAGTTACCATTCCTAGATTCAGCAACCTCAGTTTCTCCCCCCCCCGTTTCAAATTGGGGTGGGGTTTTTTTTTCCACAATATATTTATCTTCTTGTTGCCAGGAAACCATGAGAATAATATTGTACACATGAAATTGCTATCAATTACTGATGCACTTGTAATAAAAGAAAATTATTTGATATAAAAACAAAGGGTCTCCTCATCAATCAATTTGAAATTGAGTAACATCAGTGAACTGGGTGAGACTACATGGTCTATTTCTCTAAGGATTTATTAAATTGGGGCATTTACAAAGCAAACAGCTAATATTCCATTGGAAAAAAAAATCAGAACAAGATTTCTTCTTCTCTGACTAGTGGCCTGTCCTAGTTAATGAAAAACTTGATTGTTACAAGAGTCAAACTAATTAAAAAGATTAAACTATGAGCAAAATCAAATTAGAATTTTGGCTGTAGGCTTATGTGGCCAGCAATAGCTCAAGAACACTGTGAACTGTGGTCTGCAGTTAAATACAATTAATGGAAGTTTTAAAATTGTTAGAATAATTAACTGCAGATCGTTTCTGCAACCTGGCTATATGACCTCCACAAAACTACTTATGATTCTTAAATGTAAGCATGTAAGTACATGCAAGACAGAGGTTTAAGCCATGAAAATACCCATGTCCATCCAAGCATTGCCAGCAAATAGCACTTACTAACAAATACAATCCTATATATATACACCTTTGCTCCTCAAGCATAACGAATTCTAGTGTATGACATAATATAAAACAGATTTGCTTCTTCCAGACAATATTCTATTTCTTAGTGCACTTCAAAATAACTACCTAAGCATAGCCAGGTCAGACAAAACTACATCTACCCACACAATCTCCAAGTGGACATTAACTTATGCAAAAGTACCAGGGTGAGCAAAGAGAAACTTTTGGGTTTTTTTTTCTCTTGTATCTCCAGCTGACTAAGAAATATTTAAGTAGCAAAAAAGCAACTTTTCTCAGTTTTAACATTAAGTAACAGATGCCTAAAACCCACTTGTGCATAATATGATAAATTATTAACATTAGCGATTTCTAGTGATATGGGGATCATCTTTCAAAGATAAAGACACAACAGGCCCAACTACAAAGAGACCAACATCTAATAACCAGAGCAGCACACAGAAACACAATGGGAAGGAGAGGGAGTGTTTGTTTCACTCTGGCACAAATACATATCAGATAACTAAGAGATGCCATGGGATGCGATAAGGAAGACTTAAAGGCACATTAGGAGTGCTGACTTGGGGTGGGTGGCAGGGACAGAATTGGGGAGAGGGTGGAAGAATGGGTGAGAGGCACTGAAATCAAAAGCAACTTTCACAGAAAATGCCTTGCCAGATTGTCACCATGGGAAAAGCAACAAGACTACGGGGCTGACTAAAAAAACAAAAGGAAAATCACCCCTTAAAGCAAAACAAAAAAAACCCCTCAGAAAACAGGATACTAACTCAAGCTATGGTAAATGAGAACTACATCGCCCTGAATAAATTCTAACCTATAAAACTCTTAATTTCACAAAGACCTTTACACTGCCTTAAAGCTTTGTTAAAAATCTCTGTGCTGAAACTAATTAATCACTCCTTTTCCTTTCAAAGATTTCAGAAAATTCTCTCCTTTTTTTTGTACTTTTGTATCTTTAGTATCTGATGTGCTTTTTATAGATTTTATGAATTAGCATTGCTTACACTGATACTGTAAAATAATACACTGTGCTATAAATGTTTCCATTTTTTCTACAGACTTGTCATATACTTTACCAAACTGTGTAGTTGTCAGTATAAACCTACGCCTGAACTTGTCATTGTGCATTAGTTCTTTTAAAAAATCTAGAAGGTGAGGTAGAGGTGGGGACTTTTACCTTGTTTCTGCAAACTATCTCAAAAGATAACATATACAAACTTCCACGTTCAAATTGACGCTGAAGTTTCTTCAGCACTCTAAAAAAGAATGCTACAGAAAGAAGTTGCTTTTTCCTCTAAGCCGGCATTTGTGAGCTCTCATGATGAATAAGGCACGAAAATTACTCAGGCTAAAATTAATACAGATTTTGGGATTTTTTTTCCTCCAAAATTTCAACCAAGATCTGTCCACCCATCAGTTGTGCTATCCAGCAAAACAAAATGCACGTAGAGAGGGTACAGAACTCAGGTTGGGATGAGCAGCAGAGACAGACACTCCTTCCAGTGGCAGTTTTCTCTTTGCCTATAAACAGTTTTAAGTCTTTCTCTGAGAAATACTATCCATTTTGGACAGATGGGACTATTTTTAGTATATCTGGCAACTAAGCTTGTTACTATTAATCTTATTCATAATGATGACAAGGTTATATATAAATGACATTAAAATACTCTTCTGTGACCAAAGAAAGTTATATCTGAGATTTAATCATTTACTGACAACAACACACAAGCCTGGAGTTTGACAAGGCAGTAGTCATAGAAAAGCTCTGAAGCAAAGCAGATCTCGAGTTTCTAAAATGTCTTTCAACCTTCAACTCTTTTACAGGAAGAAATATATTCCTAGTACAATTGTTCTCAACTTTGTATTTAGTTGCTGGCTTGATTTTAGAACTAAACGAGGAGTACTTCAGTGCCTTAGAACCACTTACTGTTTTCCATTTCTACTGCTTGGTTAAATAAAAATTATCACCTTTCCCTACAAGCCTTACTAGATTGACAAGTATTTAACTTAGAGCCTTGAAAATGATCACTATGTAACTTGAACAGACGCACTGTAAAGAGGAATATTAACAAAAAAAAGGAAAAAAATCATTTTGCAGTCAAAGTACAGTAAGCCTCAACTCTCTGCTACACACTAGCTGCCTAGTTTGGTTACACTTAATTGGATCTATTAAACGGACATTTGTCCTCAGCCATAGCACACCACAATTAAACATCAGTTCTTCAATAGCTGAAATGATATATCACATACTGTCCCACTCCAAGAAGGCACTGACCCATCAATGTAATCTAACACACCAAAACCCACCTTTGACTCCATTAACACCTGAACTGACATTTCATTCATCATACATATGCAATCCAAAGGTTTCTCCTTCCTACATTGCTCAGAAAGTACAGGGGTTTTTTTAGTATCTCAATATTTCCATTTTCAGGACAGTGCTAACGTTATCATACAGATATATCAAAACACTGTAAATGAGTCTGGCCTACATTTTATTACCCACAACCCCAAACAGAATGAGGGAAAGGATAGAAAAACATTCTTTTTAAAAGTCCTTGGCACAAAACCTCCTACTCAGGCACTCTGGGACAGGTGCCCAGAACATCTCAAGTTCCAGTAATAAGAAAAGCCTTCATTACAAGAGGAGGTCTGGACACAAAAATACAATTGTGATATCAGAGAAGGACACAAACTTGTAACCAATTAAGTTGACAATGACTTCAATAAGCTAAAAGAATAAAAACTTGCACAAACTAACCCATAGCCTCGTGGCTAAAACACCAAGTTACGCATGCATCTTCCATAAAACACACACAGAGCATCTTTAGATCATGCATGGCCAAGAAGGTAAAAATCCTACAGATTCAATGACTGATTCAGGCCTGAATTTGTACGTTCTGCAAAAGCTTTTTTTTTATCATTATGTCATATTTAAAGTTCTGGAAAGTTATCCTTTAACTAAACTAAACTTTCCCAAGCACTTCCATCATCTAAATATTCCACATGCCAATGTGCATATGTTTTTATAAATCACGTTGATATCAAGAATTGGTTTAATCAAGATTTTCTGTATGTCCAGACAAAAATATGAAGGAAAAAATACTTGCTGGTTTAATTCTAGTGTATAGTACTTCCATTTTTCTTGACACTTCAGTAAAGCCAATATATCATGAAAAAAATATTCATCAAATTGAGATTAGCCAGTACCAATAAGAAAAGAAAAATCTTCCTCTTTTTTTCAGTGATGGTAAGTCTGCTAGGGAAGTATCTGTTCCCATTCACATTAGTCTACTGTCTTGAGGTCATCTGAATTCCTTAACAGTAGTTCATAAAAGATGACAGAGAAAACCCACCTGCTTTTAGCCTGAAAGTTATGTGAAACACATCATGTGAGTTCAGCAAAAATTACAGATGTGACTTTCAAATTCTATTATTCCTGTTATCTAGGAATGGCATAACTTGTCACTGCACACTTTCCAACTGGGACAACAAAACACCCATTTCAACAAGCATATCAAAACTCCACTCCTCCCCATTCCACAAAGACTTTGATTTGAGGTCTCTGTCCAAACAATCAAAACTCTAGGATCTTCTCTTGTAACTGGCAATATTCCACTAGAATTTTGAAACTACTAGGCTGAACTTGTCAATTCTATAATTTTAAGAACCGTCATTGAACAAGGCCTGTTTTCAAAGAAACAACCAACATGTACCTTGCTGCTTTTGTTAAACACTGCAATTTCTTCACATTTATAGGTAAGACATCTTTCAATGCATTGACTAGCCAAGACCACAATTCTTAAGTTTTTCTGTCTTTGTGGGGGTCACTATTGTGATGGGAAGCAGATTATCAGATGAGAGAATATTTCCGCTCTGTAAAGAATTATTACTGCACCTCCACCCTGGGCACAGGGCCAAATCCCAGGTTATGACAACTTTCTAGTCCAAAGACCACGGCATTACTAA
This sequence comes from Piaya cayana, assembly GCA_013389865.1. Taxonomy (NCBI): domain Eukaryota; kingdom Metazoa; phylum Chordata; class Aves; order Cuculiformes; family Coccyzidae; genus Piaya; species Piaya cayana. Next base: position 73,903 of record WAAB01018456.1, on the reverse strand, counting down.
ATGCACTGTGCCAATATTTGATCCATGCTCAACTTTATTCTCCATTTTCAGCACAGAGTCAAGAAATAATAGTACTGCATCACAGTAGCATTTCATGTTTCCAGTGGAAAAAGGCGCTACAAAAATAAAACACAGAGATAAATCTCAAAAGTCCCCCAGGATGCTCTCGAACAACCAGAGAAGATTCTTTTATAACAGTCCCTTTTGCTAAGGAAAGTTTAGCAACTTAGCCAGGTACCAGTTATATCGAATATGAAAGAAACAGTACGATTATATTGAACTGCAAAATCTGAGGCAAGTTCTACATACAAAACAATTTCAAAATCCTATCTAGAAACTCCAAACTCCAGAAATTAATCTTTGTTTTTTGCAAACACTAGTATCTTTTCAGTAAAGAAGACCCTTAACTACATCTCCATGTCTCCCCTATACCGAGCTATGTTTGCTCTGAGTGCTGGAACCCACAAAAACCTTCTACCTTATCAACACACATTTTCGCTAACACATCCTGTAACTGGGACTGCTGACTATACTTCAGACACCCCACTCCCCCCCAGCACAGATGTATTTCATATACAAAATAGCAGTTCAATACATCAAGTATGGCTTTGAGAGAACTTGAAAGAATAGTCATAGGAATAGGAGGAGGAGGAATGGGAATAAACTAGAGAGGGGCAGATTTAGACCAGAAATAAGGGGGAATTTCCTCACTATGAGAGCGGTGAGGCACTGGCACACGTTGCCCAGGGAAACTCTGGATGCCCCATCTCTGGAGGTGTTTGAGGCCAGGTTGGATGCCTGGTCTGGTGGGAGGTGTCCCTGCTCGCCCTGCCCGTGGCTGGGCTGGGGGAGAGGTTGGAACTGGATGATCTTTAAGGTCCCTTCCAACCCAAACTACTCTGATTCTATGAATTACAAAACCGACTCTTCGTCTTTTAAAGAAAAGTATGGAAATGGCATTCCAGTAAAGGTCCGCAGGCATGAAGGAGACGTTTCAACTATGACAAGAGAACTCTGATAGTGCTCCTTTCCCTCGAGGAAACATTTACCCTAAGAGGTAAAAGTCTCGGGGGAAGGGACGGCGATCGGGACCGCTCACCTTTAACCGTTTAACCACCTCATCGTTGGTGATTTTGTCGGTGATCTCCTTCACTCCTGGGGGGTAGAAGATGATTTTCCCGTCGGCAGCAGGTTTTGGTTGGGCAGCGGGGAAGTCCATCCTGGCGCTACCGGTGACAAACTTTCCTTCTCCGCACTCCTCTACCGGCCTCTATCGGCCAGAAAACAAAAGTTCAGCAGAATGGAGACGACTTTCTAACCCTCTTTTTCCATTTCTCACCCTCAATTCGCAGAAGGCCCCGCCGCCCGCGCCGCAGCTCGTNGGAGGCGAGCGCAAACAAAACGGGCCCCCCCGCACCGTTCCCCACTTTCCGTTGGTTCCCGCAACTTCGGGTTCCCCACCCGCCACCGCCGGCCTGCGCGCACGGGGAGCGCCCCCTCCCTCGCCGCCCCCCCCACCTCCTCCCGCCGCGAGGGGGAGCGGGACCCGCGCCGCCCTCACCTCATGCGGCTCCGGAAGGCGCAGCATGGAGCGGCCTCCGCGCCGGGGGGGGCCTGGCCTGGCCTCGCCTCGCCGCGCCGCCGCCCCCAGGCCGCTCCC
>WAAB01018456.1:0-72111 GCA_013389865.1 Piaya cayana | reverse complement strand
CCGGGAACTGCAGCGAGGGGAGGCACCGCCCCGCCCCTCTGCCCGCCCCCGGCCCGGGATCGCGGCGCCGCCCCGGCGCGATCCCACCCCTGGTCGCGGAAGGGCCGGGCTCGGGCCGAGGGCTCCGCGAAGAGGGGATCAGGGCGGTGCCGGAGCGGAGCCTCGGAGCCCGGGGGCGCCTGAGGGCGGGGTGGCTCCGAGGGGCTTCGAATTTGGCGGGGAGGCGGGCGGCTCCGAACTGGGGAGGGAGCGGCTCCGAATTGGGGGGGGGCGGCTCCGAACTGGGGAAGGCGGCTCTGAATTGAGGGGTAGGGGCGGCTTCGAATGGTGCTTTGGGCGGGCCGTGGCCCTTCTTGAGGCAGACGAGGGGAAAGGGGCATCCACTCATCGACCTTCAGGTTTTCCTTCGCTGTTTTTACTAGATTATTTTCCCAAACGTTAATTTGATTATAAATCTTAGAATATGCGGAGGAGCCCTCCCCAGCCAACTTGAGAAATTCTTCCTTGCAAACTGTCTTTGTAATTTAATGTTCTTTTGTGTTTCTAAGAGATGGGGTTTATCTGGAAAATCAGTAGAAAGTGGGATTTGTCTGTCTTGAATCTGCATTATGTGTTCTGCATGTCTTAAGCATAGGTGTGATACAAGAATCTGGTATCAGGTGGCTCGAAAGTGTTTTCCAGGTGCCCACCCTGCTCCGAGATGATGCATGACAACTGGAAAATGACTTTTAACTGTCTATACTAACTTAGGGTCTTCAACTGACTATACTAGGTTAGTCAAACTAGCTAGAAGTATCATTCTTCTCAGTTTCAAAGGTCTCTAATGCATTTTCTGTAGAGCAAATTAAAGGTGGTGTGAGAATTGATAAGTTTTGCTGCAGCTGGTTCGTATGTTTAATTATCTTGTCATGTAAATCTGTTTTGTATCAAGAGATAATATGCAGACAATCTCCAGACATGGATAAATAACCTGAAAGAAAAACACTCGCTTAGAGTTGCAAGAATTTATTGACATGCTTAGTTGTCTAGCAAGATGTAGTTGTCTTAAGTCAAGAGATAACCTGAAGGAAGTCTCCATACATGGTTGTATAATCCAAAAAATAACAAGTATTCTTCGAAGATTTATATGGCTCTTTGTCTAAAATTAGTTTTTATACCCACTGGTTTTGTAAGATGTTATGCCTTTTTTAGAAGAGCATCCGATTCAGCGCTGAATTGTAAAATAAAAATATTATTATCTTTGTTTCAAAGACTTTGTCCTTTTCAGTGGTTTACTAGTGAATTAGTGATTCTCACAGTGGGAGGCTGGGACCAGTCCACATGGATGGACAGGTTTCTCTGCAGGGTGAGTGAGGGGATGGGAAAGTGGTAAGTAAGTGAAATTACGGTGAAGTATGCCAAATTCCACATTTACAAGGTGTGGGAGGAAAATGTACAAAGACTGAGGAGCTTTCGGGTGCTTTTGGTGCAACATTATGTAGGTAGGAAATATCTCCTACACCTGTGTTCCTTGTCTCCCTGTAGTGTTGTCCTAGGGGAGTTAGAGCCTTGAATGTCCATTGTCCTAGGGGAGTTATAGCCTTGAATGTCCATAGACTCTGCAAAACCAGCTCAGAACAATTATAGTGAAAGTGACTGAGAGTTGCAAGGAACAAAGGAGGTATCACACACTGATTTGGAAATCATGAAGGATGCTGCTGGACAAAGAGTTTAAATCCAGCTGTGAGTTCAGGCTTAAAGACTGCTGGATTGAGGCATTCAGAATAGACGGGTGACTGTTGACGGGAGCATCACGGAATCAAATGCAGAGATCAATACGATCAGCGAATGTTCAATTTATTACTGAGCACCAGAAGCTTTTATAGAAAAGGCAATAGTACATGCGACCAGTATGTAAATATTTTCTTTAGCATTGGTTAATATCATGTGTCCATGTGAATATACTGATTGGTTAGTATCCTCAGCAAGAATAGTTGCTAGCTGAACAGCGTTGCACATATGCCACATATACACAGACCCAAAGTTTCTCTGTAACATCAGGGAGTTGTTCGTTCTTGTACTCCCTTGATTCTCACAGGTATCACTCTGCAGTTGTCCTTGGCTTGTTACTCTTAGTCTATTGACTCATAGGCTGGATTGGTCACATGGCTGTTTTCCATGAGAAAGTCCTTCAATATTCCAACAGATCCCTCTTTGTTTTTGAACAATCCAGGCCTGCTGAAAGATCTTAGAAATTGCAGCCATTATACATTTCCAAAAGCGAGGAAAGGCAATCAACATAATCAACAACACAATAATCACAGTAATGATTTGTTTTAAAATTCCTTTTAGCCAAGCAGGCAGGTTAAGCAATTGTAACCAATCATCAAACGGGTTATGATTATAAGTAATTTTCTTCATATTGTTTCTTAGATCACTTAGCTGCTTATGTATTGATTCAGAATGATCACTAAGGTTCAAACAGCACATTCCTTCAAACTGTTCACATCCGTGTCCTTGCGCTAACAGCAAAAAATCAATGGCAGCTCGATTTTGCAATAATGCATGTCTAATACTATCTACATCGGTAAGTAACTCAGAGATCATAAGTGAAGTAAGATTAAATTGTTTTAGTGACCAGCAAGCAAGTTGCTTTACTTTTTTATTATTTCTCCTGGCCACTGCTTGTGGCAAAAATAAAGCAAGAGCACTAAAAGCTGATTCAGACCAAAATGCTACTTTATGATCACAAGTGGCATCAAACTCCTTAATTTCCCATCTCTTCCTTTTGCTTAGGATTTGATTGCTCCAAGTATACAGTTGATGCATGGATGGGGTGAACATTGAAAGTCTACTTATATAGTGTGGCCCACCTACTGGTCTATGTGTAATGCCATTCCAGGCTCTATCGCCACAGATTAAAAACAAGCCTGGTGGCAACATTACACTGCCGTTTGTGTGTACATTTTTGTCCTGTTTCCCTTCTGGCCACGGGTAATCCCTTAACATTCTGCCATCCAATGTAATAACTACCTGGCCTTTCTTTTAATATCTCTATATTAACAACATCTCCAAATGATATTGCTCCAGAGCCATTATAGGGTTGCAATCCTAGTCCAGTACAACTAGAGAGCAACGAAATATTAGGAAGTTCCCAAGGGGGCAAAGAAAACATTAAATTTAGTTCTTGTAAAGGCAGTTGTGTGAAGTTCCAGAGATTCTCCGCAAACATTTTCTCTTTAATGCCACCCAAAATAGTAGGCCACCATTGTCCTCCAGTTACTATGCATTCACCATCATTCTGGCGATTGGATAACTTACTATTCCACTTGCTAAAAGCTTGTGTAAATTTTGTAACATTATACCATGCTGTGAAAGAAGAATTTAGATCAAATTCATCAAAAGGATAACCCATTAAGCATGTACAAAATGGATCACCTGGTGTTGCTAGAGACAGACAGAGTTAGGCTAATCATGTTCAGCAAAGTGGTTAAGAGAGAAGTAGGTGCAAATTCTGTCATCTAGGGATAGTTAGAAAACAGACCATCTCCTCTCAGGAAAGAAGCAGTGGTATTTGTACTTTTCTGCCATTTCAAATTCTAAAGAGCTAAAACAAAGTGTGTGGCTCTGATATCACACCCAATTAGCTTGAACATATGCATGGTATTTTCAGAATGTTCAAACATAAAAGCTTCAGATAATCTGACCTCTGATACTCCTAATCTGAATAGTCCTGAAATCTGCAGAAATTATTACAGCTGCTAGTGTCTGGTTTGTTGCCTCTGCTTGTTTGACCTTCACTCTTCTAATCTGAGCAAGCAGCTGAGATCTGTCTTGGACTCTGCTTTTTGTACAGCTGTAGTCATGTTCACATGATCCCTTGGATTTTGATGGATGGCTCTGTCTAATAAGACCCAGTCCTTTAGTGTTTACCCAGATTTTTTGAGACCCTACCTGGACAAATTTCTGCTGCAATTTATTTACTTTTACTCCCATTATTTTTATTGGATTGTATTTTCTCCAATCTTTTTGTTGTTTGTTTGTTAATATATATTGGACTACCATTGCAAGTGTAATTTATAAACAGACTGAAATAAAGGCTGCTGAACATTCTTGTGCTGTGCTTCTTTCTCTGTGTCATTTCAGGAGAGGTTAAAGGAGCATACTAAGGAAAGAAGAATGTGGTGTTTTTACAGGTAGGGGGAAATGGCTTTCAGGTGAAAGAGAAGAGTATGGAGCGATGCTTTTAAGCACAGAAAATCCCTTAATTCATGTTTATTAAGCTATGCACATATGTTTCCAGGAAGAGCTTAATGGTTGTCCTCAAGTCTGTGTCAGTACAGTAAGAGCAGATAGTTATGATTAAGAACTAAACAGTCATATCAAGACACAGAAGTGTGTCATGAACTTCAGAATAAGTCCTATCTGTCAGTCAGGCGGGCAGACAAGTAAGAAATCCTATCTGGTGCATTAGGAAAGCACTTCTCTTCCTAATAATAGCTATGCTTCTGAATGCTCCTGCTTTGCAGAACCAGGTGGTGGAGTGTGGTGCTTCACTCTTTAAATTTTCTAAGTCACGCGTAAATAGGTCAAGTGGGGAGGGAGGAACTTAATTACTTGTTTACAACTCTAGCATTTAGTCAGTTTTTTATATTTAGTAGATTGTTTTCTGGTAGGTTGCTTCCTAATCATGAATGTCTTCCCCCTTCTCCCCTTATGAAAGTCTATTTATCTTTTGAGTTGTAGACATTTTTTCCTGCAATACACCAGTTCCTCTGAACTTAGTAATAATCAACCCTTAGAAAATAGTTTTTTGTCCTCAGTTTCACACAGAGGCGTTCTCTTTTAGCTTTTTGACTTTTGCATCAGTCCTTGTTTCTGGTTGTCTTTCCTCCTTGTCCATTTGTTGATTCTCTCACATATGCAATTGCACACAGCTCCTCCAGTTAAAATTATAGCCTCTAAATTTCCAGTTCATTCTCTCAACTCCTCTGTCTTCTGAGCCTCAGGCAGCGTGGCTTGAGCCCTTGTTTGTGAAGGCTGAGGCAAAGAGTCACCAAGTACCCCTCAGCTTTCTCCATATCCTGGGTAACCAGGTCTCGTGTTTCCTTCTGGAGATGGCCCGCATTCTTTGTAGTCTTCCGTTTATCACTGATGTACCCATACAAGGTTTTCTTGTTGCCCTTGATGTCCTTAGCCAGATTTAATTCTTCCAGGAGGACTTAAAAGGATCCATTTCAAATTCAAATTTCTGTTCTGTAAAGTCCTCAGATTCCCTCCCCCCCCGCCCCCGTCAGGTTGCAAAGATATCTGCAGTTACCTGCAGCTGTGATAGTACCATGTGGCTCTTTATGTTTGATTGGTATTTTTTCAAATAACAAGGCAGATTTGGGAAATTTCTGAGCGTATGGGACTGTTTACAGCAAATACCACTGAGGAAACTGTGAAAGTATGATAATATATTTAGCCCATGATTACCTACTGGAGGGAAGGCAGCATGAGCAGACTCTCTCCCTGTACCCCATTAGATGAGAATTGTCCTGTGATCTGTTAAAAATTGAGACCGTATGTGATACAAACAAATTCTGATTAAGAGGCTTCTTCGTGAAAAGTATTGATTGTATTTTGTAATGCTGCTGTTCCTAATTCTTTTACTGATATAATGTCTGCTGCTTGCAGTAAAATATGACATGAAATTTTACAAATTAATATGAAGTTGGTATTTACTATTATGGTCAAAGAAAGATGTTTGATGAATAGATTTGCAATCACAGAGCTGTACTGTAATGATGGGGTCACTTCATGATGATGGATGGGTGTGTGGTGTACTACTCAGAGGCTTAAAATGAGGTTGCATTTATCAAACTCAGGGAAGCATCAGAATATTTGGGGATGACTCATAGAATCACCAGGCTGGAAGAGACCCATCGGATCATCTAGCAATAGAATCATTACAGTTTGCCTTTGAACAAAGTCAGAAAATATATTGATGACATTGGTTGAACCTACTAGGAATGCAACTAATGATGATTCAATGCGTTCTGTTGAATGACTTGAGGGGTTAATCATTAAAATGTTACTCCACTACACCATTTGGGGACTTGAATACAAAAGCTGGAATTTCAAACCCTTGTAAAGAATAATTTGCATTTGAATTAAAAAAAATTACTTTAAATTTATATTTTGCAGCTCCGGTCACTTCATCCTCATGATTCTACTTCAGTAAACACGCTGGATGTTTACATTCACACAGGTCATCACCCAGCACAACAGAGGAGCACACTGACAACATAGTGTCCAACCAGCAGGGAATACTGAGTATTAGTGGAAGAAGATTGTCCTAAATTCAGGATATGTGACAGCAGAGAAGGTAACTAATGCTACTTGAACTAGTACTTCAACAGGCATTTAACAAAGCAGGCAATGAGTTGGTGTCTAATGAGAGGACAGAATATCACGTATTAAGTAGTCAAAGCCGGAACTAGGCTAGACAAGGCAACAGCAGATATAGAAATGAGAGAATTTTGGTCTTGACAAACATAGTGCTTAGTAATACAAAAGCTGTGTTCACAATAGTCAACCTTCTAACCAAAAGTGATCCATGGATGGAAAATAAAAAAGTCCATGATGACAGAGTGATCGCTGAAGGTGATGATATTAAATACAAGCAGAGGGATTACTTCTTGTAAAGTAGACTGATATGTATCCACTTACAATTTTGCCAGCATCTAATACTACTATTTATACCCTTTTTGAATTTGGCAAGGCAACTATTGTGTACTCTGTGTAATTTACGATAACAACACTGTATCAAGCAAATAAACACTTGCTTCCTTAAGTATATATCTGTACTGTTCTTTCTGTCTTCCAGACACTGTATTCTTACACCTAATCATTTAAATTTTCAGCAAATTGCATGCTAAAAGTATAAACTTCCTTTATCTGAGATCATTAAAATGGTGAAGACTTGTAGCAAGCATGTGAATATTTATGTTACCACTTTAGATATACTCATTTATTTGCTTACTGAATGCCACTGATCTATATATTTAGTCATATTTTTTAAACTTCCTTCAAGATCTACTCAGCAGCCACCTCTAATCCAGCACATGGAGAAGAAAACTTGAGTGAACCAGTTTTTTATTCAATTTCAGTATTGTTTAGCTTGACACCGCCACCATGCACTCTATTAGGCTTCTATCCTTGCTTCAAAAACTGTAACAATATGTTCTGTCACACAGCTTCATAACAAAAAAGATTTAAATGAAAAAAATATGTCTGTCAGATTCTGAATACAGTAAGAGAGAACAGAACAATGTTACTTCTAGGGGAGATGAAATTTACCTAGCAATAGGTTCTTTAGCCCCCTAAGGAAGCAGCTTCATGCAGCACAGAAGAAATAACACTAAAGGATGTACACAAATGCTGACATATTCTATGAATGAAAAACACAAGGGCTTTATAGTTACCTGAATGTAAGCAAAAATTCAGTTATAGTTTGCCTTACCAAACCCTTATTTTGGTGTTTGTCTGAGTGTTCCTTTCTAAAAGGTTTGTGCCTTGGCCCATTGTTGAGAAAGAAAAAAAAAGACAAAAATACAAGAAAAAGTATGAATGAACAGAGGAGATGGGAAGGAGATGGGAAGAAGCAATTTTCACATGTGCAAACAAAAAATGCAGAGACAGAAGTTGAAATAAATAATCCTGAGTGAATTGCCAATAGTAAGTTCAATTTTGCCAAATTCGAGCTGAATTGGAGAATCAAAATTCTAGGAACAATATGATTAAATATTCTGTCATATATCTTAATACTAGCTACACCTACATATTTACTTAATAAAAAGACTCCTTTCAAATTCTCTTTTGGCTTTGAATATTTGGAAGCTACAAAAATAATCTTTTTTAAAACTAGCTGAACAATCTTGCTAAAAAAAACCCAAACCAACCAAAAAAACCCAGAGCACACTGTTAAAGCTCAGAGTTAAAAAGGAAATGGTTGTGGGTTTTTTTCTGCCCCCTGTTTATACATGAAGGGGAGTTCCAGGTCAACTAGAGAGCTACATCAAAATATATTGGGAGCTTTTGTTTCTGCCTAGGTAGGTCCTGCCTGCTCTTTTGATGCTGTCACAGTTAGTAAATGTCTTCTTGCCAAGCCTGTGGAAGAACATATTTGTGACAGTGGCTGCAGTTGCACTTAGGAGTGACACAACCTGCCATCCACAAAAGGGTGAACCTGACAGTGTAGAATGTTGACAGGTAAATGGAACAAACTGAAATTATGGAAATGTTGTTTGTTTTCAATCCTAGTAATGGGTTTAAACATAATCCAGATAGGCATTTACTTGTAAGTGCCTTTGATCATTGCTGAATTTGAATAGTAGATATATAACCAGGAACAATTAGGAGAGTCACAAAACATTTGACTTTAATAGTTATCAGAATCACAAACTGCATAAAGCTGTTGAGGAAAATAATTGCTAATTGGCAATTTGCTCTTCTGCTGAATATTTAACTTTTTCGCTTTCTACTCTTCAGTACTGTGTAGTATATATGGTTCAATTTTTGTATGTGGAAAACAGGCAAGTGCTGAACAAACACTGATGTAAAAATAAAATTCTTACTTGGTTTTGAGGTACACATTGCTGTCTCCTAACCATCACCTCTGCACAGAAGAAATCATAGCTCTGAACTACATGGAAAAGATGAACTAGTCACGTTTCAATGTTCTTTAAAGTGTTTTCTTTCTTCCAGGTTTTGGAGAATGTAAACAGAGGAATAAAGAAACCGAAAGAGTTCTAGTTTCATCATCTACTTGAAGAAAGCTTAAACATGCTTAACATGTATTCATGCTGGTTGTATCAACTTTTTTTGTTGTTTTTTTTTTAATACATTATCTATCACAGATGGGCCCAGATCCAAATTCTTCTCCTCCATCCTGAGTGGGGTGTGTGAGCTCAATCTGGTTACAGATACCGATCTGAATCTCATGAGTTAGGGCAGGGTGGAGAGGAGCTTGTTCTAAGATCTAAGTCTTTCGTTCTCTGGACTTGGAATTGGAATGAATTTGGCAGGTTCAGGATAACTAATTTTTACCTAATCCTCAAATAAATCAGAAACTGTAAACTGTCCTGTTACAAGGGATGACTCTTGGTTTAAGTGTCTGAAACCCTGAGGTGATCCTGAGCTGCCTGCAGCTGCCTAAATTTGAGTTTCTTCTTGCTCTTGTTATTCACTGGGAAAGAATGTGGCCCCATTTCCAGTGACAGAGGGTTTGAAATGTTAAGAAATGATAGGTGGATTTTAAAGGGGAGGGGGGAGAGGTCAGAATTTAGAGGAAAGCAAAAGAAGGCTATCATTTTCCATTCAGCAGGGACCAAATAGCCATGGAGTCGATTTCCTATCTAAATAATGAGGTTCTATCATGTGGCAGTTACAAAGAATCACAAACTGAAAGGATTAGCTCAAAAAAAGTAGTCTATACAGCTGTTTTAAATGGAAATCATTCCCTGCTCCCTTCCCCCATCTGCTTGGCTTCTTGTTACAGCATAAGGGATGCAGCATACAAGTTCTTCAAGTTCAGAAACTAGTTAGTGACATTTAATTCATAAATGAGTGCTAGTCAATTTACACCATTATAAGATCCCTAATTTATTTTTATAAGCAGTTGGAGTAATGCAGATGTTCACGACAGAGGTCAAGCACAAGGGCTGCTGTAGCTAGCTGCTTCTTGTGCACCAAATGGTGCATGAGGAAAACTGACATGAAGCAGAATACCTGCAAGGTACTTCCCTGCCATAGAATTTTGAAGTCACTGAGTAGTGCTATCAGAAAATTTTGTAAAATACATAGGTCTGGATAAGAGCTGTACTTGGAAATAAGGCCTCTGTGAAGCCCTTTCTGGAAAGAAAGAAAAGAAAGAGAAAGGAAGAAAAAGAGAAAGGGAGATAGAAAGATAAAAAGAGGAAGAAAGAAGGAAAGAAGAGAGAGAGAGAAAGAAAGACAGAAAGAAAGAGAGAAAGAAAGAGAGAAGGAAAGAGAGAAAGAGAGAGAGAGAAAGAAAGAGAGAGAAAGAGAAGGAAGTTTACATATTTTTTAATCTGTGACGTAAACAGATTTGCAATTCACTTACAGTTGGCAAGCAATTAACTACTGATAAATTAACTACACAGACAATGGAGCAGAGTCTGTCTCGACAGGTAAAAGCATTTGCTCATTCAAGTGACTTTAACAGATGATTGAAACTTGCCTAAAATTTAGACTCAAACTTGATATTAGATCTACTTAGAAAATCCTTTCTGCAGCAAGGTCCAGTGTTTTAAGATTTAAAAATTTCTGAATCGGAGCAAACAATAACACCCCAAAACTTCCAGTGGAATGAAAATACTGGAGTTTATTTAGAATCACTCTAAAGTTTTAATGATCTTTTCCCCCCAGTATTTTAATAAGATAAAATGAACTGATAGCCTTTAACATCACAAACTCCATAAAATATGAAAATATATAAGCTAAAAGAAAACAAAATTTCCATTGAAATAATATTACATAGTTAAAAGAAAATGAAAATTGATAGCTATTCTTGCTTTTTTTTATGTCAATCAACTTTTTCAATAAATGGTTTGTTTTCAAGTGTTTAATTCTGCATCTCAGCTTGGTGTGGTTGCAATAAGTAAACTTGGGCAGGTAGGAACATAAGATTATTTAAAAACCTTCTAATATATATAATATGACACTTCTTCCAACAAAATGAAACAACCTTCTTTCCCTTTCTGCCTCTGCTCCAGTTTGGTCTTAGTTAAGACAGTCCAGCATAGGATGATATGGACTCAATAGCTATCACTTACATTAGGCTTGACTCTGGGTACAATATCCCAGAAGTCCATCTGTCCAAGAAAATAAAATGCTGAAGCCTCACTGCAAATTCTTGAATTATGTTAGTTCTCTCTTAACCTAGAAAATGTTAGCCCAGTTCAAAACTAGTGCAATTTCTTCTGCAGCTGTGGCTGTCTTCTTAACAACAACAGCCTAAAGGCAGTTACCTTGTTGACTGGAAATGTGTAGATTTTCTGTCCTGGGCTAGTTTTCTTCTTACAGCTCTGGCTGTAATGGAGACCATTAATGACACTGTTCCCTGGAAACATCCTTTCTTGATCAGCATGCAACAATTGTTTTGTAAAAAACAGTAAGTAAACTTTCACATCCTGGTCAAATTCCAGTTCAGATAACAGCATCCTGCTTCCAGAGTTCCTACAATTTCAACTGGATTATATATTGATGTCTGCTAACCTACTCTGTGGTGTTGCATGGTGTAGTTAAACAGCTGTTGTGTTTTGTTTGAGAGGTGGTCTTGGCTAACCAATGTTCAAAGTGGATCTCCCATGGTTAGATTTTTTTCTTTACAAGATACTTTGGGGATGGTAGAAGTTACAGAGTAATTTTTTTGTTGGTTTTTTTTCTGTTAAGCTTGGTTTTCTTACTGCATGGATAGATATTAAATCTGATTTTTTTAAAAAACAGTACAGACACACAGTTTTAACATTAGCCTTGTTCTTAAAGCACATCTTAAATGCACTGACCTCTGAGATCTCTGATATTAAATTTGCTATGGGACAGGATCAATGCAGGTTTTAAAAATAAAGGCAGTGATATGCAATAGATAAGAACATGATAGTTACAGTGCAAGTCAGCTTATTACTTTTTACCATGTGCCAAGGAGGCATATTAAACACTATTTGTTTTTCCTTTCTGCAGTTTAGACAGATAAGGATGTACTTTTTATATCCATGAAATCTGACATAGCAGATTGATAAAATGAGCAGAGCAGAGCAGAACATAGTATCCAATAGACGAATTGGACTCACCACAAATCAAAACTGAAACATGATCTTATTCCAAATGCAGAAGGCCCTTGTAGCAGCGAGGCCTCCGTGAGCATGACCTCATTCTTTGCCTACAGAGGAGATACAATTAAGTGTAATTCTTTACTTCTTGGATTACAGCATTTATTGTCTTCATGTCTCCGTGTCTTCCTTCCAAAAACCCAAGCTTCTTGGTAGTTCATATATTCTGGTGATGTTTATTATATTGGGTACAATAAGCAAATTTTATTTCTGTTCTGCTGTATATCTGTAGTATTTCATTACAGTACAAGTACTTTAATGAGAGACTATAATGGGCTGATTTAGAATGTCTTTAAACAAGAATCTGATAATTTACAACTTTTAACTTTCAGCAGTAATGTTATAAACTCCATTTATAGTTTACTGATGAGTAAGTGAATCAAACCACCGATTTGTTAATTAGCGGTAGTGCTAGAATTATTGTAACTTGCTCACCTAAAACCATGATCTTGAAACAGCAGATTTTTTTTGTTTTCTTCAGTTGGGCAAAAATTGCCCAAAGACCTAGATTTTCACTGCTTCTAAATAGTTTTTTCCTCACATAAAATAATGCTGAAATAGAACCCTGTGTAATGGGAGTTAAGGCATTATTTTGGTATAGGTGTAGTAAAAATCATAGGACCATTACTGCAGTGATGCCAGTCTGACTGTTTCTACAGCTAGCTATGGAATTGATAGCTATGTGGAACAGAAGACCAATATACTTCAAATATAGAAGCCAGATGTCGAGTTCCTTTATGGACATAAAACACCACAATTCACTGTGAATTTGACTTAAATCTGGAGAGGGTGTAGGAGAAGAGACAGTTGTGTGACTTATTCTGCAAACATTTATTTTTACAAAGCTTCTACCCTTCCCTCCCCCACACATGGGGTTTTTTTGTGTGGTTTTTTTTTGTTTTTTTTTTTTTTACTTATAGAATTAAATTTCTACTTTGGAAATCAAATTCTGTCTGAGGGAAGAGCTATCTTTCATAGGAACACAAACTCCATGGACAAAGTAATATTAACTGGAGACACAGACATTCCAAGAAGCCAAGTTAAACATCTTAAATCAGCATTAAGGTAAATCCATTAGGGAAAAAAAAGGGGAAAGCTAACACTTTTTATTTCACCCAATGGTAAATGAAACCTAAAGCTGGCAACAGAATGTGGATGACTCCTTAGGAGGAGGAAGGGTTAGATAACAGCATGGAGGGACTAAATCAACTTTTATGAAACTGTTTTCTGCAGGAACTGGATGAGGGTTCTTTTCATCTCTCCTTTCTCAAGGATGGAAAAAAGCATGATAATTCAGGGCTTTTATGGTATATGTTAATGGTCCAAAGTAAAATTCTAAAAAATGATAAAAACTATATCTTAAGTTGCTGGAAAGATACTTATTTCAGATTTACTGCAGGCAGGCATGAATTTTTAATGCACGCTAATTTCTCAGGATTTTTCCTACTTATTATTTCCTATTTATTATTGTATATTTAACATCTTACTGTAAGTAAAAAGAAGCCTTTAAAAGTGATAAAAGTTAAACATGTCTTTCTTGCCGCACTAGAATGTTCTTCAAACCACAAGTGTAGCTGCAAATCGTTCTTGCAAATCAAAATCTAATCTAATCTAATCTTTTCTAACTATAGACTTTCAAAGACAATTTGAGAATAGAAGAAAAGAAATCACAGTTTGCTGAGTAGTCTTAGGCTGTATGTAAACATTAAAAAGGATTGACATTTCCTTGTTTTTGTGGCCCAACTCTTGTAATAATACTGTTTGAATGTGAGCTATAACATAATCAAGAACATAGTGAAGGATATTTACTTTGAGAAGGTAGCAGTGTAGAAGCTGAAATGGAAAATCTGTTGTTAAAGTATTCAGTGGAGACCAGACTAAACACTTGAGCACAACTGCACAGATTACATACTGTATGTTCAAGCCACTCCAAGTGAAAACAAGCCAACTGTAGACATAAGGAGAGACAAAGGAACTACCTCCCCTCCTAGTAATCGGTGATTATTGTGTTATGATTGAAAAAGTTGTATGAAAACTTATAAAAAAAGGGACATGCATACTTAAAAATTTTCTTTTACAGTGATTATAATTATCAAGATATCAAAATCCTTCCTATTGAAAGTGTTAACTATGATAGCAAGAAATCTGTCAGTACCCAAATTAGTCTGGCACTTTCATGGTATCAATCGAATACTGTAATGTGTACAACTGGCAAAGAACAACATAGCTTCATGCCACAAGTGTCAGCAGCAACATTCCAGTAGCAATGCAGACCAATGGAGGCTATCGGACTTGAGCACACCGAAAATCTTTCTTCCTCTTTTTTTGGCAACCTTGAAGAATACAAAGACACAGTCATTAGACTGGAATTTACATGACCTATTTTTCCAAACATATGATTAACACATTACCAGCATCACAGCCTTAAAGAAAAAGTTTCTGATACTTGTCTAGATGCTGAACACATAAAATAAGGCAGGAGTTCTGCATGCATGCATGAAACCATCACTTAACACTGCATGTACACACAAATTCTGAGCAAGTATTTTCAAGATTTTGGGAAATGTGCAATATTAGTGAATTCAAGAATACTTTATTTTCATAGAATCATAGAATCATAGAATGGTTTGAGTTGGAAGGAAACCTTAAAGGTCATCTACTTCCAGTCCCCCTGCCATCAGCTGGGGCATGTCCCACTAGATCAGGCTGCCCGAGGCCCATCCAACCTGGCCTTGAACACCTCCAGGGATGGGGCAGCCACAGCTTCCCTAGGCAACCTGTGCTGGTGCCTCACCACCCTCAATTTACCTCCTTTACCTCCTGAAGAAATTCCTCCTTATGTGTAGCCTAAACCTGCCCCTCTGCAGTTTATACGCACNAAATCTAATCTAATCTAATCTTTTCTAACTATAGACTTTCAAAGACAATTTGAGAATAGAAGAAAAGAAATCACAGTTTGCTGAGTAGACTTAGGCTGTGTGTAAACATTAAAAAGGATTGACATTTCCTTGTTTTTGTGGCCCAACTCTTGTAATAATACTGTTTGAATGTGAGCTATAACATAATCAAGAACATAGTGAAGGATATTTACTTTGAGAAGGTAGCAGTGTAGAAGCTGAAATGGAAAATCTGTTGTTAAAGTATTCAGTGGAGACCAGACTAAACACTTGAGCACAACTGCACAGATTACATACTGTATGTTCAAGCCACTCCAAGTGAAAACAAGCCAACTGTAGACATAAGGAGAGACAAAGGAACTACCTCCCCTCCTAGTAATCGGTGATTATTGTGTTATGATTGAAAAAGTTGTATGAAAACTTATAAAAAAAGGGACATGCATACTTAAAAATTTTCTTTTACAGTGATTATAATTATCAAGATATCAAAATCCTTCCTATTGAAAGTGTTAACTATGATAGCAAGAAATCTGTCAGTACCCAAATTAGTCTGGCACTTTCATGGTATCAATCGAATACTGTAATGTGTACAACTGGCAAAGAACAACATAGCTTCATGCCACAAGTGTCAGCAGCAACATTCCAGTAGCAATGCAGACCAATGGAGGCTATCGGACTTGAGCACACCGAAAATCTTTCTTCCTCTTTTTTTGGCAACCTTGAAGAATACAAAGACACAGTCATTAGACTGGAATTTACATGACCTATTTTTCCAAACATATGATTAACACATTACCAGCATCACAGCCTTAAAGAAAAAGTTTCTGATACTTGTCTAGATGCTGAACACATAAAATAAGGCAGGAGTTCTGCATGCATGCATGAAACCATCACTTAACACTGCATGTACACACAAATTCTGAGCAAGTATTTTCAAGATTTTGGGAAATGTGCAATATTAGTGAATTCAATAATACTTTATTTTCATAGAATCATAGAATCATAGAATGGTTTGAGTTGGAAGGAAACCTTAAAGGTCATCTAATTCCAGTCCCCCTGCCATCAGCTGGGGCATGTCCCACTAGATCAGGCTGCCCAAGGCCCATCCAACCTGGCCTTGAACACCTCCAGGGATGGGGCAGCCACAGCTTCCCTAGGCAACCTGTGCTGGTGCCTCACCACCCTCAATTTACCTCCTTTACCTCCTGAAGAAATTCCTCCTTATGTGTAGCCTAAACCTGCCCCTCTGCAGTTTATACGCACTGCCCCTGGTCCTATCACTATAAGCTTTTGTAAACAGTCTCTCACCAGCTTTCCTGTAGCCCCTTCAGGTACTGGAAGGTCGCTATAAGGTCTCCCCAGAGCCTTCTCTTCTCCAGGGTGAACAACACCAACTCTCTCAGCCTGTCCTTGTATAGCAGGGGTTCCAACAGCTCCATCTCCTTATGTTGAGGATTCCAGAACTGGACACTAGTTCAGGTGAGGTCTCACAAGAGAGGAATAGAGGGTAGAATCACCTTTTTTGACCATGGCAAGAAAGAGCTTTTTTGAAAGTCAACAGTGGGTCCTGTGAGTGAGTACGTGTGCGCTTCATGTATTGCATTGGAAATTTAAACTTTTGTCTTTATTTAATGTTGCACACCATATACATGATAAGCACTGAAATAGCAAAGTGTTGGGCAAATAAGCAATGCCTAATCAATTTAATTCCTAAACCATCAAATTCTTTGAATACCAATTTCAGAATTTATAGTATTGCTTTTATTATTAAATATATACAATCCTACATATAAAAACTACTTGCTTTTCAGTTACTGGAATACTGAATAGGCAGCATTTTGGGACTGTGATCTCCACATGCTCTAGAGAAATTACTCTGAGCACGCATCTACAGGTCTCACAAGACAACTACAGTGAGCTACTCGTGCAAAATTAGTTCAACTTAAAACTAGCACGTATTTTTGCACTTCCTTATTCTTTATTGACATTAAAATTAAAGTTAGATCTTTAAGGCAAACCGGTCGGTCTTGGTGGCAGTCCCCAGAAGGATGCAGCAATGGGGGTATGAGTGATTGAGAAATAAAGCTGGCTGTGACTTCTTGGACTTTCTTGAGAAGCACGTGAGATTAGGTGTTAAACAAGCAACGCTTAGGAGTCTACTGCTGGACCAACGAGGCTCAGGAATGCCACCTCGTCCTTGAACGGGATGAATCACAATGTGAGGGACCTTCAGGCTGGGACATGACCTTACTCCCCTCGGGGAAAACACTTGTCTCCTTTAACAGGAATGTCATTGCTTCTGTTTCCTACAAAGATTACGCTGGGACACCTCCAGCTGATGTCCTCCTGAGGCATGTGCCTTGATGAGAGGTGGTTGAATACCGATGGAGGGGAGTTATTTCAAGACAATGGGGTGTGGGAGACAATGGGGTGTGGGAAGTCACCCATTTCCTTCTGGGAATCAGATGAACAAGCAGGAAGAAGTGGAGACCCTGCCAATTAACTTGCTTGGACAGGCCGAGAGGGAGAGGAGAGAGAGACGAAGCAGACAAGGATGCCCATGGTTATCTAATGAAGTCCTGTTCTTAGAAATCAGTAATATGCAAACGTCATCAGTAATATTCTAATTATATTTTAATGCCTGTTTGTTGACTATGAAATTTCTCATATTAACAAACTTCTATCAAATTACAGAAAAGTTTTCCAGTAGAACCTCCTCATCTACCAGTGTTGGGGTTTTCTTTCTTTCTGCCTGCCTGCCTGCCTGCCTGCCTTTCGCCTTCCCTCTTGGTTTTGTGTTGATAAATTCAAAAACCGTGTACAGGTGCCTAGTTCCCTTGATGGTGGCTTCACAGCAGTTCTATTTTAAAAACTGCTTATTGTCATCCTCTTAGTCTGTCAGCAGCATGTCTCTCTTCCCTTTCATCTTTCCATTATCTTCCATTGTCCACCTCTATCAAATGTCCTTTGCTTGTTGCAGATAATGAAACCCTCTCCTAATCAGTTGCTCCTCTCTTCCCCTGTTGTAGCTCATAACCTCCACTGCAATCACTGATGTCAGATCCCACTGGGCTCTCCTCAGCTTCCTTAAAAAATCTTGACATTTTCTCTGCCTCTTACAAACCATTTCTCCTCCATCATCATTCTGTGGATCCAAATCATCATTCGGGACTATGGGAGCTTTCTCTTCTGCTGCAACATTAGGAAGCAGCACCAGGAGTCACAAACTTGAACGTGTCACCACTCGCAGAACAGAATTAGAATCATAGAATAGTTTGGGTTGGAAGGGGCCTTAATGACCATTCTGTTCCCACCCACCCCACGCCCCTGCCATGGGCAGTATGAGAAACACTTACTCACTGGTAAAATACTGGAAAGGACAAAGTCTTCAAAGCAAAGACAACAATATTTTTATTTTACAATTCAGCACTGAATTGGATGCCTTTCTAAAAAGTCACACAGCCTTACAAAAGCAGTGGGTATATATACTAGTTATAGACAAAGAACTGTCTAAGTACTCATACAGTATTTTTATTATTTTTCAGTTATCCAGCCATGTCTGGAGACTTCCTTCAGGTTGTCTCCTGACCAAAACCAGCTAAGCATATCAATAAATTCTTGCAACTCTCAGAGTGTTTATTCTTTTAGGTTATTTATTCATGTCTCGAGAATGTCTACATATCATCTCTTGATCCAAGACAGATTTACAATGCAAGATAAACATACAAACCAGCTGCAGCAAAACTTATCAATTAATACTCATGGGCAGGGACACGTCCCACTAGATCAGGCTGCCCAAGGCCCCATCCACATGCCCTTGAACACCTCCAGGGATGGGGCTGCCACAGCTTCCCCGGGCAACTTGTGCCAGTGCCTCACCACTCTCACAGTGAAGAAATTCTTCCTTATGTCTAGCCTAAATCTGACCCTCTCCAGTTTATACTCAGTGCCCCTTGTCCTATCACTACAAGCCTTTGTGAACAGCCCCTCCCCAGCTTTCTTGTAGCCCCTTCAGCCTTCTCTTCTCCAGACNGAACCTCATGAGGTTCGCACAGCTCCACTTTTTACAATTCAGCACTGTCCCTCTGGGTGATATCCCGTCCTTCCGCTGTAGCAATCGCACAACTCAGCTTGGTGTCACCCACAGATCTGTATCACTAATGGAGACGTTGAGCAGCAGGGCTCCCTCCCCTCCCTCTCCCCGCTCTGCCGCTCCCGGCTCCGCCCCAGCCAGCGCAGCACCGCCTTCCGCCCGGGCCTGGCCGGCGGCGCCTGCCCCGCTCCCGAGCTTCGGCCCCTTTTTCCTCTGGAAGGCCCCCCTCTCCGCGGCGGGACCGAGCGAGCCGAGCGGCGGGAGGTAAAGCCCGGCGGGGCCGGGGAGGAGCCTCGCCCTCCGCCCGGACCGCTCCGCGCTGTCCCGGGCCGCGCCGCGGCCTCCCGGGGTCACCGGGCCCAGGCGAGGGTCCCGGGCTGCCCTCGCTCCGCGCTGCGGGAACTGGTTCTCATGGCTGAAGCGGGAAGGTTCTGATGGACGATAGAGCGGAGTTATCGTAGAATCACGAAGTAGTTTCGGTTGGAAGGGACCTTAAAGATCGTCCGGTTCCACCCCCGTCTGTGCTACTGCCTCACCACTAGGATTGTGTTCTTTGGAAGTCGGACCGTGTTCCTCTGATAGCGTGTTTTCTTTCGAACAGCGGTTTTCCAGGCACTGTTCGTTCTTTGGAGGCAGTAACGCCTTGTATTCAGTGTGATAAGTGGTGATACGTCTTCTGTGATCGCCTTCCCTTTGCAGCCTTTCCCTACCTCAAATGCAAGGAGCTGGCACCAAAGCTCCACGTTAGCAAGAGCTTTGACTGTTGCGAGGTTAATAACAACATTAAGATTAGTCCTTCAAAAGTAATAGAATATGCATAAGATTTCTGGGAGAATTTATACATGTGCCTCTAAGAGAGAAGAGGCACCGAGGAGACCTTATAGCAACCTGGCTGTACCTGAAGGGGCTACAAGAAAGCTGGGGAGGGACTGTTTACAAAGGCTTGTAGTGGTAGGACAAGGGGCAATGGACATAAACTGGAGAGGGTCAGATTTAGGCCAGACATGAGGAAATTCTTCACGATGAGAGTGATGAGGCACTGGCACAGGTTGCCTAGGGAAGTTGTGGCTGCCCCATCCCTGGAGGTGTTCAAGGCCAGGTGGATGGGAGCTTGGGCAACCTGATCTGGTGGGAGATGTCCCTGCCCATGGCAGAGGGGGTAGAACTGCGTGATCTTTAAGGTCACTTCTAACCCAAAGGACTCTGATTCTAAGTGGGAAATACATTCTGCAATCAGCTGTTGTCTCGCTGAACAGGATTGGTGGAGATCACTCCCGCATGTTGCCCAGGCCTCATTGAAGGATGCTTGTTTTCTAAAGCTCCAAAATAACTCTTGAAGAGTTTATTTGCTGGCATTTTTGGCATTGACAGCTGCAGGAGGAGCGGCTGGGGTGCTGGGAACTTGGCCCATTTGTCCTGAGCCCGTGAAATCCAAAAGAATCTTACAAAGAACTGAGCCCTGCAAGATGAGTACCCCTCCCTCCCCCCCACCCCAAACAAAATCAAAACATTAAGTTTCTAATTAAGTTTTACTACTTCAAGGGCTTGTCTGTTTTGGATAGTAGAGACCCACTGAAGCCTGTTTAGCCTGTGGTTATTTGTGTCCGTCTTAGTGCAGTGTTCCCATGTGCTTTGGACACGGCCTGCAGTTTTACAGATCAAATGCCATAAAGGTCGCAGGGATTTTGTACGANTTTAAGGTCACTTCTAACCCAAAGGACTCTGATTCTAAGTGGGAAATACATTCTGCAATCAGCTGTTGTCTCGCTGAACAGGATTGGTGGAGATCACTCCCGCATGTTGCCCAGGCCTCATTGAAGGATGCTTGTTTTCTAAAGCTCCAAAATAACTCTTGAAGAGTTTATTTGCTGGCATTTTTGGCATTGACAGCTGCAGGAGGAGCGGCTGGGGTGCTGGGAACTTGGCCCATTTGTCCTGAGCCCGTGAAATCCAAAAGAATCTTACAAAGAACTGAGCCCTGCAAGATGAGTACCCCTCCCTCCCCCCCACCCCAAACAAAATCAAAACATTAAGTTTCTAATTAAGTTTTACTACTTCAAGGGCTTGTCTGTTTTGGATAGTAGAGACCCACTGAAGCCTGTTTAGCCTGTGGTTATTTGTGTCCGTCTTAGTGCAGTGTTCCCATGTGCTTTGGACACGGCCTGCAGTTTTACAGATCAAATGCCATAAAGGTCGCAGGGATTTTGTACGAGCCTGACCTGAAAGGAAAAAAAAATAGATCATTACTTTTCTTAACTCTTGTTCTAAATGACTACTAACAGTTTGACTCTTAAGAGACACTTTAAATGTTCTTATACTGTGACTTGGTAAAGTTTAGTACACAAGTCTTTCAGTAGGACCCTGCAATGAAAAGATGAGCATACGTCATACAGAATTTAAAAAAGAGTTGGAGGGTTTTTTTTTGTTTGGGTTTTTTTGCTTATTTCAGGTAAAGTGAAATAACAGTGTGATGTTTGCTTTTCATCCAATTCACCTTCACTGGAAAGAAGCCTTGTGTAGTATATCTTGTGATGTGATTGGAGAGGCAAATGTTGAATTATAAACCTGAAGCAAATTACAGAAGGGCAGAAAAATAAATATGTATACATCTGTGAGCATTACAGTTTTAGTTCTGATTTCATCTGGGTGCAGTCACCATGACTAGGGCAGGACTTGCTTGTATTGTGCGTTTGGAGCACTTTCAAGTTGTGGTAGTTTCACTTTATGGTGTGAGTGGATTGTTAGACATTACCTCGTCCATTTTACGAAAGAGAACTATGTTGTCTTGAATTAGCGTACACCTAAGTTGTAATAGGGATTTTGGAGGAGTTGTAGTTTTGAGGTGTTGCATGGTCTTTTCTTGTCTTTCACTGCTTGCCTGTGTACCAATCTGTAGTCTGTGCTAAATGGCTGACATAATCAGTCTAATTATTATTTTAAAGAGTTCTGCATGTAAATTTAGCTCTGATAAAAGTTTCTGAATTATTAATTCTTGAGTTTTAGGAAGTTGCTGCCTTTGTTTTTCTTCCAGAGGCTCTACTATTATAAAAATAGCAGTGGGGTGTTAATTACTATCTCTCAGAGTTAAGTAAGGCTGTGCATTAAATTTTCTCCTCAGAATTCCCATAGCTGTGGTTATGGAAAACGTTAAGTTTTCCAGCTGTTTCTTCTCATGACTCCACTGGGGATTTGGTTGGTTTATGTAACTGATCTGTGCTCCGCCTCAAAAATTGCCTGCATTAACTCAAGCTGCCATTTAAAACTATTTAGATGGACCTGGCTTATGTTTTTTAGAGTCATGTAAGGTGAACTCATGTGAACTACTTTCTGAAGGTAAATGACAGGTTTAAATCTCTATCAAGTAAGCAATGACAGTCATTTGGAGGCCACAAGCTTTTTGACATACCTAGGTCAGGATGAGGTCATCTGTATGTGGTTTACATAAAGCTGAAAATAGTTTTTCTCTTCTTAATAGCTGTATAATGGCTGCCTGTGTGCTGTGTTCAGTTGGCCTGGTGGCTTCTGCTGTGGAAATACATTTGAAGGTATGAAGTAGATATAATTACCTTGATAGATCTGTCTAAGTGTTTACAGCATAGAACCTGATATATGATGATTATTTTTTTTTTCCCTAGAAAAATAGGCGTGTCTACATGGATAAGCTATTCTCATTCCTATGTTGCTTTCTTTGTGATTTAGCTCCTTGGTTTTTTTGTTAAGTTGTGATTGCATGATGCAACTTAAGTCAGTGTGACTTGGCTAAGTGTATTATGTGTCACTATAGAACGTTCCTGCTTGGGAAATGCTGGAGTAGTTCTCAGGTTGCTGCTTTATGTGGAGCAGCAGCAACATTCACGAACTGCTCTTTGTGCTTTTCCAGTCTGGCTCCTCAGCTTCCTGATGTGGCCGCTACTGTTCTGAGGTCACTGGTTAATCGATAACACTTCAGTGAAAAAGCTGGTTTACGTTCCAGTGCACCTCTTGCTCTGATGCTCCTGCAGTCACAACCCTCTCATTGGTCTCCTGTTCTTGCCAGTTCTTTCTGCACCTGAATGCATCTTCGCTTGGTTTCTGTATTTGAGTCCGTGCTGGAGTTAAAAAAATTCTGGTGCTTCAGCTTTGTGTGAATGTGCAACAAACTTTCATTTAGAGTCACAGAGCTGGAAACCTTATGAGGCTGTTAGGACAGAAGTGGCAGCTCGGGGTCACTGAAGAGGGGTGCTGTCTGCATCACAGACTTGAGGGTTTTAGACAGATCTTCAGATAGAAAGGGATGCTCCAGAAAGCTAGCCAGACAGTGCTGCCTTTGAGTTGTTTTGTGTATCCCACACAAGGGTAGGGTGTGGAGCTGGGAAGTCTTTCTCTGTGGGAGCATCAGAACGAAGACCTGGTTGCATTGCGGAAGCTGAGTTAGCTGTCTACAGAGGTTCCGAAGTCTGGATTTTTGACAGCCACTTCTCTTTGTTCCCAGCTGTGTTAGAGTTCCAGTGTCATCTATGAGAAAAAAAGCAAAACTGTCTTCATTTGCATCAACAGCTAAAGTGAGCCCAGATTTGAGGAAGTAGCATTTGTGCTTATTGCCAGTCCTGACTGCTGCTTGTGCAGAAAACTCTAAATAAATATTCTTTAAATGTTTTGCTTTTCCTTCCTCAATAATGTGTGTATGCGCCTGTAATAATAGCCATCACCTGTGATCTTCAGTAATACCTGTCTTTTACAGTATCTTCTAATCTAAAATAAATGTTCACCCTTTGGCTAGGTCTCAGTCACAGGAAAGAAAAAAATCCTTATGAAACAGAAAACAGTAATACAGCAGAATACAGCAGTATTAAAGTTAACCTCATTAGGAGCATCAGCTTTATAATGTTATATTTTCCTGTCTTCTTTAATCAGCCTCAAATATTTTGTGCATTAGGCTATATTGTAGCTTCATCATTAGATCTTGCCAGAGTTGCCGTTTATAAGAGATTTAAGCTATGTTCAGCAATTCAGAGGGGCACCAAGTCTTAAATGACAAGGTCCAGGTGCTGCTGTCTATAGGAAGGTTTTTCAGAAACAAATATAAAAATTCATCTAGGGAAGATGTGAAAGGAAATTCTGTTGTGCTGCGGAGCTGTAGTTTTGCGTAGTTGTGTTACCTTTATTCACAGCCTTTCAGCCTGATCTTCAGCCTGACCACTGGAAATATGATGTGGGTAATTTGCAACTCGATCTTGCAGGAGCTCTCTTTTCTTTTCCCACATACCTCTCTCTCTCTTGCTGTTTTGTAACAAGGAGCAGGAATACAGTCTTATGCAGTCCTGCTGATTCCAGGTGTGGAACTGCAGAAGCAGCACCATAAACAAGAAGTCTTGTCTCCTTCCTTGCAGCCTGTTACATTGCTCTGGGGCTGGGCTTAGGCCACAGCAGAGCAGCTGATCTATGTGGAATCTCCACTGGAGACAGTCCAGGTAGCCTGAGAGCTCTGCCTCCAAAGATCTGCCTCTCAAGCTGAGTTTGGCATGGGCATAGGCAACCCTTCAGCATGCTCAGGCAGGGCTGTGAGCTATATGGAAGGCTACTAAAGAATGTAGAAGGGAAGCTAGAAAAGGGTCTGATATCTCTTAAGCTCTGCTGGCGCTGGAAAGACATTTTGCAGGTACTCTTATTTTCTAAAAAAAACCCCAAAAAACCACCAGAACAAAACCCAAGGATCAACAGGCTGCCTATTTGCACCCTGCATAAACACGAGGCCGCTTTTTTATTTGCCATGTTCCAAGGTTTGACCTTCAGCACACAGAAAGAGGAAGGTGAGCACAAAATTAGTTCTTACCAAGCAGACTTGCTGCTGGAGAATGTGGTTACTGGTACCTTTCTTCCTCCTGCCTCAATGCTGGAATCATTTGCATCCAGTAGGAGATAGGCCTGTCTTTGAGAGCACACCTTTCTAGGAGCTAATGCTCACGTGTATGGAGGGCCTCTAGGAAGTGCAGCTTCCCGGCTTAAAGAGAAACTGAGCTGTGGAGTTCCATAGCTTCTGGCACCTGCAAACACCTGCTAACTGCTACTGCATGTTAACTTCTCCTTGTGACGTGGCATGTGGAGAAGACCCTTTGAGTCGTTCCTAGCGAACAGGGTTCTGCTCTTCCTGAAAGTTTTAATTGCTTCTGAAGGATGAGTTTGTGCTGGTTTTGTACTCTTAAACTGTGTGTATACTTGATGGACAAGATAGTTTGTTTGCTCATTTTTTTTTACTCACACTGAGATAAATTTTCTGCTGCTGCCTCAAAAGAATCTGTTCTTGGTCCAGGCCATACATAAGGCTTAAAAATCACACAAATGGTAAAAAACCCTAGCAGAGCAGATTGCATAAACCAACTGGTTTGAGACGTGTCAGCATCTTGCACTTTGACACAATTTTGTGGTGACAAAGAGGGCCTTAGTTAAAACTGTTGAAATACCCAAGGCCCTTGGAATACCCAGTACTAATAACACTTGAGTGGGAGAAGGGAAAGTATGGAAAAGATACTAGAAGTGTTTTTAAAAACACTTTTTTTCCTAGCTAGGTATAGGTTTTCACATTAAATAACAAAACAGTTAGCCTGTTGCTGACTGCAGGCGGATTTGGAAGAACACAAAAGACTCCGAAACAGTTTCCTTTGCTGCTCTTAATGCTTATTGAGAAAAAGCTGCTGGAAGGCAGTTCCTTTTCTTAACTTTTTTACCTTGTGTTTTTTTTAGAGAAGGGACTTGAATGTTGTCCAATAAAAAAAGCTTTTTGTTGTATTTGTACAACTGTTAAAACTGGAGGTCTTGGTTTGTTTTCCTTGGCTGCTTTATTTCTCTTACGCTTGTATTTAAATGTGTATTTGTTTTGCTCTGTTCATGAGACTTTAAAGCACACGTGAACAGATGAGGAAATAACCTTTGTATTTTAATGCATGTGTTAGTAGGGTTTGATTCATAAAGCAGATACCTGATTAGTGGAAATAATATAGCACTATTCTGTTATCAGATATGCTTCAGCCTTTTTGTTCTATTCTAGGCTGAGTTTGTATTCAGACTTGAAATGTTCTGTAAAATTCAGCCTTTCTTGGTGTGATTTTTGTGAAGTCACATGTTTGAGAGTGCAGTGAATAGCATTTTCCATCTGCAGCCTGTCCTTTACTTTGTCAATTTGGATCCTCATCATCAAGTTCCTGCTTATGTGACGTGCTGTGTATGTTCTTATGACAATTCTTAGTGCTTTAGAGCAGTTGAATGAGGTTAGATACAAAATGGAGGACAGGTTTCTCTATCTCTTGTGCAGATTGTTACAAGGTAGTTGAGTCCTCAACCTGGACAGGAGTGTGACAGGATATTTGTGTGACGGAATTCTTTACCTGATTTAGGTATGTATGCTTGTAGGTTTGAGTGAGTTTTCTTTTGTTTGTTTTCTTAAAATTAATTATAATTTAGTTGAAAGCACGAGACTCTTGTTAGGAAAGTGAGCTCTAAGCTAATATTTATACTGGAATTAAGTTGGGCTTTGAGTAGATCTGACATCTTCGATGTGTGCACAGTGGATTAGGAGTTTGCAGCCTCTTTGATGAACAGAAGTACATTCTTTTTTATTTTTAGCATTGGTAGGACATTGCAAATTAGTGGTATACCTGTAAGTAATATATTCTGATTTTGTTGTACCAGGTTTTCTTTGCCTAATTCCCCACATGATGGAACAAATCTTTTCTTTACCGGTATGGATGTGTAAACCTTTTCAAGATGGTTAAGGATTGTGGTGAAGAGCCAAGTGGAATGACAAGTGAGGAAACTTACTTTTTTATTCCTATCTAATTCTGCTGCCATTATGTTGTTTCTTTACGTGATGTAAGTTATTTTTTTAAGATGATAAATCAGTAGCTGAAATCAAATAGGTGTATTCTTACCCTTAGGAAAATTTACATTTGAGCTCAACCTGGCATGTTGAGTACTTTGTTAGTAAAATGTTAGCTGTGTTTAATCTACTAAAGTCAATGTGTATTGCTCAGTGTTAAAACTTTGCTTTGAGTTGTATGGTACATGAGCAAACTATCCATTTTAGTTTCTGTTCTGAACATTCCTTTGTAACAAGGGAGTGTCTCCTTTTTGCTGATGTCTAATTTGTACATTTGAAAGTATGGTGTCTTGACAGAAGTGTGCATTATATTTTTTAACAGCACATCTTTATTAAACGTGCCATCAGTGGTGGTTTTGGAAAGATGAGAAGGGACCTACTGCAGGGCAACTCAGTGAAGCTGAAAATGTAAGTTCTCTGTCATTACTATTTTATTTGAATTAAAAATACAGATTTTTTTTTTTCAGCCCCGGCATGTCAGTGTGTATGTATGTGTGTGGTTTTTTAAAGCCAGAAGATTAAAATGAACATTACACGATAAATGTTTTATGTATTTTGAAATTAAAAAATTGTTTTAGAACCCCAAAAACCTATGCCAAGAGCACACCAAAACAAAAAAACCCAACCCCCAAACCAATATTTTATATGTATGAAGTTAACTGAATTGATCAGAGAAATTTAAAAGTTTATGCAAATCGGGCAGCTTTGGTCATATTGATTGAATGTTACATCGTGTCAAGGCTGCAGGCTTCTTTTGTCCATAAAAAAGGAAAAGAAGTAATATTGATAACTTGTCATCTGAACTTGATTACAGTTAAAACAGAAATGTCCAATGCTGTTGAGTGCTTTAAGTAAACCTTGAATAGTGGTCAGAGTATTTTTCTGGTCTGTTTGCTTAAAAAATAAATTCTTGTAATGACTTTGAAAAAATATATTCACTGCTGATTTGTTTCCCAGTGCAATATCTCTGATTTGACTTACTTGGAGGAATCCCGTGGGGTAGGACCCTAGAAGGTAGTGGGATCCAAAAGAGCTGGGCAGTATTCAAGCACTTCTTCCTCCTGGCTCAAGTTTGGTGCATCCCTAGGACTAAGAAATCAAGCAAAGGAGGCAGGGGGCCTTCATGGATGAGTAAGGAGCTTCTGGAGAAACTCAGCTGGAAGAAGGTTTACAATGGTGGAAAAAAGGATTGGCCACTTGGCAGAATATAGGAATGCTGTGAGTGTATGTAGGGATGCAACAAGGAAGGCTAAAGCCCACTTGGAGTTAAATCTGGTGGAGGATGTCAAGTACGACAAGAAGGGCTTCTTCAGGTAGCAGTATCAGCAGCAAAAAGTGCTCTAGAGAAGATGTGGACTCGCTCCTGAACAAGGTGGGCGCTCTGATGACAGAAGATACAGACAGGGTGGAGTTGCTGAATGTCATCTTTGCTTCAGTCTTTACTGCTAAGGTCAGCCCTCAAGATTTCCAGATGCTGGAGGAAAGAGAAAGTGTGGAGAAAGGAAGACTTTCCTTTGGTTGAGAAGGATCAAGTTAGACATCAACCAGGCAAACTGGGCGCTCACAAATCCATGGGTCCTGATTGGGTACACCCACAAGTGTTGAGAGAGCTGGGAGATATTATTGCTAAACCTCTCTCAATCATTTTCGAAACATCATAGAGAACAGGAGAGGTGCCTGAGCACTGAGGAACGGTTAATATTGCTTCAGTGTGCAAAAACAGCAAGAAGGAGGACCTGGGAAGGTACAGGCCAATTAGCCTCATCTCTGTCCCCAGAAAGGTAGTGGAACAACTCTTCCTGGGTGTCATTTCCAAACATCTAGTGAAAATGAAGATTATTTAGAGTGGTCAACATGAATTCACCAAGGGGAGATCGTGCTTGACCAGTCTGTTAGACTTCTGTGATGTCATTCATGACTGGCTGGGTAGATGAGAGGAGAGCAGTGGATATTGTCCACCTCAACTTCAGTGAGACTTTTGGCACTCTCTCATAACACCCTCAGAAGTAATCTTAGGAAGTGTAGGTTAAACAAGTGGACAGTGAGGTGGATTGGGAACTGGCTGGATGGCAGAGTTCACATTGTTGTGACTGGTGGTGCAGAGTCTGGTTGGAAACCTATAGCTAACAGTGTTTCCAAGGGATCAGTACTGGGCCCACTCTTGTTCAACATCTTCATCAGTGACCTGGATGAAGGTGCAGAGTGTGCCCTTGGCAGGTTTGCTGATGATAGAAAACTGGAAGGAGTGGCTGATACACCAGAAGGCTGTGCTGCCATTCAGTAAAATCCAGGACAGACTGGAGAGTTGGGTGGAGAGGAACCTGATCAAATTCAACACAGACAAGTGCAGAGTCCTGCACCGTGGGAGGAACAACCCCATGCACCAGTACAGATTAGGGGCTGACCAGCTGCAAAGCAGCTCTGCGAAGAAGGACCTGGGAGTCCGAGTGGACAACAAGTTATCAATGAGCCAGCAATGTGCCCTTGTGGCCAAGATGACCAATGGTGTTGACAAGAGTGTGGCTAGCAAGTTGAGGGAGGTTTTCTTCCCCCCCCAGCCCCACCCCTGTGAGGCCACATCTGATGTATTGTGTCCAGTTCTCAGCTCCCCAGTTCAAGCAAAAAAAGGAACTACTGGAGAGAGTCTAGCGGAGGGCCATGAAGGTGATTAGGGGACTAGAGCATTTCAATTCATCTTCTTTACTTTGAGGGTGACTGGAACAGGCTGGCCAGAGAGGCTGTGGAATCTCTGGAGCTATTCTCTGGAGCTATTGGATGTGTTCCTGTGCAACCTGCTGTAGGCGTACCCAGTTTAACAGGGTGGTTGAACTAGATGATTGCCAAAGGTCCCTTCCAACCTGTACCGTTCTGTGATTAAAAAAACTTTGTGAATACTTTGGTGTCAACTGTCTAACTCTACTAAAGTAGTTTAGTACATACCTTCCTTTATTATGTATGTTCTGTTTCTGCTAGAGCACTACTTGTTTCCTTCTATTCATGTACCTGAGTTTATATGTGTAATAGGTCTTGCAGCCAGTCTACTCTACTCCAGAGTTTTGACACATCTTGAAAATGCAAGCTACTAAGTCTGGTTTCTAAGAAGACATCCGAGTATCAAAGACATGAGATGTACCAGGTGTTCATCAGATCTTTATTCCGCAACTGCATATACATTTTCCTATTACACTGAAAGTGAAATAATGCATGTTTCAGGCCTGAGACTTAAACTGTTTTCCCAGAAATTTTAGAACAGTCAGATCATGCCTAATCAAGGGAGGATTTCTGTCTGTTGGTATGGAAAGCAAACGTTTAGGCTGGACAAATAATTAGTCTCAGTGTAAACAAAACTCATGCATTTTAGCTTTAATTTTAGAAAATGCATTTGTAGCCTGAATTATTATTTTTAATTTCTTCAAAGTTTTAGGCAAATTCTTTACAAGTTTGCTGATATAACAATACTTTGCCATTTGGTGGCTTGTGTATGACAAATTTGTCTTAGCAGTTATGTCCTAACATAAATGAAATTTTAGTTCTTTTAGAAATAATAGAGTTTGTTTCAGAGGGTCCCTTAAATTTTTGTTTGGACAGTCTGAATGTTTTAAATTCATTTGTTTGTGTCATAAAAAACTTTGAGTTTTTCAGAGGATAACTTACAATTAAATTAAAGTTACAATTTACCTGTGTTGGAGCTGGGAGGTTTTTGTTTAGTTTTCACATTTTTTCCCCCTTAATGTGAGGACTCTGACTAGGATGACTATTATACTCCTGACATTTTGGATTAATTCCTTCTTGAATGATTGTAGTAATGAAAATAAAACTGAACCTTTTGAAACACGTTTGCAAGGGAATTTCTTTGCAGTAAGTACAGTGATTTAAATTCACTCTGATTTATGGAAGAATTTTCTTATAAATTTTCCTAAGACTGTAATGCTTCATCAGTTTAGTTGATCAATTTAGGTATGAGAATGCAAAAATTTGAAAGGGAGAGGGGAAAAAAAGCTTGAATATGAATATTTCTCTTCTGTATAGCTGACAGAAATTTTATTTATTGGAAACACTAGTCATTTATCATTCTTTTTCCTAGGGAATTATAAACACTTTCTTAGAACTAGTTTATGAAATGATTGGTCTTCCTTTCACTGAAAGGGGGAGTTGAATGGTGTTAGTAAGATGCTGGGGTTGAGACTTGAGATCTTGGCCCATCCTCTTGCAGTTAGTGCCAGGTGAGCCACTTCTCTCCACTTCATTGTTCTATCAAACAGGGAAAAAAAAAAGATTGGTTACATCAATGCCTGCCTGTTTCTGTAGTGACTGGCTTGCTTGTAGTGGATGCTGATCTCTGCCTATAGAATATCTGTGCGGATTGTCTGTGATGCATCCATCCAGCTCCTTCGGGACAGCAGTACTGGAACAGACGACACCTGAGACTTAAAATCTACCACCAGAAATAAACGCTGGCTGGGTGGAAACATGATGATGACCTGACAAGTCTACTTTTTCTTTTCTAGGTTGGTAGGGTTGAAAATTATCTTACTTTATGTAGTGTACACTGTTATTTTAATATCTCTTATTTATAAGGCTACTTCATTTGTAAGGTAAGTTTCATCCAGGCAAATTTGTACATGTGGTTGTTTGTGGTAGTTCAGTTAGATTGGGAGGAGTTCCTTAATGTTAGGAAAAGTTTCTGAAGAGCTATGAGTGAGGAGGTACTCATGGGTTTGGTTTTGATTTGTTTTTAAAGGTGAAGTTGAGACTGCCACAGGAGTATTGTTTTTCATCAGTGCTGAAATAAAACAGCTGTTTGTTCTAATTAGATGTATGTTGAATGGTGGTACCAGAACTGACTAGTGAGCGTCTGAGCATATTGCAGCCTCTGGCTAATTGTCTGTAATTCCCTTTTAGTGGGTTCAGCACAGCCCTGCTCTTCTAAATCATTATGTTCTTACAACTCCATTTTCATCCTGGGGGACACGTCCCCCCACCATCCACAGCAGACTGCAGACTGATTCATACTGTGTTAATCCAGAACTGAGGAGTATAGCGGACTTGTAAGTCTGGCTACTAGGTTATTCAAAATTATATCCTCTTTCATAGTTATGAAACTAATTTTCAAAATGAGAAACTTGAGCATCTGAAAAAGCAAGTTCCTAGATAGAATACTCTGTAAAGTTCAGGGCATGCTCTTAAAAGCAAATAAGAATTACTCCTTTCAGTTGAGCATGTTAATGTAATCTCTTGTGTAATACAGCACAGTGTGCTTTCAATATGTGTGGGCATTTATTTTTAAATACTACCATTGTGCTTGGCAATATCAACAGATAGCACCCAGGATGATAATCTGAGTGATATTGTGTTCAGGAACTTCATTGAAAATATTGTGGTAAACAAAGGAGGTAACTGTCAAAATATCTGTCTGCAATGCTGGCCTAGATAAATACTTTATTTAAATGAAATCCTGGGCAATGCCGATCAATCTTTTTGATAGATTTATCAATTGCTTCAACTTTACTAGGACTTTAAATGAAGAGATGAGACAAAATGTGGATCTGTGCATTGCCTTAGCATACTTGGATATAATGGGAGTCACCGAGGTTTTGCTCTGTATGTAAATTCTGAGGGAGACTGATGTCTTTTACTTTCTCTTGCCTTTGGTGATTAATGACGATAGTTTAGGCTTTGATAATCCTGAAGCAATGCACTGTAAATTCACTGACTGAGATTCCTGCAGACTGAAGTGTGTGACTTTGTTAGGCCATTAGAGTAAGGCACCCTAATATATGGTGGCATAGAAAGCCTAATGCAGGAAACACATTGGGAAGATAATATCCTGTAGCAAAGTTAAGGCCATCAGTTGTTAAAAGTCCTAGCTACGGAGCATGATTTTCAGTAGCAGGTCCTTATAAGGTTGATCGTTACAAAAGAGTTGGATTAAAACAGTGACGACACTTGGAGTGTTCTACTTAAAGTCTCTTGATGTTCTGTAACATCAAGGTGCATGAAAACCCTTCTCCCTTGCAAGATCTTTTTCACTGAACCTGTTTTAGTGAGAAACAATCACATTTTTTAGCATTGTCCCAGTGTGTGAATTTAGGTCTCAACTTGTTTTGCTAGATGGAGGATGAAGCAGTTAATAATAGAAGTTTAAGAAATGTGACTCGCTACAACTTTTTAAAAATTGTTTTACTTAAATACTTTTCATGACAGTAAAGGATGATGTAAGGATGGTTAATCAGAGAGGTGAACCAAAGGAAGTGCAATGAAAAAAACAGCTGCAAGCATCCCAGCTCGGTCTGGCTGACTAGCATTACTCTTTTACTTCTGGAAGTCTGCCTCTTCCTTTTCCTTTGTACTGTTTTCCTTGTCATGCATTTCACAATTCCTTGACCTCTTCATTGTTTCAGACATTCATCTGGTTTGTCTATCTAAGATACGTACTGTAAAAACTTCTGGGATCCTGGAGTTGTCTGGGTTTTTTTACATAAATTTCTATGACTCAGAATTTCCACCCTTTTCTAAGTGATGCTTCTCTTGGTTGCTGGAGAGATTTACAGAATCATAGAATAACCAGGTTGGAAGAGACCCACTGGATCATCGAGTCCAACCATTCCTATCAAACACTAAACCATGCCCCTTAGCACCTTATCCACTCATGCCTTAAACACCTCCAAGGAAGGTGAATCAACCACCTCCCTGGGCAGCTTGTTTCAGTGCCCAATTACCATTTCTGTGGAAAATTTTGCAAGGACATGGAGTGATATGGACGAGGGGGAGTGGCTTTAAATTGGAAGGGGGTTGATTTAGACCAGACATTATTAGAAGCTCTTCACTTGGAGAGTGAGGAGGCCAGGATGCCAAGGGAAGCACCGGCCGCCCCATCCCTGGAGGTGTGCAAGGCCAGATTGCTAGAGAATAATGGAGAATCTGCCATAGAGAATAGAGAATCTCTGAATCTGCCACTGATCTCAGCATCATCAGTTGAGTGCCAGTGTCCCATGAAGGAAAGGATTATGTGAACTTGGAAGTACTGCCATTTATTTATCTGCTCACTAAATAGTGATTCTTGCGATAAATAATTTAAGATTTGCAGCCTTAGCAAGGTTTGCTTGTGTTCTGAGTAATTATTTGTGAGAAGCATAAGTCAGTCTATTATGAGCATCACTAGAAGGCAACAGAGCTTTGGTGCTATTTGATACAAAGAAAAAAGCGAGACCACACAATGTTCTGTGCTTGTGCTTCAATTGATAATGGCTTTTCTATACAAGATAAATGCAGTGATTGCAGTTAATATAGGTGCCATAATGTTTTAACTAGATGTATTCAGGCTTTGTACCAGAAGTAGCATGGGGTGCACAAAATACTTTTCTTGCTTCATGGCTTATGAAGCTGTAAATTTTTTTTTAACAATTAAAAAAACCAAACTATACAGGCTGAGATTGGAAGGCAAGTCTGGGTATCATCTGGTTCAACTCACGTGCTCATGCAGGATCACCTCAAGTAGGTTCCCCAGGGCAGATTTTGAGAACCTGCTTGGTCGAGACTCTGCAGCCTCTCTGGGCAGCCTGTGCAAGTGTTTGAACATTGAAGAACCCTGACTCTTTACTCTTAAAAGAACTGGGGGGAGGGGAAGGTGTGAAGGACTTCTGGAAGATTTGGAAGTGTATGTTATGTTTTCCAGTCCTTTTGTAAGAGGAGCAAAATTTCTGAATTTAAAGAAAATACAAGCATTCCCTAATGGTATTTGGTCATCAGTAGGTGCTAGCAGAGCAGTATGTGTGAACTAGCTGTCTTGCATTGCTTTCTTTGCTTTTCTGGGTATTTCTTTTAAATTCAATTTTATTTTTTCTGTCTTCCAGACGTACATTCAATATCTTGTTATTTGGAAAATAAGGCTGCTATTTAGCTGTAAGGCATTTGAAAAGAGGAAAGGCAACCTTTTAGAAAATGCTTTCCTAGATGCTTATGGTTGGTTGGTTTCTTTTTTAGCTATCTGAATAGGAGACATGGAAGTGTGATTGTGTGTTATATTAAAATTTCTCTTTTTTTTTTCCAGGTCTGCTATTGCTGTTACATGTATCCCAGTTATGAGACTTTTTTATGATTTCTGGGCTTGATGCTGTCAGCCTCATGTGAATAAGCTAAAACGAAAAGCAAGCTGGTTTTTAAAGAACAAAATGCCACGGAGAAGGAAAACTGGTGGGAGTCCATCTCGGAAGAATGGCAATTTTGACAGAACCACTGTTGCTGTATCCTGGGGGGACCCAAGCCACTTGGTGTTACAAACAGCGCATAGTGTCAGTAGGGAAGAACTCTTCAACAGCATGTCAGAGATGTTTTCTGCCCTAGATCCTAGTGTGGTTTATATGGTTCTGTCTGAATGTGATTTTAAAGGTAAATAAAGTACAGTTGATGTTACAGTTTTGTTCCATACACAGACAGCTCTTAACTAGGGCGACTCTAGAAAAGTCAGTGTGGGTGTTGCAAGCCTATTTGTGAGTTTAACTTTTAATGAGTAAGTGAGTCATAATATTTTGAAATTCTATAGCTCTTTTGTGCAAGATTCTCCAGTTTAGACAGTGCTTCCGTGAGGCTGGTAATTTGCAGTAGCAGTGTGCTCCATAAATAGAGGTACAGTTTAAGAGGCTTGTTCTGTGACACAGAGCAGGCAGTGGTAGAGTTGTGAGAATGTTTTTTCCAATTAGTTTTTGTGCCATAGCTGCTAGACACATAAGCCATTCTGCAGGAGGGGTATTTTCTGTTCTAGATCACAGTGTTTTGAGACAATGGTATACAATATGTGGTCCTGGCAGCATTTGCTTTTCCTTAAATACTTGAATTAAGTTTTAGTTTTACTTTGTTTTGAACTGTCATCTTGTCATCTCCACTGAGGATTAGCTTTTGCAGGATAAATTCTGTTTGTCATGTTGAATTATCTGCAGCCTCGCTTGGTCTGTGTTTCTCCCCCTGTACTCTGCCAAGATACATACCTGCTTCCCTGGCAGACTATTTCTGTGTCTGTCCTTCCCATGCTTTAGTGGTTGTAAAATTCTTACAGAGTAGCATACTTTCATATGAGTAATAAGTTGCTGTCATATAGTAGAGAAGATGGAAGGACGAGGAAGATTTTATTAAACGTGTGCAGAACGTGTTGCACTTCAGTGAGGTTAGACTTTTGCCATGCTGTCTTTCAGGAAAACAGAAGGTTAGCTTTAGGGTTCAGATGATACTTGTGCCAGGTTTTCATTTTGTTCATGTTGATCACAGGCAGTCTATACTCCATTTAGCGGCTTTACAAAGAGTTAATGCAGTTATTGGATTTCTCAGGCTATATTAGGTATGACATTTTCAACCAAGCCTAGCCATAATGAACATATGTTGCATACTTTTATCTCTTTAGTCCTTTGTAGTGTTTTTCAGTTCATTTTACGCTATTTTGTCTGTATGAGATAGGTTAGAAATAAGTATCCATTTAAACACCCAGTTCTGATTTTTTTCCCAATTAAACTTAATTTTTATACACTATTTTCTTATTTTTTTTTGGTGCATATTAGGTTGTTGTTTTGCAATGTGTCTGTATTATGTTCTGCCATTACCTCTAATGAGAACCAGATCATTGGAGTTGCAGAAGGCGTTTTTAAAATATGAGTTGGTAAACTGTCTTGGTTATCTCTTTAGTTGTGATAAATACTCCTTCAAGTGAAAAAGTGGTATTAACATCAGCTTGTGTTTGTTTGTTTGACCATGCTTTTTTTCTCCTTACCTCATTCAACAGTAGAAAATGCTATGGATTATCTACTAGAGCTGTCCACCCATGCCAAAGGGGTAGCATCTTCAGAACACCTGGATTTTGATACACTAGCGTCATCAGTAGGTCTTGTTTATCAGCAAAGATCTGTTGCAAATGAAAGAATGGGGGAAAGTACTGCAGAACAAAGGAATTCTGAAGAAGAAAAAGAGGAGATCCTGTCACCTGATGTACAGTTGACTGAAGACATAGATTCCTTAATAGAAAATGCCCTTCAGAAATACAGCTGGAGTGATGAATTGCTTAATTCTACAAATGACCAAATAGTACATATGCACTCTGTGGAACATGATGACTTTAATGAATTTCCTGAGTGGGAAAAATCTGATTCAGATTGCAATGTCCTATTTTTTCCACAGCAAACAGAGACAAATAGTGAGGTTTTAGAAAACTCCAGCTGTTTTCAGCCACCGGAGAGTCAGCTGGGTCTCCAGACAAGTTTGCCAGCTTCATCAGATGCTTTTGTACAGATACTGGAAGATTCTGATTTGTCAGAAATGCATGGTCAATACCATGTAGCTTCAGAACCGTATAAACAATCAAATGGAGAAATATCATTTGGGAAGTCTGATCAGACACAAGACACTGTTTTGGATCAAGGAAGTGTGACTGCTGTTTCTGATGAGTCCTCCCAAATACCTCTGGAGCTTGGAGCAGCTGTAACTGGAAATCCTAATTCAGGGTGCCTGGAACAGCACGAAGAGGTAGTAACTGCCTTTAACACCCAGCAGAGCACTTCTCTTCCAGAGGCATACGTCTCTCTTGAAACATCCAGTTTAGAAACACCAAAACCTGCAGATTTTCAGCAAACCCAGCTGAAAAGCGTAAATTGTTCTACACCATCATGTCGACCTCGGCAACGCTGGAATCTCATGGCTCCCGTGTTTTATCCGTCCAGTGGAAGTCACAGCTTTGTTCCTCCTGTGGCTGTCAATCCAGGGCAGTGGAGACCTGTTTCTGACTGCAGGACTTTGGAAAAAGGACTTTTTTTCCGCTCTCCATTCCCAAATGCCTGGGATAGAAACTCTTCTCTGAAAATACGGGGAAATCAAGATAGAAACTCAAAATTGAACCTGTCGGAAGCACAGCAGCCACCTGTTTGTCACATGACGAGAAAAAAGACGCACTTTACAGGTCAAGTGCTTGTTCTTCTCAGAGGTGTTCCAGGATCAGGAAAATCATATTTGGCAAGGTAGAGCATA
The DNA here is from genome assembly GCA_013389865.1 of Piaya cayana. NCBI lineage: Eukaryota > Metazoa > Chordata > Aves > Cuculiformes > Coccyzidae > Piaya > Piaya cayana. The sequence continues at coordinate 34,389 of WAAB01018456.1, read as the reverse complement.
CATATTTTAAGTTTGTAAAAGCAATTGCTTAATTATGTACCGGATTTAATGCAGGCAGAGACAATTTTCTGACATTTGTAAATAGTTATGCTGATACCCTAATTGCTAGCTATGTGGTATGTGCAGCATGATGTGCAATAGTAATTTCAGAGAGCTGAGGTTAGCTTTAACTTCTGTTAATGGCCAAAGGAGTTTGTCAGCTGAGGTTCGTTGCAGTATTATAAGTTCTGCTGTGTTCCTCCAGTCCCTGTTCATTTTGTATATTTCCTTCCCTTAACATGGATGGAAATATACTCGCTCTTTATAGGCTGAAATTCCCCTTCCAGTGTTGGACTTCTTTTGTATAAGCAGTATGTGTGGATCTTCTTGGGTTGAATTCTTGATTTCTTTGCTAACTCTCTAAAAGCCTAGATTGATCTTAGACTCCTTTGGCTGGTATCTTAATGGTTGGTGGAATTAAGACTGTGTTTTTATTTATTAGTGTGAAAGTATTCCACTAGTTGTTGATGGAAAAATACCTCCCTTGTTTTGAAATGAGAGTTGTAGAGAACCTCTGTCAGCTTTTTCCCCTCAGAAAAGAGTTTTTTACAGATAATCTTTGTCTGGTGGGTGATTTCGTCTTTCCCTCGCCCCAGATTTGCTGCATCCATTCCAAATAATTATGGTTTGTGCAAGAGACTAAAGATGTATATGTATGGTAGCAGTTATCAAGGCTGGGGAGGAGAAGAAGGGAAAGCTATTTACTTCTTGATCTTTCACAGGACTTTGCTTGAGGATAACCCAGGTGGAATCATTCTTAGTACTGATGATTACTTTTATAAGCATGGACAATACAATTTTGATCCCGATTGCTTAGGGGAAGCGCATGACTGGAACAGGAAACGAGGTGAGAAATAAAGGGATTAGCTTGCCTGTTTACAGTTCAGTGCTTGAGTGCTGTTTAAAAAGCTGCCTGCCTTGTAATGCCTGTATCACAGGACAAGCATCTGTCCCATCATAGAAATATTTTTTAATATGTGTGTGGAAAAAGAATATGAGCACAAACTCAGAAGCCATCCGTCCATTGTGTGTTTTGGAATTAAAAATGCCAGTGTCTTTGTCAAAACATTGTATTGTTTTCAGATTTCGTCATGGTGTGTATTTTGGGTTGTGTCCCATTTCTGGAGTAACAATCTGTACCGTGTCCCAGAAATATTTCTTCTGAGATGAGCCATTATGTATGCATATGCAATAAGTAATGTTGATACAAATGACACACAGATACTTTCTTCCTCTTGATTGTTTTTTTTTCTCTTCAGCATATAATTTTTGGCAAATTTAAAACAAAATCGTAAGAGCAAGACAGGATAATTTTTTTTTTCCATTATCAATTTTTTTTTTGATAGTGGCTTCCTCTAAGCTCACCACAGAACAAATCTTTTAAAGATCTTATTTGCTAAGTTTAAACCATGAACACTTTTCTACTGTGAAATTGTTAATCAGGGGAGAAATGGAGTAATAAGAAATATATGATTCAAATATAACTTTGATTGTTCTGACGCATTGTAACATAGCTACAAAAAAATGGTGGTGTTTCTCAAAGCTAGTGATTCTAAACATTTCATTACTGTGTATTTAAATTACAATAATTCTTTTGATTTTTCATATTTTATACAGTTTTACAGAGTGGGCTAATCTTAAGACTGTTAGAATGCCAAGAATTTTGTATGCAACAAAGAAGTCCACCTTAAGGTGATCATGTAGTTTTTTTAGTTTAATTTACTGATTGATTAGTCATTTTGGTGCATTTTACATCTGCATTTTCATTCCTTGATTATCATGCATATGTTAATTCAAAAGAATAATGCTATATCTCAGTAGCTTTACATGTGAAGGGGGGATTTCTAAAATAAAGAGGGCCTTGCAACAGATCAAACTGTGGCAAGAGTTCTTTACACAGTGGCTAATCGTTATCAATTATCTACTTTAAAAAATATTGCAAATTTAGAGAATTAGTATAAACGTTATACCCTTTAATAACAAAATTAACTATATGACATTCTTTTGCACACGTGTCTTTCAGCCAAAGAAGCATTTGAAATGAGAATCACTCCTATAATAATAGACAACACAAATATACAAGCATGGGAGATGAAGCCTTATGTTACTTTGGTTAGTATTACCATTTGGTCAATGTGAAAAGGGATTATTGACCAGTGTGGCAACAACATATGTTTTAAAATGAGATTGTCTTTCTCAGTCTAGCTGTTGTTCCACAAGGGAGTCTGGAGTAAAAAAACCCAACGTTACATGGAATCATATTACTCAGTGTCATAATCTGTGCATGTCTGAGTATTGATCAAGTCTAGTTTCTACATGACAAAGCCATGTGCTTTGCACTTGGGAACAAAAATAAATATTGTTGAGGAAACTGAATTATCTTCCTCTGTATAGCTACCTTAAAAACATAATTGGTACTAATTAATAAGAATGATGTTTGATGTTCCATGAAAGGTGAGAACTTATTCTTAGTTTCATCCTAAATATGACATAGAAGTGGATACCAGCTGACTGCTAGCTTGCTTGAAGTTATGTAGATTCACTTAATAGTTTTTATTGAAACGGTGTGATCAAAATAATGCGTCTGCACTATTTTATGTTAGTAGTGTAGTGCTTTTCTTTAGTAACCAAAAGTGACCATCTTTTATTTAGTACTAGGTGCAATCTACATTTAACTTGCAAAGTTATGCATAATGATTTAAGTAACTTGGTGAACTCTGTTATAGATTTCTCATACTCCAGTTTTCTGGAGCTTCTCACCCTATTGCTTAGTGATTTAATGATTTCTAAATGGGCACCAGCACTTTTGGAGTTCAACTTTCATTTTGCTTTGGATCATTCATCATTTTGGCCAATATTTTTAATACTCTCTTTTTTTTTAATGCTTGCAGCACTGCATTATTTTATAAAATTGTGTCTGATTAAGGGAAATAATGTATTGGAAGAAATGTAATAAAGTAGATGTGGGATTTCTCTTACTGTGATATAGAAACACATCAGAACTGACAGCTTTTTAGCAGAGAGTGGACATGTGCTTCATGTGGTAATGGGTTAGTGAACAGTGGGACTTGACACAAATAATTTTTATTAATAAAATTTTTATTTCATTATGCTTGCATTCAGTAAGAATTGTCGGAGTAACAAGGCACAACAAAAAGTTCTTCCAGGAAATGCAGGATTTGATAAGTTGCTAAGATTTTTTTCTGAGAGCAGGAACAGGGAGAAATGGCACAGTACTCAGTGTTTCTCCTGATTAGACTTCAGGTTCCTCCTTTGTCATGATGTGACCAGACCATATAGGGACCATATACTTGCAGCATGCTCAGGTTTCGCATATGGCAGGAAGGCTCCCCATAATAGCTGTGTTAGCATAACTGAATTGCTTGTTTTGGGACTGGCTCTCATCTGATCAGGTGTGAATGTGAGCAGTGAGCTATTCTCTGTGTTGGAGAGGCTGTGTATACATATGCATGCTATAGTTACCTGGAAGGCGATGGTTTGCAGTCCTGACTCAGGGGATGTAGAATGTTTAAAGGGATGTTATAAAATACTGATTTTTGATGTTGTTAGTGATTGTGGTATGCATGTAATTTTACAGTAAGAGATGCATATACTTCTTTTAAAAAATTTCTATATAACCAGAAGTGAAAACGCTGAACAAAAATATGTGATTCCAAGTGTTTACTTGGTTTTGAAATATACAGAAGATCTTTAAAGAAGCAGGCTATGCATGTTGTGTGCTTTTTCACAGAAATAAGAAATAGGTGATGTGGCTTGTTCTGTTTTGTATCTGTTTTATTCAGGCTCAACAGTTCAAATATAAAGTCGTGTTCCGAGAACCAGACACTTGGTGGAAGTCTAAACCAAAAGAACTTGAAAGGTAAGAATGTGAATGAAAATTTCATATTAAATTGTATAACTTATACGATCTACGCACTATGTTTTTTAATACAATGGTGGGTAAAGTAGCGAGATATCAGTCAAGATTTTTGCAATAATAAGTAGCTTCTTAGTATCTTTTTCTTACAATATTATCTTTTGTAGGATTTTATATGCATTGTGAGATTTTTTTTTCTTGTCACTTTATTCTAATGACATACAGGAGATACTATTAGTAATAGCTGTTATGATTGCGATTCTTTTGCATTTAAGGTACAGTGACTGCTTCTTTGGGATCCTTAGGTTGCAGAAATCATGTTGGGTTAGGGCTGGTTTTGCGTCAGACTGGTCTGTTGCCTTGCTTGAAATGTTTTTACTGTCACTGAGTTTTAAGTGATCAACTCTTCCTGGCCTGAGAGGGACAAACTCCTGTGCATCACCATTTTTGTTTACCTCTGCTTTAGCAGGACCTTCTACACAATCATAAAGCCCTTACTTAGAGCCAGGTTAGGCAAGATGTACACGCTATGTAAATTAATAATAAGGTAGCCAGAAAACTGGCTACATGCTAGATCCAAAGGGTATGATCAGTGGTTCCAGGTCCAAGAGGAGGAGTATTCATCTCTCTAGGATGAATACTAAAGCCACTGCTATTTCATGTCCTTTTTATTACTTGGATGCTGGGACAGAGTGCACTCAGCAGATTTGCAGTTGATATTGCATTGAGTAAGAGTAGTTTCTTCAGCCTTAAGAAGAGAATGTTAAGGAAGGATCATATTGTTGTCTTCAGCTATCTTTTGGGAGGTTATAGGAAGACTAAAAAGACTTCTTCTGAGGATTGTGAGATGATAGGACAAAATGACCATAAGCAAGTTGGAACGTTGGAAATTTTGATTACATAAAAGAAAAAAAAAAACCAAAGCAAGTCAAACCCAAACTTTGAAAGGGTGGTCAGGCATGGAAAGAGGTAGACTTTTACTCATTAGGGGTGTTCAGAATTTGACAGGAGAAAGCCCTCTGCAGCCTTATCTGGCTGTACCTCCACTGGGTAGGAGGCTGGACTGCGTGACCTCCAGAGGTCCCTTTCAACATAAATTATTTTGTAATTTCATAATATCTACTGTCATCTGAATTTACATGCTTAGTTTAAAGTTGACCACTTTTCAAATGTGATAAGGAAGATTATTTTCTTTCCTAAAATAAAACTTTCCTCTATCTTCAATTTCTGTTTTGCTATCCTTGGCAGGATTTACTTGTTCTGGGTGGAACTGTTGCAGAGCACATTGCTAGTTGATATTTAACAGTGTCAGTGAAAATTCCTAGTCAAAGGATGTCGAAAGTAATGGGTGAATAGGTTTCCTCAAGGCTCGAGGAGTTCTTATTTAGCGAAATCAGAGAAATAAAACTGATTTCAGAAATTGTCCATACTCAGTTTGATATCCCACATCACTGTCAGGATCTGATATGGTGTGTGTCTGATATTTACTTGGAAGAAGATGCATTATTGGTGTAAGTTTAGATTTTAGTCTTAAACCAGACATTCCACTGCAGATCAGGGCCACCAGGTGGAGTGGAAAAGGTAGGAGCTGTGATTTGTCTTGAGATTGTCTGTTTGGAATGGCTTAGTGCCCTAATACAGAAAGAGTTCCTGTTTCACAGCTTTTGCTCTGGCCCCCTGAATTCTTTGGTTAGCTTTGCTGTAAACATATTATCATTAAATTCTTACTAAATTATGCTCTTCTGTCATTATAATATACAAATCTGAAATGTTTGTTTCCCTTTTTTTTTTTTTAATAGGCGAAACATTCATGGTGTTTCTAAAGAAAAGATCAAAAGAATGTTGGAACGATATGAGCCCTTCCTTACCATTAGTTCAATATTGAATTCTTCAGTCCCAGACAGATCAGAAGCTCCTGGCTGGAACGAAGATAATTGTCAGGAAGAAAACAATAGGTTAGATTTTTTCACTATCTTTGTGGTCTGAAAAGGCTAAAAATTCAAACTTCATAAACACAAACCTGGATAATGCTGTTAAACAGTGAACACATTTTAAAAAATAGTTAAATAATGAAAAGAAATACATTATATAGTTTTCTTAATTTTTAAGAATGTCAGGATTTCTAGAAATGAGCAGTCAAGGGTTTTAGTCAACTTTCTGATGGTTTTTGAAAACCTCCCAGTATGGCTGTGTGTACTTTTCAGTAAGCCAATCTTGTTTAACTTTCTCTTACCTTAGAAATGCGTTGTTAGATGTGTGTTGTAGATATAAAAAAAACTTAAGTTCCGTAAGATGCTTTTCCGAAGAACGTAGTCCCAAATATGAGCAAATTACTATTCTTGAGTCTGTGTGTTGGTATTCAAAGATGTCTTTGTGGTAGAAGATAGATACTTCATGTAGTAGTAACGAGTTATCTACTTGCTCTTGAATATATTTAATTTAGACTTGTCTATGTTTCTGTACTATTTTAGAGTAGCTAATCTGAATAATCCTGTATATGCATAGGAAATCAGATTTTATTGTAGTTTTATTTCGTTTGCTGTTTGCATGCTTAATGTATTTGAAATGAAGTAGGCACTGGTAAGGAATGGAAAGTAGTTGACTGAAAAATGGCACGTCCTCTCTCAGTTAACTTCTAGACTTTAGCATTGAGCCATCAGGAGAGAGGACAATCATTAAATAGAAGCTTATTTACCAAGTTTTCTGATCTGAAGGAGGAAATGTCTGGCAAAGAGTGCTTTAGTACATAACTGAATGCTGGGAATGGGGGAAAATAGACTCTTGAGAACAGTATTCTTAGCCCCATACTCAAGTAAGAAAGGGATACTTACCAAGGAAAATTTCAGTTTGCTTAGCTCCTTTTTTCTAAAGAGTGTTTAAGTTAGGGCTATGTCATCTTAAAATTGTTTTCCTCTCACTAGAGAGCTGGGCAAGTGCTTAAAGGTTTCAAATGGGTTTATCTTTCATTGTGTTTTGCCTTTCAGAAAGGAAGTGGCACATTCTGATGTAAAGGAAGAAAATCTTTTTGCTTCTGATTTGGAGCCTGAACAATCATCTTCAGCTAATGCTGAAGATGATAAAACTTTTCCCAGTACTTCTCTAACATTAGAAAGTAACTGTCATCCTGAACATGTTCAGAAAGAGGAAAAAGAAATGGAATATAACTCAGTGGAACACAGTTCTGAGAACAACGCTGTTCAAGGTGACTTGGATGTTTATTTACCAGATTGTGTAGAAAAAGAACTGCCCTTGGAGAAGAAGGAGGGAGAAAACATAGGAAAAAATACTCGAATAGAAATGGATGAGGTTGATGTGACCACAACTGAAGAGACTGTGTGCTTACTTACAGGAGGAGTTGAAGAACACAGTGATAATATTGTCAAAGCTCAAACTGAAGTTGAACAGTCTTATGAAATAGGAATGGAACCAAAATCAGCTCAAAGTATTGACATAGTGGAACCAAGCAGTTCAGCTTTTGACACATCAGGAAAACCTGAACTACTTAACTTTCTGGGTGACTGGCCTATAGGACAGACAATGGGACAGAGAGTCAAAAGAGCTAGAAGACTAGAAAAATCTTCTCTAAGGAGTGATACAGAAGGTAAAACTCCCAGTGAGCAGCATCCTGAGTTGAGTAAAGAGCAAGCAGGCCTACCTGGAACGTGTACTGCTGGAGAAGTACACAAGGAAGAAAAGCCAGCCTCTAGCTGTTCCTCTGTTAGTTCAGATAAAGCCACACCAGAACTGCAGATGATAGGACATTGGCCTGTCTCAAGCTCTTTAGAACAGAGACAACAAAGGTCAAGGAGGATGAGAAAGGCAAGTCTAAATCAGTCAGAAGAAGGCAGAAATACTGAAGATGACATTAATAGAAAAGCTCTTGAGACCATAGACGTGCTTAGTGGGACAGATGTGAGCACTGCAGAGCAACCGGATATAGAGAGTTTGCATGTGCACCAACCTGAAACAGTAGCTGCTGATACAGTAGTTGAGAGGAAAACCCGGCAAAATAATGGAATGAGGAAACCTCACAAATTAGCCCTCACATTTACAAACAAGTTGCCCCATCCCAAAGAAGAGGAACACTTGTCTTTGTTTAACACAGTAGAAGAAAAGCTTGACACATGGTCATGTGGACAAAAAAGTAGCTATTCACAGACTGAATCACAGGACTTTGCTCTCCTGTGGAGTTTAGAAAAGAAAATGCTCTTTCCTGAGACTGCCAAAATATTGGATGGGAGACTGGATGGCTTCAAACCCAAAGATGTTGATAATGCCTCAGATTCTCAGGAAGAAATACCCTATCGAGTTAGGTATGATAAAAGTACATTTGTGGAAGAAAGTGAACTTATCAATAATATTGATGAGTCTGAAAAGCTAAATATTCTATGTAAGCTCTTTGAGTCTGTTTCAGTTGAAGCTCTGAAAGATCTGTATGAAAGATGTAACAAAGATATAGACTGGGCAATAGGTCTGCTGCTAGACTCTGATGAAAAGTTATATGAAGATATTGATACTGGATGCTCACAAGTAAGAGAAACTGAGCCAGTTGTTGCAGACCTTGATTTCACAGCAAGTACAAGTTGTGCTGAGAATCTCAAAGACTCTGAAAAAATGCTGCAAGTGATAGGTGCTGGTGATGTCTCTGAGCCTTCAGAAGACAAAAACTCATCACTTGGCATTGCAGAAAGCAGAGCTACCAAGGCTGCTGTGACAGATGCTGATGTATTTGACTTGTCAACTGTTACCTCACTGAGTGATTCGGCAGAACTGAAAAATTCTGGAGATGCAGGCCCTAGAACTGACACAGGCAGCTCAGCACTAGGTATCAGTCCGCCATCCATTTTGGGAAGGGAGAAGGTGGAGTCTGAGCATCCCACTGAAGGAGTTATAAATAAACCATCAGTTTTACAACTTGATGCAGGTTTAGGCATACCCACTACTTTGCCTCGTGGTCCTGACACAACTTCTACCAGTTTGAAATTTGAATTAAATAATGGAAATGATGGTAACCCTTCAGAAAGCAATGCAGAGAATTCCGAAGTGACTGCTTCGTTACAGGAAATGGATCATGCACCTCTGGTGGGTCCTAGGAATGATAAAGAACTGGAGACAGATGACGAAACCCAGGGAAGTTCCAGAGAGAGATGTGGTAAAGAAGAAGTTGAAACTCCAAGCTGGGATGAAACTAAAGGCAAGATACAAAGCCCTATACCAGCATCATGTGCAGCCTTCGATATAGATTGCCTTGAACTAACTTTACCTCCTGAATTGGCTCTCCAGTTGAAAGAAATATTTGGGCCTGTCGGCATTGATGCAGGTATAAGAATAGTTATAGCCATATTTCTATGAACAAAACTCAGTTTGTGTAAGAAAACCTTTCTTCCGTTTACTGTCCTCTTTTTCCCTTCATGCTTGATTTTTAGGGAACATATTTTCACTCTTCCTTGTGATACTGTTTGCTTTGTTAATCCAAAAATGGAACTGAACTAAGCATGGCAAAAAATATAAATGTGGTAGTGCTACCTTCTGCCTTTGTCTCTTTCTATGTGTGCATACTGTGAAAGTATAAGAAAATGTATTGACTTACTGCATTTTGAGCAGCAAGCCTTTGAGCTTGTATTCATATTCTGAAGGGATATTAAGGTGATGAGGAAGATGTAAATTATGACTGGTTATGAAAAAAGAGAGGAAAAAGAAAGCTTTAGGCATCAGTTAAATTGAGGAAGGAGATGAATGGCTTAGTGAGAAGATAAAGGGCAGCTGAACATAAAAGATGAACACAGACTAGTCCACTGAAAGACTATGCTGAGGGAAGCCATAAGCAGCTTGAACATGTATCACAAAAGTTAGACTGATAGAAGAAGGAAGAGAAGAAAACACATGGAATATATAGCTTGCTTGTTTATCTTTTTTTTTTCTTTTTTTTCCCACTTTTTCTCTTCTGAAGATCACTTGATGCAAAACCCTGATTACCTGATTTATTGGTGGGTTTGGCAGCTGGGCCTCTTTGCCTTCCATGTCTACCACCTCCAGAGCCCCAGGTTTTTTAGTTTGCTTTTGATAGCAGAAAGGTGTTTTATTGTGCCTGAAATACACCTTGCCTTTTTATTTAATACATATGTACTTCTTGCTTTATTTTTGAAAGGGTGAGAAACATTATCAGAAAAATCTTTTAGGGAAAAGATGTATCACTAGTGATAATTCCTACAGTTTCCTTTAGACTTAGAGGAGATACTTGGGCTTGGCTTCTCTGAGTTTGTGTGTTTGAAAGGAAGGATATGACTGTTGTTGGGCAGCGGAGAGGATGTTGTGTTACATACAAACAGTTGCTTGTGGATTGCCATAAAATAGGAGGAATTGTTTCGCAAGTGAGAGTGTGGTAGTAAATTAACAGTGGCTTTCTAAAAGAACGTTCTGCTAGAAAAATGGAAAAAAAAAGGGAGGAAAAAATGTAGTTTTTCAGGTAGTCATGCTTTATAAGATTCAGTTAACATTAACTTGCTTTTTCCAACCCTTTCTGAGGTTTTTAACATTAGATAATGAAATGATTTCTACGTGGAATGGTTTGTTGTTTCTTTTTAACTAGGCAGCTCTGATTTTTTTTCCCAGGAAGAGCAATTTATACAGAATCTCTAGAATTCAAAGTAATAAGTCTAGGCTACTGTACTTCTGTTGCTTAGATGAATTTGTATAGAATGCTTTAATGAATGTATTTTTTTTCTTCCATAAGGTTCACTAACTATTGAGGATTGTGTGGTTCATATTGATCTGAACTTGGCAAGAGTGATTCATGAAAAATGGAAAGAATCTATTCTGGTTAGTAGATTTCTTGCTAATGATATGTATGGTATGCTTGCTTTGTCAGACCATTTACCTCCTTATGTGCTCGTCTAAATGTGTAAGACCTAAGTGTCTTTATGAGAAGAATGGTAAAATACAATAGTAGTTTGTAAAATATGTGGAGTATGTCATAATCATTGGAGCTGTTGAAAGACAGATTAAGGAAGAAACTGCATGTCGTGAGTGCCTCATCAAGAAACCAAGATTCTTAAAAAAAGAAGGATCATAACGCACTGTTTCCCTAGAAAGATTGATCAAAATTTCCACCAGTCAAAAGTCATTACAGGCTTTTGACATGTAAGAAGAGTTGTTTTGTGAATAATTATGTACAAAAAGCATCTCCATGTACATTAATTGAATTTTCTAACCTCCCTTCCTTCATAGCGATATGAAACTTGGAATGCCTTTTGGCAAGATCTTTGTTTTTTTAATTAAGGTTATGAAACAGTGAGAATATTCCTCTAGTTTGATGTGTTTTAGGGAAGATAGTTCTATCTTTTGAACTTAACTTCATAATTATTTTTCTTAAGTGTATTTCTCTTAAAATATCCAATCTTTGAGAAACATTGTGAGACATTTTTGAAGTTGGTTTACTTGGCAGCTAACAGTGAAGTTTCACTGCAAAATTTGTAGCTTAATTATAACATTAATGGTTTTACTATTTTTATTTAGAAGCGTCGGAGGAGAGATGAATCATTAAATTTGTTTGCAGAAGGTATGTTATGTATTTATTTTAATTGTAAAAATACTTAATTCCCATTATAAAAATATTTAATCCTTTGAAACCTCAGGAAGGTGGCAAATGTTCTGTGTATTGAAAAATGATGGATTCTTTTATTAAGCTAAGCTTTTATTTACTGCCCTTGGTTCCTTTTACCATTTGCTTATGGAGGTGTTGGGGGGCAAAAAAAGTTAAGCAGAATCTCTAGTCCCAGGTAAATGCAAGCGAAAAGCCTGTCATTTTGTAGGGTAGATAAGAAGAAGTTTTGGCTGGATCAGACAGCTGTTCTCTAGGATTTTTGTAATCTCTGTGGTAAGAAAAGATGTAGACAGAGAATTACTAGCAGAATAAGATTTCTACAGGTGAGGGAAGGAGGTCAGGAAGTTGTTGGCCTTGTCAGAGGAATTGATTATAGCAGGAGGATGTATATCCTGGCTCAGAAAGTGTTAAAATCTCTGGCAGTTTAGTTTTTAATCAGCTCCCAGAAATGTCAGTCTACAGCACAACTCCACTACTCTTGCATGGGACCTAGGTGAAGACTTGGTTGCAGCGTGGGTGCAAAATCTTCACTTGAATGACCAAGCAGTGCTGTTAGAATTAACTCCTAGAACTGTAAAACCAGATTTTTAAGCATCTGTCCTTAATCTGTACAGGAAAGGCCAGGTATACATGAAAACACAAGTTAATAATTCTTTTATGAAAACAAACCTCGTCACTGAATGTACCTGCAAGGCAGTTTATAGCTTTAAGGTGTGTCCTGACACTTGAAAATTTGGTGAAGCAGTCTGATGGTTTTGCTTTTGTTTTACAAAACAGATAAAGATGATCAGACATTCTTAGGAAATTAGAAGGGAGAAAGGTGAAAACAATGTTGTTTTCTGTTTTAGCATTAATAATATTTTTTTAACAAAGCCCAAACCATTTTGGCTGAAAAGCTTATCTTAATTATTTTGGCTTTGCTTGTATGAATAACTTAATTGTTTTATTTGCCACCTCGTTTTTATTGCTTTTGAAGGTGCCACTGTGATTCAGCAGATAGATACAGATGACTCAGAAATGCTGTTACCTCAGAATGCAGACAGTAAAATACAGAAGAAAAACATGAGCTGGATTTCAGGATCAACTAATGACATACAGACTAAAAATCCAACAACATTGGATGTTTTTCCTTTTATGGATCACTGGAATGCTCAGATTCAGAAAGTTTCTCTCAGACAAATAATTTCTGAAGAAATGGCTATGCAGGAGAAGCAGGACCTGGTATGCGTGGCATCAATTTTTTATGTGGTTTCAATTTGTTACTACTAATTAAGCAGAATATGTCTTACCTGGTTACTTATCTTTGTGGTGCTGATTACAGCCTGTACTCGTGAGACAATTGCATGCCAATTAGTATTGTTGATTACTGTGATACAGCAGCTTGTGTGTGGTAGACATTTATCTTTTAAAAATATAAATCTCATTTTAAAATATATTCTAATTATTTCACAAACAGATCATGGGATATTTCACTACCCAGGTTAGCATTTATGTTTGGTTGTGTTGTTTTTTTGATTGATCACCTAAAACCAAAGAGAGATTATCAGTGTGATTTCCCGCACTTTTTATTGGGAAAGCCGTATCAAAAAAGTTACATGGCTCTGTGCCTTGTTTGCTCAGGAGCAGATTGAGTTGTTTTTAGTATTTTTTTTGCAAGGAGAACTCACACCATTCCTAACAGATGAGATGTGAAAAGAAGTACTTCTAATTAATTTCAAACAGGTTTCTGTACTTACTTGTCAGAAAATAGTAATTTTTTAAAAAGATCTTAACTAATTCCGCCTTCCCCACTGTTCCCATTCCCTGTCCGGTGGGCACGGGCACGATACTGCCCTCTGCTGCCCGACAGCTGTTCAGAACAGGTGTTTTCATTTATAATTGTCGTGACTCCTAAAATAGGAGGTCTTTGTTTTTGCTGTTATAGAAAGTTGGGTGAAGTAGCCGATACTTTGAAAGAATAGCTTGTGGATTCTTTCTTTGAACTGCATGTGTGTGTTTCACTGATAACAGCTGTGATGTCTGCAGCTTTATTTTCAGTTTGGATTCATGGAGTTTGGCTTTGTTTTGACCACTTGCCCCCCGTTTTTTTAATCTGAGTATTTGAATCATCAATCCACTTTATTCTGGGCTAGAATTATGTTATCTTTTCAGTATGACTTTACAAATATAATACATATTACAGTACAACTTCAGATATACCAAACCAAAACTGTTTACCCTTTAGAATAATAAAATGTTTAAGCCCCAGCACCTCAGTACAGTGCAGGGAGGTGAACTTCACAGGCTTAGCATTGGACTAGATAGACTAGCAGGAAATGCATTCCAAAACTTTGTTTTCTTCTAAAAAATCCTCCTTCAGCTTTGTCCAAATTATGAGAGAGTTCCAACCGAGTCACTTCAAATGATGACAGGATACTGCAGTGGTGTATAATACAACTCAGTTGTCCCTACTTTATTCTCATCAAATCAGTATGGTGGGCTGATATTGGCATGTTGCCATCGCTGTGGGTGCATACCCACTGGGTAGATATTTTTGAAATCTTAAGAAATAACAGTAAAGTTGGATTGGCTCCACTGTTACTGTATTTTTTTCTAATCAAGAACTTGTAATATTTTTCCTTTGTGTTCTGGGTAGAATCGTGTTCCTTCTATGGCTAGAAAAGACTGTGCTGCTAAACTAAAGGAGAAGCAACTTTTTGAGATGTTTCCAACCATTAATCAAAATTTCTTAATGGATATCTTCAAGGACAACAAGTAAGACTCCTTCAAAGTTCTTTGTTAAAATGGTACTCTATAACACTCTGTAGTGCACAGTTACTGTCTTAAATATTTAAGAGTTAAGGTACTGCTAATGAACGACTTTTCCCCAAACTAGCATGCTTTTTGTGAATCTAAATAAAGGCAAAACTAGCAGGTCTTAAAAGCAAAAATTCACAGAAACTGGTTTTTTGGGAGTAGACAGTTTCTCTTATTGGGAGAAGAATGTCTCTGGCTATTGACCTCTGACCATCAGTGGAACAGCATATTTGTTCTAGAGATGAAGTTTAAATCAAGTGGGAAAAATCAGTGGGGATGGTAGTAATGAGTTCACAGAAGATGGCATTTGCCCAGGAGGAAAACTACCATCATCTGCTGTTAGCTGTTACATTCATGGTTGCTAAAGCAGCTCTCAAGGAGTGAGCCATCTCTCTTATCTGTTCTGCTGATGTTGTCTTTCTCTTTTCTGCATGGTATTTCTGGGGTATGTGGCTACCTCCTTGAATCCAAGTTTCTGAGAACTGGACTTTTTTTCAAGAAAACTTCCTTTTTTGTCCTCGGGCAATTGAATGTCTGTCTCTACATATTGGTTTGCATGCCTATTTGTCTTTCTGCTTGTCCAGGTGGCTGTGAAAACCTTTCCTAGTGAGATGTTCAAAATACGTCCTGCATCCATCTCTATAGCTCAAACATTTTTCAGTCTCTTGTTTTTCATATTCTAAATGCTCTTTGTAGTGTTGCCTTTCACAAAATCTATCTTTACTGTTGATCAGTCTCCCTTTTATCTGCTTACTGAACAGCAAAAAGAAAAAAGAAGAGGGCTTATTAGAAGTCTGGTGGCAACTAATGTCCCATTTTCATTTCGTTAAATTTAATACAAAGCTTGACTGGTAATACAGTGATTTTCCTGCATAATAGTTCCAGAAAACTGGGTTAGTTTTAAACTAGTTTGTACTATCTAACCCTGACCAGTGAAGATTTAAGATAAAGTAACTTCTCCAGCCCAAAAAAGCAATGTTTGCTTCTAAACTAATGTCTGTTTGGTTAAGGTAGGATGCAAATTACTTTACTATTTCATTGTACTTTCAGTATAAGTGCCCCTCAACCAAGGGGAGTATGTGTAGATGCCAGTAATGCAGTACAGCGAGTCTGCAAGCCTTTTTGTAGGAAGGTGGAAAAATTCCACTCCAGTGTTTTATTTTCTTTATCATCCATTTATGTAAAAATGTCAAAATTTGTAATATGCATTTTAATAAATGTAGCAGCTGTTAATGTATTTATTAAGTCACAACTTTTACTTGTCCTTTACAGCTACTCTTTAGAGCAAACTGAACAGTTTCTGAACTGTGTTCTGGAGGCAGATCCTGTAAAAACAGTTATAGCTCAAGAAAGCGCTCAGCAAAATAAAATTGTTTCTTCCTACAGTGCTACAAAGAATCGGGAGAAGAAGGTATTTTTATTTTTTGTTTTTAATAGTAGTTGCAAGCATATCCAAAGCTATGTTAATGAAAACATGCTATAATGCATACTTAGCTTCAATGTTGCAAATTCCTACAGGCAAAAAAAGGTAAAGAAGAGGATGATCCTTTGAGTGAAGTATTTCAAGAAGTTGAGTATCCACAATATGAGGATTTAAGAGCAGAAGCTTTTTGTCACCAGCAAAAGAGACAGGAATGTTTGAAAAAGGCTGGGGAGGCCCATCGCATGGGTATGAAGCCTGTGGCAGCATTTTATGCACATCAGGTAAACCTAAACATTGTGCTTTTTGCTTGAATTTAGAGAGGTACTTAAATACTTAATTGGAAGTGATAAGGAAAACATTGTGCCTACTGGAGTTGATAAATCTGCTCAATTACAGTTTCCTGTGTATTACATTCAGAGTCGCTTTATGAATAAGCTGCCTTTCACTGCTAGTGATACTAATACAGGAGGCTAATGTGACCAAATTCAGTGCAAGACCTCATGAAAGATGATATTTAGTACTTAGTCACAAATGCTTGTTTTCTCATAGGTCTCACTTTCACTTCCACATACTTGTAAGTGCTGAGACTTGTCTCTGTATGGCCTAGCCAGGTTCACTCATATATGACATAGATTGCAACAAACATAAGTTTAAAAAAATCTTCTTTCTTGGGTTCCTCTTAACTGGTGGTGAACTGGTTTTAGATGTCGTGTACTTTTTAGGAGTCAGACAGATATTAAGATGTGATCTTTTGCCTCAGAATCTTGCTTACTTCATCCTCCATCAATCTTGGGCAAGATTATTGCCTGCTGTCTTTACTTCTGCGGTCTGACTATCTTTATGGCTACAGTCTGTCTTGTATTGGGATAAGCGTGGTGTGGTTTGCCATGCTTTTTGCCATCTATCTGGTACTAGACTGTAGATCTGTTGGTGGTCAATCTTTTTGTGCTCTGGCCTTGGAGCACATACTTTCTGGTCTTGGTTCAAGCCCCCTTCTCAGTTTATCAATTTGATTACTGTTGATTGTTGCCATTGATAATATTCTTGATTACAGTTATCAAGTGTTCTTTTAACCATTCCTGTGTGTTGGCTTCTTGGTGGCTTTACATGAGACCCTTCTGTTCACACTTCATTTAGACCACTGTTAAAAATTATGTTACAGTTATCCTCAAAAACTATAGCTTTTTTCTGATAGCATATGAAAGTTTGGCAATAATTCACCTTATAGAAACATTTAATTCTGAATTCTGAATTGCATTATGACAGAACAAAAATGTAATAATGAACAACTTGAATTTGCTTATCTTACAAAAGCTTTCACTATAAACATTTAGATTGTTATTATGAATGTGGGAAATACTGATTATTGGTCTTCATTATAATCTCTTTATGTTCTGGGTTTATGTATTCTTGGAGTTTGGAGAGATTCTAAATGAAGGCCTGCATGATTTTAATTAGAAATATAATTATGAGTGCTTGTTCCTAGCTGTAATGACAAGTACAATCTAGAATTTTATTATATTTTTTCTTTTAGGTAATAAAAAGGCAAACAAAAGTATGTTTATTAATGAAAAATACTTCATGCTCGGTTGCCTTAACCTATCTGGGGAATCCTCTGCAACTGAGAGTTACGGGTCTGGTTTCTTTGGTCTGACACTAATACATTTCAGACGATCCATTTTAAGAAAGTGTAAGACAGACTGTCATTTCTGTTCTCTTGAGCCCTTGTCAGTCCCCGTTAAGTCTTCCATTTCTTTTCAGACTGTGCATACAGATCTTTGAAGACATAATTTGTTGCTTCAGTCTCTCAGATACTATTGCTGCGAGGTTAATGGGAAATAGTTGGTACTTGTTCGCTGTGTGATGTGAATAATCCTGTACTGTTCCTTGTGCCTGATTCCCATAGGAACTGTAGTGATGTTGTCAGTCATAAAAGATCTGTCAATAATGTTAGGAGAGACAATAGGTAACTACTTAAAAAAAAAAGTTTGCCCTTGGCTTATGGGATTTTTAGGGAACGATTTGAGAAGAATTAACCTCAACTACAACATTCAGCAGGTTTTTCCAGGGCTGTTGAGTGTTTTCGCTGGAAATCAGCATGGAGTGTAACTTCTTAGACATAAAGACCTCATAGTTTTGTACCTTTTCTGGCTCTTTTTCTTTCTTCTAAGACTTTTGTTATAATTTCTTCTTTGTGCCAACTTTGAGTAGTTTCTTAGTAATGTGTTTCATGAAATCTCTGTGTGAGTAGGTCTCACTGAACGTCTTCCAGAAGTTCTGTTGTGATTATAAATTTTACTGCTTCAAACTGTGAGCTCAAAGCACCCTGCCAGGACTGTCTTTCTGAACCCAACAACCAGTGTGGAGCTTTGATTGTGTCTAAACATGTAATAGTTGCTGTGCTTACAAATACAGGGTCGTCTTCACGAGCAGAAGATGAAAGAAGCCAACCATGCTGCTGCTGTGAAAATCTTTGAGAAAGTAAATACTTCCTTGCTACCTATGAATGTACTGGATCTGCACGGTCTCCATGTGGATGAAGCTGTGAATCAGTTATCCAGAGTGCTGCAGGAAAAAAGTGAAGGTAGGAATAAGCTAGTAATTCCTGCTTTATAAAAATTATTCTCATTTTGCTAAGAAATCATGATATATGACAATACCAGAGGGAGTGAATGTAATTTAATAACATGTAAAACCAACTGGCTTTTATGTTGTTTTATTTTCAAAGTTTTTCTTTGACATGGCAATGATTCTTTTTACTCTCTGTTTTGCACCCCTGCCACCTCCCTTGTAAGTCTTCCTTTTTCTTCTGTTCTATCCTTTACTTTCATGGTTTTGTTGAAGACTTGATCTGTCATTCCTGGCATTTTTTAATGGACATGGTAATGCAAACATTTGTGTCATCTTTGCATTGCTTTGTCAGAACTATGTTGTTTTTTTATCTTTAAAGAAAAATTGTTGCGTTGGAATTCTAACCACAATGATTATATTGTCTTCAACTTTGACATCAGAGTGTGTGATTGTGATTTGAGCTATCTTTCAGCAACTTCCATGGTGATTTGTCAGCAGGATCTCCTGAGATCAGAACAGTGCTGCTTCCATAATTGTCATTTTGTGCAGTTTTGCTGGAGGACTTGTTTTTTTCTCAAAAAAACCCCTCCAAGGAGTGTTCAAGTAGTTAATTTGTGTTCTTGATGTACAAAGATACGTTTTCTGCAGTACTAGTTTACCCTATAAATTTAAGCACGTTGGAAATGCTTTTATAAGAAATATTTCTTATGCGATGTACGACTGCACAGACCTTATTTTTTTAAATGGGTACTTCATCCTGTAGAAACAAAAGTGTTCAGTGGGTCGTTAGATAATCCTTTTCTTTCAGTATACATTGGAGAAAATCAGGTTGCGATATGTTGTGCTATTCCTAAGATGACATTTGTGTACTTTAAGCTGTAACCTAATGCTTTTTTTAGCTAAATTTCCCGAGCCGCACTTAAATCAGGAGTCCTGGAGTAATGGTATTGACTCTCTGCTCAGTCCATTCACCTAAATCCTACAAAAAAAGTTCATTTCAGGGTGCATAAATGGGAAAGGGATCAATACTGGGCAGCTATTACGGACAGAATTAACAGTAAACTAATATAAAACCGAGGTAAAGTTCAGTGAGAGAAAAGAGAGGATAGTTGAGGAAAGATGTACTATGAACTGATCAACTTGAATTGGCAAATCTTGACTTGTTTTGAGAATGCAATGGAATTTATATTTTTTCCTCTTTCTAAAACACTATCAATTTAGGTTGCTGTGGTCTCTAGGAGAAGAACAGTTTCTTTTGTGATCAGGGATAGATGCCGTAATAAACCTTATGAGATGTGTTGATCTGTTGTGCTCCCAACACAGCAGAAATTAGTCCAGATAAGTGTGACTTAAATGTCAAAAAATTGTGTGGATTTATATTTTCTTTCTTCCTTTCTTTACTCAATAAAATGCTGTTTCTTTATTCACATTAATTTAAGGTAAAATGTGAAACAATAGAATGTCACTTAAAAGTTAACTGAATTACACTCACCTCTATCAATTTCACAGTTTTAATTTACATCACAAGATATGAATTCCAAGTGAAGATCAGATGATAGAAACAATGAAATTGCTATGAAATTAGAAGGATTATGTGATGATCACAACATGTATATGGCAGGCAATCTAGATTTAAAAAGCGTAGCTATATATTTTCAGAATATCTATTTCAGAAGATTGTAAAAATGGCTATGTTTTTGTAGAAGGTGCAGAAACAGGATGGGAAAGCAAAGTTCTAAATCACTAGTGAGAGTTTTTAGAAGAATGGAGAGAAAGGTTACACTGAATGCCCAGTCTCTGCTGAGAAGAAGTTTTAACCGTTAGAATCCCTGCTGTTACAGAGTACCAGCAGACTGGTGGTAAACCATATCTCTGTGTTATCACGGGAAGAGGAAGCCATAGTCAGGGAGGAGTTGCTCGCATCAGACCAGCAGCTATCAGATACCTCACAAACCACAACTTCAGGTGAGTTTAGATTTTTGTTACCGATATATTTTTTTGTTAACCCGCATTTGACTAACTGAAAATAGAAGTTAGCTTTATAATACTGTTAAACTATTAAACAGATTAAGGCAGGTGTGCTGTTTCAGATTAACCTAAATCTGCTGTTTTATAAATCAAATGCAATTGTGTCATACAAAATGATGTTACGTGGAGCACCTATAAAATGTTAAATCCCTTTCTCTGAGTTAGATGAAAACACTATGAATTGAACTCATCTAACACAGTTTATTTATGTATTTCCATTCAAGGTTGCTAGCTTTACTGTGGAAAGTTGTTAATCTGTTTTTTTGGTCTTGAATACCTGCTTTAGCTCTCTGCTTCTTATGTGAGACAGCAGTTTAGCAAATCTGGGTTGGCATCCACGTTTGCTGCTTTTTCTTTACAGTAGTGTGTGAACGTGGGACTCAGAAATAGCAAATACTTTTCATTTCCTTCTTAGTTTTTACAGAAGACAAGGGAGAAAATGTGTTTTGAAAGAAGAGGGAATGAAAGGGGAGTAGGAAAAGAGGAGCAGAATTAATATAACCAAGAATTCTTTTTAAAAAATCATCTTCCCCTTAGTTCTTGCCATTTCCAGCTCTTCACCTCTCCAGACACTGCAAAATCCTCCTTCACCATCACATCCAGATGATGCAATGCTGACTTCCTGACCCTTGCATGCACTTATACTTGACCAAGAACCTTATCGCATTCCATGTTTGGTGAGGGTTGAAGGGAGGTGGTATTGCACGTAGCTTTTATGTTGAAGCTTCATCTTTTCTCATTTCACAGGTTCACAGAAATAAAACCAGGCTGCCTGAAAGTCATGCTGAATTGAAGGGCTGTTAAGAAAAGAAGAAAAATATAGAAACTGAGGTGTCACAGTACAGATAAATTTTTTGAACTACAACAGTATTTTGTAACGTGTTTTAAAGGATGATATTTTATTAGAAATGTTCTCCATTTACAGCAAGTGGTTTTGTCAGTATGCTTCCAGAATTTTTTTGCATGGAATGGATCCTTTTTTGAGCCTGCAAAAAGACACAAGGTTTGCAGTCTCAGAAATGCAGACGAAGAATTCTGCTGAGCAGTATATAATGTTTTAAAGGGGAATTAAGGTACAATTTTATACCTGTCTTCTTAGAATCCTCAGTCTACGTCTTTTGACTCTCTCACATTTTATTTGCTGTGAGTTCTGTGCTTTTAAAACATAGTACCTTGTGCAAAGTTACTTTTCTGATTCAGAACTTTGTGCTAAACCCTTCAGAAGAGCACAGGGAGGTGGGAACTCGGCAACTAGTGATATTTCAAATCCAGTTACAGCTCAGTGCTAAGTATTTCCAGGTTTCTTCAAAAATCTGATGTAGTCTTTTTCGTGGTTATTTTGTGATGAGTTAACCAGTTATATTGACCTTTTTCCATTTTCAAACCTCACCCAGTATTGATGCATATTGCGTATAAAGGACTGTGCATTAAGACCAGCTGGGTGTTTGGTAATTTTGCAGAATTACTGGGGCTTTAGTTAAAGGGAAAAACAAATTGAATACTGTTTCACTTTGCTGTTGTCTAATAGTGACTTGTCTTCATTCTGTGTGTATTAAATTTGGTGATTTCTTTGTAGAAAATATAATTTTTTGTGACATTTTAAATGTATTTTTAACATCAAAGTGAGTGCTAATACTATTGTAATAATCGCCTAACTGGAAAGTCCAGGAGTGTAGAAGTTATTCTGTTGCTGTTGCATCAGCACCCAGAAATACGTGTATAAAAAAACCCAAAACAACAACCTTCCCTAATTGAATATGAACATCTGTATTTTGGCAAATGTTTCCAGTAAGCAATCAGGACAGGTTTTTAACAGAATTATTTTCTAGAATGCGTTACTTTAATTTTTGTCTCTGCCTCTTGAAAGGCATACAAATTTTTGTTGTAAGGCTTTGAACTACATGCACATAGAATTTGTGTATGAATCCATATGTGTGTGCAAGTTCTGCCATTTGTGTGCATGGGTAGCAGTAAGCAAGGAACTTCTCTAAGAAAGCTGTGCACAGAAATAGATAGAACTTGAAAATGTTTCTGTATAAGTTGCTGACAAACTGAGACATGCTATTTCCTGAATATCCATATTTTGTATTATATATGCAGTATGGTAGACTTAAAAATGAGTTTGTCATGCTTCAACAGATACAATAATCTTTTCATGATGATTTCCAGTGGAAGAATAGCTTGAATAATATTTAAGCAAAGGGAGTCTACTCGAATAATAGACCATTATAAAAGTTTTATATTTTTTGTGGGTACTTAGTTATCTGAATTGTGTCCCTTCTGGTTTGTTTTTCTTTTTCCTCTCTGGGTTGCTTTGGTAACAAGTGAGTGAAATAGAGCATCAAATGGCACTAGCAGAGCTGTTTCTGTGTGGTGAAGCCCATGCTCCATCCTCTCTGATAGTGCCTAATATGGACTTCTGTGTCATTTAGTCATTTTGACTTGAGAAAGCAGTGCAGACTATCAGCTCTCCATGGTTGCAGATGCTAGAATTGCCACAGTGGAGCTAGGATCTTTCTTTTGAACCAAGGAACTTCCTTCTGCTCCTGAAGAGGTTTTTTGTAGTGCTGTTATTTATAACAAGTGGAGGGGCAGCTCTATAGAACATAGTCCCTGTTGGTTGGCCGAGGTGGCTGAGTTGCCCAGCAAAGATCCCACTGTTGAGCTGCTGGGTGCCCAGGCCCCACAATAATGTGCTTGTAAACAGAGAACTGGCAATACTTCTGACTGTCTTGGTTGGGACCCTGATTCATTCAGCATACTCACACCATTCCTGACATGGACAAAGGCAGCTTAGGTTTCAGCTCAGAAGACAAGCAGGAAAAGTTGCTGTCTTGCCCATCTGTTCACCATAATCTAGTCGTTGACAAGTTTACCCTGGAGATGAGAAACAGAGCTTTTTGCCTTCTTCTAGCCTAGCAAAGGGACAACAATTCTGCTTGAATCTTTTCCCCAGAAAATACGCTAACCAGTATGCTCAGGAGTGTTCTTCAAGTCACCACGTCCTGAGCCTCTTTCAGAAATTGCCACTGAAATCTAAAAAAGCAAGATCAAGGGGGCAAACGAGATTAAAGAATAAACAGCACTCAAACAGCCTTTGGAAAAGGTCTAGGACTTTTCAGAAAATAAGCTGTTCCCACTGAGATTCAGTGTCCTTCTATATTATTTTTTAATGTCTTAGACCTATCTGGATAAACGCATAAAAATTGTTCAGGGTAAAACCTCAGTTATGCCCCTTACTAGGACAGTTTTTTTTTCTCCAGTCTGTCAAAGTCAGCAGAGGAATGCATAGTTTAAGAGCAATTTGGAGTACTNCCCCCTTCCCATTGTTCTTTTGGGAATGGGATGAGGATGATCATTTGCATAGTCTTAAGTTGTTGATTACAGGCTGAATTTTGATGGAAGATGATGGTTTAAAATTGTGACATGGGCAAAACCTGTCTTGCCTTTATTGACATTAGAGCCTTCAGCATGTCTACGTAAGGCATTGCAGTTCCAATGTGGAGAAAATCCGATGAGCACAGCCTTTTTCTTCCATAATGAACTTATTCAAGTGCTTAGAAGCTGTGCTGAGCTGAATGTAGACTGCAGCCGAGTATCAGTGCCCAGAGAGAAAGACAGACTTTTATTAGAGAGGATATCCACGCCTTCAGCTACTTGCCAAACTGACCAGAAAAAAACCCCAACACTGGACTGCTTGTATTTCTTTAACTGTTTTTATAATGTAGAGTGGAATTAATTATATCAAGTATAATTGTTTCAAAAATGTATTTTAAAGTAGGTTACATTTCAGAACTTCCAGGTTTTCTGTCATCTTTTGCAGTTACATCAATGAGAATCCGAAGTTATGGTGTAAAGTCTGTATCATCTTAAACTTTTAATGAAAGTAGCATCTAGAGTATTACCACCAGCAGTCTGAAATAACATGCAACTGTTGAAATACCTGTTTTGTGTACCACTTTTTATTCTATTCTTCAGCATGTGATTGTGGTGACTGATAGCCTTTAATACGTGACTTTTGGTTTCTTTTTTACAAAACATTTTAACATCCTAAGTTGTAATTTAGGGAAATAATATTCTTATTTTACAAATTATAATACTTGTGCTAGCATTGAGTAGTCTTACAGTAAAGGAAAAAAAAGGGCCCAGAGGTGCAATGAAGAAAATGGTTCACCAAAGTAATGTGAATGTTTAAAAAGATATTTGAGTTGATTGTGAAAGTAGTAGGGCAAAACCGAGTTTTTAAAAAGTATTTCAAGATACCTTTGTAATATTTTTAATTACTTTGGCTTTTGCTTTTAACAGTATGTGGTACAATTTTATTTAAACTTCATGTTTCTGTAGGCTTGTTGAAGGACATTTGTTGGAAACCATTGTGATTAGGGAATCCCCATTTAAATAATGTCCAGGCACTCTAGTCATAGACTAGAACATCACCAGAACAAGGACGCCTGGAACATCACTGTTGCGATTATGTACAGCGTCAGGGAAGATCTTTACATGTGCAGCAGAATATTGTTCCAGAAGGTTTTGCTTGAGAAGGTAAAATGTAGCCTAATTTATTTAATCTAGCCACAAAATATGGTGGGTAGGCAAGGAATAATTTCATTGTTGATAATGGCAAACAGAGATCATACATATAGTGTGAGGAATTATACATAGACTTTCTGATGCCTGTGTCTTCAAATGCAGTTTATATTTCCAAGAATAATGTTGTCCTCTCTGCAGAGCTGAGGACAGAGTATGCATGTTGTAACACAGGGGAGCTTGTTGACCTACCACAATTCCCAAGAATCACGTCTTCTTAAAAAAACCCACACGAAACCGCAGCTGTTCATGTTGTTTCAGCTAGATAACTGTACAGAAGAAATGAATGCATGTGAGCATGCATGTGGAAAGACCTAGTATTGCAGCTACCAGTTGTAAAAGCTGTTAGGACCAGTACATTGGAAGATATTGATGTCTATTTTTAATTTAAAATAAAAATTGATTTTTTGTTATTTGTATAAAGTTGTAATTTTGCTGCTAACTATAAATTTCATTTTTTACTGAAATACAGTTTTATAATTTGCATTTAGAATTTCTAATGTGAAAAGGAATTTGCAAAATCTAGTTTAATAAAGAATTTTTGTCACAAGTACAGCCTTCTGTCTTTCCTTGGAAGACAACATTTCAGCTTGTATCAAATTTTGTTAAATAGTAGTCTTGAAGTTCTGTTTGAAAGCCACTTGCCTTGACTTCAGGATACCATCTGCAGGGAGATGAGACAACCATCTGCAGCCATAAAAAGGAACAGATTTGTAGCCTGATTTTAAGTGTTGCAAGTGGGAGCTGAATGCTCACATTACTGAAAAATGAGGGTCATGGTTTCAGATTTTTCTCAGCCTGAACCTACCTGCAGAGGTGCTGTTCAGGCCTTGCTTATTTTGTGGGAGAGTGAGGGCAGTGGTGCATGTCAAGGGGAGGGAGGTGTATGACCAGTGTAAAGGTGAGAGTTTGGGAGAGGGAAGTGTTCTGGATGGACCTCCTTTAGTAAGAGTCCTTAGGTCAGAGGCAGTGACAGGTCGGATCCTGAGGAAGCGCAATTGCTGTATTGTGGCTTCAGAGCTAGGAAACCTGGCTTTTCCCAGGCCTGTTCTGTGCAGATCAATAAGTGCGGTTGCTCCTGTCTCATGTTCCTGGAAGAGGACATCTAAGAGCAAGGTACTGACTACAGTATAGCCTGTTTTATTAATTCAACTTGAGGATGATGGGTTTGATCTGAGTCAACCCCTGCAGAGTCATTCCTGTCGCTTTGTTGCCTTGCAGCTTGGACAGACTGCAGAAGCAAACCAAGTTTGTGCATTTGCGCAGCTTACCAGTTAGGCTCTAACTGATAAGCTGTTCAAGAGAGTAGGGAAAGCGTGGCAGTTGCTGGCTTAGATCTGACGTGGCTTATTCTGAGCCACAACTACTAGACCAGAGAATTGGTGAATGTCTGGTTGACTCTCTGCTTCTTACAGGACTCCCTGCTGTTGGCAGTGTGGCTCAAGGTCCAGCCTGGGGACTAGTTTCTTAAATGATCATGTTTTATAGTGGAGTTATTGCTACTAGACTTGCCTGCTTTCTGGAGGCAGGACAGTAGTTTAATGTGGAGACCTAGCTTGACTCCTACCCTTGCTAAAGCAGTCCACCCCGATTCGCCAGCTTCTGTTTCAGTTCACACCCTGTTCCCTCCGTGTGCTGGTCTAGCTCAGAGCTCCTCTGTGCTTGGATCTGTGAGTTTGCTCCTCCACAGTACTCTGGGGATTTTCCGGAGTCATTCTCTCTATTTAAATATGAAAAGTGGAATATTTTAGTTTGTCCTTAATTATGGAAATTATTTGAACTTTAAGGCTGAAAACTGAAGTATGGTAAAATAAAAATGTTGCTTGCAGCAGACAAACTTTCAGCCCAGATCATTAAACTGCAGTTAAATACTGTGTCTGTTGGTGCAATGTATCTGGCAGCTCAACAATAGGTGGTGCCCTTGCCAATGGCATAGACTGATGCTAGCAGGGCTTTCACTGTGCCCTTACCAGAGCTGCTGTTTTTCTCTATGACATGGACCAAAGGATGTTATTGCACATCACGTGCTGTTAATTTCTTCCTCAGAGGGAGAATACTGTATTCAGGGTATTGTTTTGGTGACTTCTTTTTTCTTTTTTTTATAGGTGGGTGGAGTAGAGCTTGTTTTCAAATTGTATTTGGTGCTTTGTGCTAAAGATGGGCAAGACAAGTTCATTTTTACACTCAAATTTGAAGCTGAGAATGTTGGGGTTTCTCCTTTAACTACCCTGTGTTGGTTTTTGTAGGTCAGTTGCCTGGATGCTTGGACAAATTGGGCTGTTCAGAGACTGACAAAAAGATGTTCTATTTGGTGAAGCCCTCTGCCATTGTGGGTGTTGCTTGTGGCGGAGTCTTCTTGAAAACCCTCGCGAGAAGGACCCTCTTGATGTTGCTTAATTTTCTGTGTGGCTGGGCCTGATTGGGCTTCTTGTTATTTCGTGTCATTAATTCTGTGGGATAGGTCAGGAGATAAATTTCTTTTTCCTATAGCTTGAGTAGTTTTTACATGGCATGGAAGTGCTACATGCTGTTGTTTGAGGATTAGCTCAGAGAGCCTTTCCGATAAACAAGGTGTTTGTCCTGAATCCCAGTTAGGAGCTTCAGAGGTTCTTTACCTGGGCTGATCTGCTCTGTGTCCCTGAGTGCTGGAAAGCCCTTGGAACACTGAATCAGATGTGCAGGCTTTCTCTCCCATATGAAGACAGGCTGAGAGGGTTGGGCTTGTTCTGCCTGGAGAAGAGAAGGCTCCAAGGAGATCTTATAGCGACCTTTCCAGTACCAGAAGGGGCTACAAGAAAGCTGGGGAGGGATTGTTCATAAATAGTCTTTTGGTGACAGGATGAGGATGAATGGGTATAAACTGGAGAGGGGCAGATTTAGGCTTGATATAAGAAGAATTTCTTCACCATGAGAGTGGTGAGGCACTGGTACAGGTTGCCCAGGACAGATGAGGC
Source organism: Piaya cayana (assembly GCA_013389865.1). Taxonomy (NCBI): domain Eukaryota; kingdom Metazoa; phylum Chordata; class Aves; order Cuculiformes; family Coccyzidae; genus Piaya; species Piaya cayana. Next base: position 6,511 of record WAAB01018456.1, on the reverse strand, counting down.
TGCCCCATCCCTGGAGGTGTCCAAGGCCAGGTTGGATGGGGCCTTGGGCAACCTGAGCTAGTGGGAAGTATCCCTGCGCATGGCAGGGGAGTTGGAACTAGATGACATTAAAGGTCCCTTCCAATCCAAACTATTCTATGATCTCAATGAAAAATGTATTGGGGAGATGATGAGGGAATCTACAGGGCACAGACATAACCCTGTAAGCTGTAAGAATCTTGTGGGAAGAACTAGAGAGGCCACGACAAAGGAAGCATGTTGCCAGTTGCAGGCCCAGGTCCAGAAAGGGCTGTGGGGAAGGATGGCTACTGGATCCAGATGCAGCACCAAGAGACTGCTGTGATGAAGAAGAAAGGCCTGTTACAGCATGAGGGGCTTCACAGTGAAGAATGGATAGTGGCATGGAGCAGGGGCATGCCAGTGAGTTGAGAAGATGGTAAACGACAGAAGGGACCTGCAAAAGCTGAAAGGGAAAGCTGGTGTGTGGTGGGAGGACAGTGCAGGATCATATAGTACAGTACCATGCATTGATGGGGCATTATTGCTGGAGCAGCCTATCTCTTCCAGCTCCAGCAAAGCAGCACTGGTGTATCCAAACCAGGATCTAAAAGCAGACTGTCACTGGGTTGCACCATTTAGTGGTCTCGCTGAATTAAATGTAGTAGGTTAGGCTCAACATCCTGTGAGCAACTTGTTTTGTACCGTCTTCAGGACTGGGGTTTTTTTAAGCTGTATTTATGTAGCTTTCATGTTTTAAGAAAGCTACAGATCTGCATCTTGACTGAGACAAAAACTGTGTTGCAGACTTTGGGAGTGAGGTGGACCTGCAGTTTTGGCAGCTTTTTGATGAATATATGGGTCTTTTGGCATCTGTTCCATGAAGGACATCCAGGCAATCCCTGCCACTTTAGGATTTGAAAAATCTCTTTCGTGTTGTTGAGGCTAAAGCTAGATTTGCATACTCCTTTTTATTAGGGAAAGTTTTTTTCAGAAGGCTCAGTAGACATCTTCCATGACTTGAGGAGTGCTAAAACAATAGTAAAAATACTAAAAGTGGCTGCATTTCCTCCGTGTGATTAGGATGTGATAGCGGTGACTCTCTTGGGCAGCACGGCATTTCAGTGTGGCAGTGCTGTTATGAGGATTACTCTTTTTTCCAAGCTTGGTAAGCAACAATATATGGGTCATTATTATTTTTGTTAGCTTGAGAAACAGGATCCTCCTCCTTCTTACAATTCCATGGCTGGTTGTATGCACTGGACATAAGAGTAAGCAATAGAAGTCCTCTGCCTACACAATGCGGTCTGTAAATGGAGGAATGGCAGTCTTATCAAGTTGGGCTGTGGGAGCACTGCATAATGGAGTTTGCTCTTTGTTGCTAATGCACAAGGCATTGCCTTGGATTCTCACCTCTAAGTGAAGGTAAAAGTAGTCTTCCTCACCTGTGTGTCCTTCTCATCTTTCCAGATTATTCCCTTTTACTGTCTTACAGTGCCATATAAACAAGCCACGGCTGACTGAGAGCTTCAGCTTTTCATAAGTTATCGAGACGGCAATGTAACGTGGCTATTGGGAGGTAGTACAAAGAGAACAGAGCACCCCTGCAGGGACCATGCACCCTGGCTAGCAGTGGGGCTTCCCCTAGAGAGTGCTTTGGGAACAATTCAGGGCACCCATGTCAAGCTCCTGTTCTGAGCCTTCTGCTGAAACACCTCTGCATTCGTGGACTATAAAGCAGAAGCTGACCAGTGAAGTGGGAAGCTTGAGTCTGCACAGTATGACTGTGCCATTCTCCTTCAAAACAGGAGGAAGCGGTGAAAGGCACATTCAAAATAAAAGCAGCTGCTGCCTTCGTCTTGATGATTTTCCCTATAGCTTCCGACATTGCTGGGCCAAGAGGCCTGGGTTTTGCTGGCTTTTCCTAACAAACTATGATTGTAGAAAAAAGCGAGATGGGGAAGCACTGTTGGGTGAGGAGGTGTGCAAGGGGAGAGGGGCAATGGCAGGAGCAGACCTTGGGGAGTGGGGGGACTGGAGCCTGCACCCTGCTGGGTTCAGTCAGATTCCAGGGGAGCACAGCCTGCACCCCGCTTGTCCAACCTGGCCTTGAACACCTCCAGGAATAAGGCACCCACAGCTTCCCTGGGCAACCTGTGTCAGTGTCTCACCACCCTCATAGTGAAGAATTTCTTCCTAATGTCTAGTCTAATTTTTCCCCCTTCCAATTTAACACCATGCCCCCTCATCCTACGCTGGAAGCCTCAAGCTGTCTGCAGTTTCACAGACAAAACCACTGGAGCCTCCACCATAGTTTTACAGAAGCCACTGGGACTATTTTTGCATTAAATCCAGATGAGGAAAGGAAGTGTGGATGTCCCTAGGGAGAGGGAAAATTGCAAAAGTGAGACAGCTTACAGAAACAGAGGTGAACTTGCATGCTAAGCATGTGGAAGTGTCTGTGGGCTGGAGAGGGCTGCCCGTCAGACACCAGGGATGCCAAGCAGGGCTTGTCCAGCCTTCCAGCCCCTGCCTGGACTCTTCTCTGCCTACTCCGCAGCCCTGGCCATCACCTCCCTGCTGCAGGCAGCCTGCCTGGTCAGCTGCTCCTCTGCTCTCCCTGCCATCTCCGGGGTGTGCAGTCACTCCGTATTCCCTAGGCCTGCAAAAGACATTTTGTTCCCTGAATAGAGAGGATGGATGTTTTGGGAGTTAGTACCTGATCTTGGGGAAAAAGATAGAATTTGTTCTCAGTAGTGTGGCTGCTTTTACGCTAGACTGTCTGAGAACAAGAGATGTGGGGGAATTAAGTAACCCTCCGAGCAGTTCCTAAACACGCCTCCCTTTCAAGAAAGGGGAAGGAGGTTTTTGTGTTGCCCAGGAGGAAAGCACTTCCCATACATCGTCCTGACTGCCCATTCTGCACTGGTGTCACAGGAGGAAATGTGGTAGGAAGTTAGCACACCAGTTTCTGCTTATCAGGTACCAAGGGAAAAAAAAAAGGGCGTCAGTTTGTTCTGTCACACAACATATGTTGCTGACAACCCAATCTCAAGAGGAATATCCCAGAGAAATAGCTAATCAGTAACCCATACAATGTGGGAAAGGATGTAAGCATAGTAAGAAGTAGTTCTGTGGTTAAGACTGCGGAAATCTGCAGTTTCAGAGAGTGGAGGAATTTCTGTGTGCTTTGGCTGCACAAGTGTATGGGTTTAATGTATGGAACAGAGCTATATCAGTCTTGAAAATGTAGATGACCACACCCAAATGTAGGCACCAAATCCAAATTTGATCATCATTTGCACAGCTCAGAGCTCTCCATTTTGGGCCCAAGAGGTCTGTGCTGCTCAGGCGTGCCCAGGTCTGAGTCTCTCAGTGCTTTGTGCTCATCTCAGCACTGTTTGCACCCAGAAACTGTGTGGCCTGGGGCCAAACCTGATGGAGCAGGGGAAGCTCAAGGGCTACTCTGTGGCCACCTGAGGAAGAGGACAAGCCTGTCACTGCAGGCAGCTCCATTTCCACATTACATGGGGGACAGATCTGCTTTTCGGAGGGCAGGTGGGGGCTCTCCTTGGCCAATTCTCCTGGCAAGGTACGTTGGTGGCGTTTGGGCTGTGACTGCCCCATGCCTCCTATGTGTCTCCTAATGCCCCTCGCACGGCGCTGCCAGTGTTAGCCAGAAGAGGTGACCAGGAGTGGTTTCTAGTTGGCGTGGAGCTCATGCCCACAGCAGTGGGGACTTGCAGCTGTGACCCTGGCTCCTCACTATCAGCACACCACATCTCCCTCTGTGCTAGAGCTGTGTTGGCCCCTCTGGCATGAGTTGAGGGTTGAGCTTTGTAACTTGCTCTCTGACTCAGGAGAGAGGCAGGAGGGTCCAGAGGGAGGCTGTGGTATTTCAGGCATGCTCTGGCATTTAGGCTTCTCCATCAGGCATACTCCAGCCTCAGTATGCCAGGATGCTTATCTCGACCTTTGATGACCTCTAATCTTCCCACACGATATGTCAGCAATGCCTCACATTAGATTTTGGATTCTGTTCTATCACCACACGCTTCAGTTCGCGCTACTGCAATATGAAAATGGAGGATCGTTAGCTTGCTGAGGAACCTGTGCCTAAACTCATCAAGGCAAAGTAGTTAATAATGTGAGATTTTTACCTAAATCCACATAGGAACTGTTTTTGAGACTGCATTTTCATTTCCCCTTTCAGATTTAGTTCTCTGAGTAATGCTGCAGAAGTTGCTGTGCCTAGTCTACTTCAGAGACTTTAGCAATGCTCTCTACCATGCTGCGAGGAAGCTTCCTTTTCTCTGACCTATCTGTTCCTTGGAAGGGAATGTTTCACCCCCAGGCTGAAATGGGCCTGGGCAACCTACCTGATTTCCCCAGTACTGCCCAGGAATCTGAGGGAGAGCAATAGTCACATCCCTGTTTTCCTAACACACAGCTGGCATCTTGACTGACTACATTTTTCCTTTCTCCTTTTGCAAATGTTAACAAAAACAACAAAAAAATTAGGCTCTTTTTAAACTAAATAAGCACACTTCTTGCGTGTTGTTTATACCTCTGGTGCAGTGCCTAGACATAAGCAACAATTAGTTTTATTTTGAATAATATACATTATCTAGGACAAGAGGAATGCTTGTAGGGCTAAATACAGCGGGTATCAAGAGTGCCATGGTTTACTTCTTGAGACTTGCAAGTACCATATTGTTTCAGACAGATGAAAATTAGATCTGAGCGAATCTGAGAACAAAAAGGAAATCAGGNGACTTGATGACCTCAAAGGTCTTTTCCAACCAAGCAATTCTATGATGCTATGATAAGTGTGACAGAAATCAGTGGTTTAAGAGACAAATGTGACCTTTCATTGTAAACTGACCCATGTCTTTACATGTCAAAACCCTGGATAATGCTCTTTTACATAGTTGGTCAAAGCCTTTAGTTACTTGAGGTTTAAGACTATTTTTTGCTGTCAACTTACTTTTCAGTGCCGAAATGATTTGCAACCCTCCACTCCAACCTCATAAATATTTTCCACAACAAAGTCTTTGTTTCTGAAAGTCCCAGATAATGACTCATACTGAGTTTTGAAAAAAGAGAAGCAACGTATTTTTGAATGTATTAACAGTATTCTCTCACAGCCAAATGTTCTCCTTCATTGCACAGCATGAAAAGTTGAAAAGGAGCAGAAAAACTGAAATAAGAAAGAAAAAAAAAAGGACGACAGATCAAGTGAAATATGGTAGGCTGCAATATTACACCTAACTTTGTAATGGTCTATGTGTTGTACAGAGAGTGTGGAGCTGAAGGTCTCTTTGTGGAATCAGGTCACTAGGAAGTGAAGTCATGGTGCAAGTTCTTGAAGCATGTGCATCCCTAAGAAAGGTCTCAAATTTTTATTCAAAAAACCCCAAAAGAATGGAAGAAACAAAAATTAATTTGATATTCAACTATTGTTAGGAGGTTATTGGGTCAAGATGTTCCTGTAAGTGCAGTGGAGGGAAATGGGTCGAAATCAAGACTTGTTATGACATGTTTCTTATTCTACAGTCTTAGTTTTTCACTGAACTCATTCGATTGAGAAGTTGTTTATGAAGTATTTTACAGATGGACGCACTCTTTGTCCAAAATACAAACTACTTAGCCAGGTGGCCTCACATCTGGATTAGTCTGCAGCACAAATCAGAAAAGAATAGTTGCATTTTTAAGCAGTTTCTATCTGTAGTAGACCTAAAATGGGTGATGATCACCAAAGACATTTATATCAATATAATTTGCAAATGGTATTTATTTCTCTACTCCTGACAAGCCTCAGTGTTCTGATGGAAACAGTTCAAAATGTCTGGGTGTCTGATTATCATATCTGCAATGGAAACTTATTGCCTGGTTGCATGTACTGGTATTGGGAAACCCAAACCTGCTTAAAAACAGAATAGGTGTTTAATTTGAAAATTAAGTGACACTTGTTCTCACACAAACTGAGAATGTGCTGAAGTCCATTATCCAAAGTCTTACCTCAATTTAAATGGAAGATTGAAGCTTTTAAGAAGATAGTATTCAAAATACACCTTTTGCTATTCCTTACCTTCAACCTTGTTGTTAATTTCATTTCACAGGGATAGGAAACAACTTGATTCCCCAGTCTAACTGTGCTGTACTGTTCTGCAAGCTCTGTATCAGCAGTTTTAGAGAGTGTTTACAGAGGTTATATTACTTCAGCAGGTATTTATATTTTTGGCACAAACTGCCTTTCATCTACACGTGAATTATCTTTTTGTTTCCTTTTTGCTTTATCTTTTCATTTATTCTGTTGTGTTTAAATAATTCTGGGAAGCGCTATGGCTTTATCTTGGAATGCATTGAACTGCTGTTATGTTAATGTGGACAAACATTTTAGCTTCTTCAGAGTTCCCATCCTGCAAAGAACACAAAATACATGGCTTTAGATCTGGGTCAGGCAGCTTGTTCCTTCTACTTTCCGACTAGAGATAGAATCATGGAATCATAG
>WAAB01018453.1:0-13830 GCA_013389865.1 Piaya cayana | reverse complement strand
GTAGTTCTGTAACCTGGTAAAAATTCAGAAAATATAAAGAAAATTATCAGAAATTATGACATAGTCTAAAAGATGTTGGTATAAAACACCTACAGAGGGATGTCTACTTCCAGTTAGCACGGCAACTGATGACCTTTAAATTACTTTCTAGATAATGTAATTACCCAGGTAATTTATCAAGAAGTGAGTTTCCTTTTCAAAGAACAGATCCATTTTTTAACCTCAGTAATTGCTAGAAGATTGAATAGCTATTGCTAGTGGAAAACATCAGAATTATATAAGTTATCATATATTGTATTACTGGCATTATTACTGAATAATTTCAGGGTAATTATTAGTATTCAATAATAGCAGTTATGGTATCCTAAATAAAGAATTGATTTTATGTTTAGAGTTTCAGGGTCTTTTCATTCATGCAATAGGCTTTAAAAAGACCTTTTTCTTTGGATTTGCCTTTCCTAAACAATTAGTTTTAGATAAATAAAAATAAGCCCACACAGATGTTTATAAGAAAATAAAGACCTGAAAATTGCTTGTTTACTTCATACAACATTGTTCTGCACCCGGATCTTAACAATTTTTCTTCAAGAGTGGCAGTTAAAGTAAGAAAATAAACAGAAATAAATCCAACTATTATTTTACAACATTATCTTAAATCTAAAATATTCCTAATAAGTTGCTTCATGGCAGTTAATGTGGAACATAACGTGGAGGTCTGGGAAAGAAAAAACATGATGTACTAAAAAAAAACCAACCAGTGTGGTAAATGGAAAGATGAACTGAAAAATAAATTTGAAATTAAGAACTCACCATTTAGCTGTATGTATAGAAATCTATGAACCACTATCTGCATATACAGTTGTGAAACTTTAAATATATGAATATTAATTGATGCATTTAATATGTATATTTTACACTGAGAGGATAGAAATTGCAGTATTCCACTTGAAATATTTTTAATAAATGGGCATAGATCCTTGTAGCAGGTTTAAAATTTTTTTTAAAATATAGGAAGAAAATAATTCACTAGCAGAAATATAATAACTCATACTAGGTTTTCTTCATTTTCTTCTGATTTTAGTGGTTATCAACATATGTTTACACAGATTTACTGAGGTCGTACAGTGGTTTCAATGGGTGAATCAATTTATTAATGATGATTTTGTCACTCTTCACTTTCAATACTTTTTAGTCTTGCATTGCATAGAGTGTGCATAAATCATGAAAGGATTTGATTAAAGTTAGGCAAAAATAGATACTCTCTGACCTCTAAAGAGTCACCAAGTTCAGGAATGACTCATTTTAGAACTTTTTTTTTTAAAAATGTAAGAATATATATTTCTCAGTCCATTCAAAGGCTGCGGATGACACCAAACTAAACACCCGTTGTTGACGTTCATCCTCAGAAAACAGCAGAAAAACTATTTTATAACAAGACCGGTTTAACATAAAAATTAAAATTTATTATAAATTATGTGAACAAAATATTCTGAAATATCCTATTTTCGGTTTTTTTAAATAATAGAAAATGCTAATCTTCATGCTGAATCAGTCTCTAGAGCTATTTTTGACCAATGCGAATTCATAGAAACATGGAATCAGAGAACAACGATGTTGGAAGAGACCCACTGGATCATCAAGTCCAACCATTCCTATCAAACACTAAACCATGTCCCTCAGCACCTCGTCCACCCATCCCTTAAACCCCTCCAGGGAAGGCGAGTCAACTCCCTCCCTGGGCAGCCTCTGACAGTGCCCAATGACCCTTTCTGTGAATTCTTTTTTCCTAATGTCCAGTCTAAACCTCCCCTGGTGGAGCTTGAGGCCATTCCCTCTCCTCCTGTCCCCTGGTAACGATGGTGTTGGATTTATTTACTACTGACTGAATGTTGAATGCTGTTGATTGACCTTGCATTAAGCAGCAGAAATTTCCTGAGGATTAATTAATCCTTCTGGTTCAGTTACCCTAAGTTTTATTTAGTTGTCTATATTTAAGTAACAGCACGCATGGAACCTGCTAAACTTATCCCCGAGTCTCTATTTTGGAGTTCCTACTTCACAGCAACCAAAATTCAATAACTGAGGATATTTTGCTGTCCTTAAGGATGCAATTAAATCGGCAGCATTTGCGAGAGTGCTGCAATATCCCCTTGGTAAATCAATCCTTCCTGCAGCCTGGTTATATGTGAGCTCTGAGTTTTCCGATATCTGACTTATGTGGATGCCAAGTAGTTAATCACAGGCTACGAGCCACACCACAGTTTTTTTATTTTAAAAGCATTTGAATATTATTGCTTTAGGCTTGTGGATATTTTAGTTTATTGACATGTGTACATGTATGTACAGTGTGTGCTCAGCTGAAAATAAATGTTGAGCAAAACCTCTTTTAGAATTCTGGATTGAAACACGGCGCTGCAGAAATTGGCTGGCACTTTATTTCCTTATTTCCTGCAGCGCGTGTTCTAATTGGTATGTAGATGCTGCTACTTAATTAGTTTACAGATTAGGGAGTTGAGTATCTGTGACGTGCAGGTAATATTTATAATCAGTGGCTAATTGGAAATGAATATTTATTCTGCTGCCCATATATCATTGGATTAAGTCAACATTTTGTAACCTGCTTGTAACTTATTCTAAGTATTTTTACTGTAATTTTTTTATTTTTAAAAGTATAATCTTAGACTGATAATGGGAATATTTTGTAGTGTTACTCCAGGGGTTTGGCAGCTACTGTAGAAAATTTGCTAGAAAGATGGTGTGAAAGGCGAAATCTTTTAGATTCAGAGCAGCACTCCAGAATTTTATGTTATCTTTTAGCGTGACTTCATACAAATAAAGAAATCTGTAATGTCTACATGGATAATTCCACATTATAAACCTGGAGGAGGGGGAATTAATCATAGAATCATAGACTCATAGAACAACCAGGTTGGAAGAGACCCACTGGATCATCGAGTCCAACCATTCCCATCAAAATGAGGAGGTATTCTCTATCTGTATAAAACCTGTGAAGTTTCTGTATATTTTTGAGTATAAATTATGGATATTAACTAAAATAAAGAGGTTATTTTCCTTGTGGATGCTAGAAAACTGAAGTTCTCTCAGAAGTATGGAATTCAGGTATAGAACATTAAAAAAAAGAAATAGGTGAATACTTCTAGCTATATTTTAATACTTTTTACTAGAACTCGATTCTATTTAAACCAGCTTAATTTACTCTTAGTTTTCTTTCCAATAATAATAATAATAATAATAATAATAATTCCAATAATAATAAGAATAATGCTTATCCTTGCTTTTTACAGCACTAACTGATTGATAATGACATCTAATGACATTTAATGACATCTAATGACTATTGTGTGGTGTTATTTTAATCAATTACAGTATCAGTAAAGGAGAGTAAACGACTCCATTCCTGCAATTCATGATTTTTTTCTTCTTTTATTTTTTCTTTGCCTCTTTGTCTCTTGAACTTCTTACAGCCTTCACAAGAGGCAGTATTCGAACCTTTAATTTCTCATTTTTTTCCTGAAATTGTCAGCAACAGAAATTAGAAATTTACTATGTCTGTGGCTTCGCAACGTGTAAGACCAGTAGAATTTCTGTGTTCTGTGTATCAGAACTGAATTGAACTCTGGAATCTTTCCGTCTTATGAATAGTTAAATTTACTGTGAAGTTTAGAGTACAAAATGCTAATTGTATCACAACATGCTTGCCCTAAGAGACCTGAGAAATCAGTGAGGAGGATCCGAGCACTCCCCTGAAATTCACCCTCCAATCCCGGCCCCAGTTCATTATAATCTAACTTCATCTAAAATGTCAAAAACTCTTGTTTTCTTCTTCAAATTCATCATATATTTTTGCCTCACATACTCTGTACAAGGCACCTCACACAAGATTTCTCTAATACTTAATCTCATTTATGATCTTTTCCTAAATAGACTTCAGTCCTCAGTTTAAACCTCTATAATAAATTACTTAACATTCACGATACTCTATGTGTAAATGCCTAGAAACAGAAGGTTTATTTTCCATCTTATTATTTATCAATTAAAAAAAAAGTGTTTGCAGATGGACCCTTCCCCCAACACAGACTTGCAATTAAAAAATATATTTTAAAACAAGCAATAACACTTTGAAATGTAACAACTTTTCTACGATTTGTCAAAACATGAGTGAAATGGAAGTATAAATAATTGAATTATTTCCAAGCGCGCTGTGACTGACAGGCAATTAAAATATTCTGTTTATGTCATTTCACATATTTCTGTGCTCGATTTGCTTAATTTTATGCAACGTATAGCTTTAATAAAGATACTGACTTTCAATTGCCAGAAGTTCCCGTGATATTTATCCTTTCCAGACTAGCAATCAACTGAAACACACCAAACTGTATAATAAATACTCTCTCAGTCATTAGGGGCAATTATTTTCTGGGGAAACCCACAACACAACAGCAAGAGTAGTGATTTTATGAGGAATAAGAAAGCAGAATTTTTTTTAAACATACCCTTCGAATACTGCCACGCAAAATAAAGAACCTGGGTCTAAACTATTTCATAGAATCATAGAATCACCAGATTGGAAGAGACCCATCGGATCATCAAGTCCAACCATTCCTATCAAACACTAAACCATGTCCCTCAGCACCTCGTCTACTCATGCCTTAATTTGTTGTTCATCTTATTCTCTCATGGTATAAGTATGGGAAATGCCTCAACATAGTTGAGGGTGAAAGACAGTCAGAGTCAGAAATACATGATCTAACTCATCCCCAGTCCTTAATCAGCTCAGGTTTTCTTTGTTGTTTAATTTGTTAGTTGTTTTTCTGTTGTTNACAGAATATATCACATATGTGAAGGGGTTGGAGAACAGACCTTATGAGGAACGGCTGAGAGAGCTGGGGGTGTTTAGCCTGGAGAAGAGGAGGCTGAGGGGAGACCTCATTGCTCTCTCCAACTACCTGAGAGGAGGTTGTGGAGAGGAGGGAGCTGGGCTCTTCTCCCAAGGGACAGGGGACAGGACAAGAGGGAATGGCCTCAAGCTCCACCAGGGGAGGGTCAGGCTGGACATAAGAAAAATATTCTTCATTGAAAGGGTCATTAGGCAATGGCACAGTCTGCCCAGGGAGGGGGTTGATTCACCTTCCCTGCAGGTCTTTAAGGTGCCGGTGAATGAGGTGCTGAGGGACATGGTTTAGAGTTTGATAGGAATGGTTGGACTCGATGATCCGGTGGGTCTCTTTCAACCTGGTTATTCTATGATTCTATGAAAGTCCTGGATCAAATAGAGATGTTTTGTATTGCTCTAAGGCAATACTCTAGTTAAATGTGGATTGGAAGGGACTGAAATTATTTTCCCCCTGAGTATAGTTCACCTAAAAATAGATGGTCACTATTTCACCATGCCTTAAAACCTGCTAAAAGTTGAACTAATAAGTAATTAGCCCTTTCTCCTACTTTTAGCTGCCAAGCAATTCATTGACTAAGCAATATTGAAGAATTATTAACACTTTTAGTGCTTTAAACAAACTCAGGAGGCTAAAATTTGGAACATATACCTTAAGGTAAGACAAATTCTTTAGTCTTAAGCAGACAACTGATCAATTATTTTCAAATACTTGATTTCAAGATGCAAAATACATGCCAGGAGAAGTGATCCTGTGAGTAAAACCTTACTGAAGACTGAAAGCAGAGCAATAAATAACTGTAACCTTTGCTTGGCATCGCTATTGGTTATGCGAAGGCCAAAATCCTCTCGTGGGACTCAAGACTCTCTCTGTGCTAATTACCATTTGCTGTATGAAATGTTAAATGTCTAAGGACTAGTGAAACAAATCTTTCCTGAAATGTGATGTTTCAGGAATTACATCACCCTTAAATATCTTGTTGTTCTAGTGATAAGTGATGAATTCAAAGAGATTTTTAAGGTGATGCTTGTCTGGGTTTTTTTTATTTCCAGAGAATGTTGAAGTCCAGATAAGAGCAATGAAGCTCTTATTATTACTTATTCCTTATATTACGAACTCCTGAGGGACATGGTTTAGTGTTTGATACGAATGGTTGGAGTCGATGATCCGATGGGTCTCTTCCAACCTGGTGATTCTATGATTCTATGATATAAGAAGAGGATTAATAAGTACATGGAGGAAGGCAAAAAAAAATTCTGAGGAAGATCATCAAGGTATGGAAGTGATCCTAACCTATAACTTGCAAGCATTTTCATTAAAGTGTAGTAGAACTTGAATTTCTTAAGACTCTCAGATATTTTATATCTTTTTTTGTACTCAGAGTATCTCCTGTGTCTACTTCTTTAAATCTATATTTAAGGTGATTTTTATACTTGTTACAATAGGTACATTTTCCAATTGCTGTTTAACTGCCTACAGGCTGAGGTTAATCCGTTGTTCCGTGGATGTTTCTGATTTGAAAAGTATCTTTTCAAATAGGTGAAATTTTTCAGGCAATCGTCGCGTTGCGGAAAAAAAAAAAAATCTGAAAATGTTAAAATCAAATTAGACATTAAGAAAATACTTCAAAGACCAAGGTCAATTAGAGAGTGACATAATTTGCCAAGGGAAATTGGTGAAGCAGAGTCACTGAAGGTATTCAAGGCTATCCCAGTAATATATAGGACTAATTATATAGCACTGAGTGCTTTCAAAGTGCTGTACAGACACGAACTAATTAATCTGCTCCATAACCCTCAGAGACAGGGAAGGGAGCATTGCAAGTTTTAGCATCACCTGCCACGGCTTCTGGGAAAAGGCAGAAAAAATCTATATTGAACAAACCCTTTGTCTTTGTTAAATGTATGTATACGTATGTGACCGCATAAAAACTGAAATTACTGAAGACGAAAAGTAAAAAGATAAAAAATAAAACTAAAAGTCTGTTTTGATAGATTATAAAACATATATTTGGATTACTGATATATGCTCCTCTTCTTTTTTTCTTGTTCCATTGGGGCTAATGTTCACAGTTAGAATATTAATATTTTTGGTTGGGAATGGTTGGACTTGATGATCGGGTGGGTCTCCTCCAATCTGATAGTTCTATGATTCTATGATTAAAGCCTTATTTAAATTGTTGCTTTACCTGACATCTCATCAAATACCATCCAGTGGAGGCCTAGAAACCAGGATTTAATTTTTTATTTTGCTCTTTTTTGTGTATCATTTATGTTCTTAGGTTATCTTACCACAGTCACTAAGACATCTTTCTGCTTTAACAGCTCAGAGAGATTTTAGGGAGAAGACAACTATTAAAGACAGTAGAGAGGTATATTTGGAAAGGACGTATTGATTTACATTTGACTGTGACATAAGCATCTACTAAATTTTCAGCATTTAAACAAAATTAAATTGGTTTTATTTTGCTTTACTAGCTACTGAAACAATAGTGGCTTTGGTCCTGGACATGCGGTGCATGAAGTGTTCTGCATCAGTGTTTAACTGATATTCTTCTTCGTTGAAATATCAGACAGTGGAGAACTCGGAGGGTTCAAAAGTGATGTACTTGCCATAGTCAAAGAGTCAGGGGAGGTTTAGGCTGGACATTAGGAAAAAAATTTTCACAGAAAGGGTCATTGGGCAGTGTCAGAGGCTGCCCAGGGAGGGGGTTGAGTCCCCTTCCCTGGAGGGGTTTAAGGTGGGGGTGGACGAGGTGCTGAGGGACATGGTTTAGTGTTTGATAGGAATGGTTGGACTCAATGATCCAGTGGGTCTCTTCCAGCCTGGTGATTCTATGATTCTGTGATTTTGTCTGGGAAAGGAGATGAGGAGTTGAACTTAGCACTGAACTTAACTGAGAACTTATCTACCATTTTTCTTTTTTGTAGACATGGAAGGAGTATGATGATCGTCTTTTTTATTAAATCAATTCCAAAAAGACACGGTCCTATCATTCATTAAAAGAAAGGGGTTTTAATTTCTCTGCAACTTCAGAGAGAGAGTAATTCAAACATACGTATCGTTCATGCAAGGATAAGTAGGGTAGTGTCTGCCTATTGAAGTACAACCAATCGTTCTTCAGTTAATGTTTAAGTTTTCAAGACTTCTGATACAGAAGGTTAAATTAGCTGTAAAGTAATTAGGATTATTAGGGAGAAATTGTATATCCAGACTAGATTATCTAGTGGGAACTGTCCCTGCCAATGGCTGTGAGACTGGAACTCGATGAACTTTAAGGTCCCTTCCGTCCCGAACTACTCTACGTTTCTATGATCCTATGACTAATGTATGACACTATTTCAAACTGTCAGGAGATATTAAATCAATAAATTTTTTAGCTGGTTTAGGAAGCACAGTGCTTTCAAGCTCCTGAAAGGAGGTTGTGGAAAGGAAGGAGGGAGCTGGGCTCTTCTGCCAAGGGACAGGGGACAGGATGAGAGGGAATGGCCTCAAGCTCCACCAGGGGAGGTTTATTAATTAATATTTAATCAATTTAAATAATATTAAATTCATATTAAATATTTAATTAATATAAATCTGAGGAAGTCTCAGAAGAAATGTCGATTCAGGGCAACATTTGAATTTTCTATTTAACAAAACCAAAAATAGTAAAAGGAAAAAAATTTTTACCTAGTGAATAATAAACCCATTGAACTTATTGCTTCAAGGCATCAACAAGACCAAGAGATAAGCAAGAGTCAAGTTACATTAGTCTGGATTAAAAAGTGAGGGCTTATAAATCTTGGTGCATTCAGATATAAGCTAGGCACAATGTAATAAGAATTCAGAAGAAATTTCCCCTGTAGGCAGATTATTCTGTGGAGATTTTAGTGACTTTTTGTGACGTAGTCAATCCTGACTGTTGAGGATAAAATAAATAGATAGAGGCTTGATTCATTGTAGCAATTTCTATATATTTACATGTTCTTAAAGATCATTTGGGCTGTTCAGTCAGGCTGGAGGCATTTAAGAATCGGTATAGCTGGCTACACCTCAGCATTTCAAAATTTAAAAAGAATATAGGGTTTATACTCACACTAAGAGTAGGGTAAAGTCTGAAATATCTGAGTGCACTGTATTCCCTCCTTATTTTTTATTCTGTTCTTGATGGATTGCTGTCAGAGTGCCCTCAACATAATGTACGCAGAAAATTTGATGGTGTTTGATAGGAACGGTTGGACTCAATGATCCGGTGGGTCTCTTCCAACCTGGTTGTTCTCTGATTCTGTGATTCATTTTGTCTGCTGTAGCCTGAAAAATACCTCACCCTGGAAAACCTTAGAATAAACATTTAATGTATAACAGCAGATCATAGATCTGTCAAGGCAGATTTTGAATATATGTGGAAACCTGTGTTGTGGAAGATACCTTCTTCAAAATATTTTCATTTTCACCGTGCTCAAGTTCTATCAATTAATTCATATTTTATTTGTTTCAGATAGAGTAGTTAACAGTTTCGTAGATGAAGATACAAGTTCAAATAAATATCTGAACTATTTGAGCTGTTCTTTCTGCTCTGCTTTATGTGAGTGCTGCTTCTCAAGAAAAAAGCCCAACTTCCAAAGAAATATCAGTCATAGAATCATAGAATCACCAGGTTGGAAGAGACCCACCGGATCATCGAGTTCAACCATTCCTATCAAGCAGGTTTGTGGTACAGTATGGCCAGGGGAAAAAAAATATAAAACAAACCCATAAGAACCTCTAATAAAACAAAAAAAACCAACAACCCTAACAAATCCCCAAAAGCAACCAAAGAAAACCACCCAGAAATCAATAAAATCCTTTTCTTTAAGCTATATAATGAACATTCATAGTTATTTACAGGTAGGAGTTAGTAGAACACAGACTTTGAGGATTTTTGCATGAAGATGGGTCAGCAAAGAATAAAATCAAAAGCTGCAGGTGATTGATAGTCACAATTCTCTGGAGATCAAGAAAGTCTTTTTATTGTGACATCTGATTCTTACAAAAGTTTTCCTAGAGGAGGAATAGGATGACTCTTTCACTAAAACAAGTAAAAGTTCTCTGTCTCGAGATGCTTTTATGCTAATATGGCTCTTGGAGACCACCCTGAGCTCAAATGCACAATCCCTGCAATGCGAGATTTTCAGGGAGATTCAATGATTCCAATATTTTTTTTTCCTGTATCTGAGGGCTTATGTTAATCCAGTCAGTAAAGCCAGTAGTTTATTGAGCACACAAAGATTCCAGTCTTGAGGGTTGCCTGTGTTTGCTTTGCTTTTGTAAACTACATTTACTGGAGGGTGATCTCCAGCGACGGCAACTGTATCTCAGCATAGGGAGTGTGCCATGAAAATCCTCCAGTTTCTACTGTACAAGGTCATGATTACCCCCAGCTAATTATAGATTTCTTTGTGCTTATGCCTCTGAAAGCCCTGCCAGAGACTGCAGAGCACCCATAGTGTGAAGCTCTGGAGGGGGGATATCCCAGTTTAGAATTATCACCAGTTGTCAGAAGACAGAGGAGGAGGCAGAGAAGGGTAATTTAAGAGGTGTTTGAAGCTCAAATTTCATAATCAAAACTTACAAGTGGTGATCTCTCAGGGGAAACATAACATTTATGCTTATTATTTCACTCAGTCCTCAAGGACCAAGAAAAATGCAGATAATCCTGCACACAAACTCTACCTCAAGGGCAAAACTCCCAGTTTCACAAATTATAAGCTGAAATATTTTCTTTTTCTCTTTTTTTTTTGTATTAACAATTATTGTTGATGTGCAAGGGCAAATAACAATTCAAAAAGTTTTAAATATTGAGTTTATTTGCATAACAGTGAATACGACCAACAAGTGGCGATAATAAATTGATTTTATACATGGAGGAGGAAATCACAGAATAACCAGGTTGCAAAAGACCCACAGGATCATCAAGTCCAACCATTCCTATCAAATTCTAAATCAATGATATAATCAAATACTAAACCAAATACAACCATAAGTAAACACTAATTTCATTTTTGCCTGCAATGAGCTCTTACGTGCACAAAACTCATGCGCTCACAGCATAAATTAACACTAATGTTTAGAATATGTGGATGCAACTTAATCCCCTGAATTTTCATCAAACGCTTTTTCCAAAAATGACAAGTTTGACTAGATGAATGCGTAGCGCACAGGAAAGGTGACAGCTCACGGAAACACTTCCTTGGTAGAAATGACTCAGCTTAGAGGTGAAACCTTGCAAAAGACTTTGGAGGATAATTAAAAGAACTTTGTCTACTTTGGCAAAACAGAATCCTGCATAAATAAATAAAACTAAGGTTAATCAAGTACAGAGCCTCATTTTTTTTTTCTTTTCCTGCCTGATGAATCTATTAGCACGTGTCCAACATGAGATGCTACCAAGGCATCGCAACAATCAATAAAGCAAGTGTCCTAATTCACCTTGCTGGGTTGTGTGCTCCAAACCATAGGGATCGTTACCCATTTTGTGATCGTTCAGTTTGAGGTGCACAATTATTAATATATTTCTTGATTTAGACTGCCTGGAAGACTTCTGTGTTGCAACAGAAGATCATAAGTGAGAACCCCTTCCTTGTCAAGAATAATTTGATTTTATAGCGTTATGTGGGGGATACTCTCCCCTCTCTGTGCCACAAACTCAAAAATAAAATAGAGGGAAGAATTTTTAGAGCCAGAATAAATTTCTTTTATAAGAGCTTTCTTGTCCAAAAAGTTCTATCGCACATACATCTGCTTAACTTTCACTACACAGAATACACGGAATTGATCTGGTGGTGATGGATGATTCACTTAAGCTCTGCTCTCAGAAAGGAATTGTTCCAATCCTCTGCCTAGAAGATGATGGAAGAAGGTATTTTCACCAACGCTGTTGTTTTTGTAACGAGGGCGAGAGTGTGTCTGCTTGGATCCAAGGGCCAGACACCAATGGGAAACAAAGAAATCAATGTTCTCTTTGGCTGCTTAAGCTATTTCCTTAAGGAGACCATAAATGCGGAGGGTTGTAAATAAAATACAAATACTTTCTATTGGCACTGTTGGTGGTATCATTAAAGAATCATAGAAACATAGAATCCCAAGGCTGGAAAAGACCTTTGAGATCACCAACTCCAACTATATCAATCCACTACCAAATAATGTGCCCAAGCANTGAGGTCATTCCCTCTTATCCTATCCCCTGTCACTTGGGAGAAGAGCCCAGCTCCCTCCTCTCCACAACCTCCTTTTCACATCCAGGGACAGTGATTCAATCACCTACCTGGGCAGCTTGTGCCAGTGCTCGATAACCCTTTCAGTGAAGAAGTTTTTCCTAATGTCCGATCTGAACCTCATCTGGGACAATTTGATGACCTTCCTTCTTGTCCTGTCACCTATCAACGAGACTCCTACCTCTCCACAACCTCCTTTACAGCTTTAGATGCTCACAAAGCATCTGAATATTACAAAGATTGAACTATTACACCATCACATGAAGAAACTGGAAACTCTGAGTGGGCACTGTCAGGCTGACAGTGAAGAGAGCATCATGCATTGCTCTGGAAGGGAAGAGAAAAGTGGAAAATTGATCCTAGAATCACAGAATCACCAGGTTGGAAGAGACCCACAGGATCATCGAGTCCAACTATTCCCACCAGTCTCTAAGCCATGTCCCTCAGCACCTCATCCACTCTTTATAACGGTTCATTTTTATGAAGTTTATGGACCCAATCGGTGTAAAAGTAGCAGAATACAACTCACCACATCACTAATTTCAGTTATTTAATACAATTCCATTTGGTAATGAACAAAATCATCTGGTTGAGATTGTTTTCCTCCTTCTCCATCCTGCTAGTTAAAGCTTCCCATTATACCTTCCTCTTTAATGTTATTTTGGTTTAGCTAATGGATATTTTTTTTTTTTTTTTTTTTTACTTTATGTAGTGATTCTGCATGATATTGCATATCCTGCTTCTGGGTAGCCTTTGAAGACAAGCTGTTTTACAGCGATAGCCTTTCTCCTGCCTCAGAGTTCTCCTTGAGTTTATCGACTTTGGATATAAATATGCAGCGTTGCGCTTTGACTGCCATCTAGTGCCAAAATTAGAAAAAAAAAAACCAAACGACTCTAAAAAATCTTTTATTTTATGGCTTGGAAAAGGGTTAACATGGGGTGTAAGTGAGACTTGTAGTCTGCGGGTGAAAAAAATGCAATGTGGTATGATTAATTCAGGAAATTATAAAGTTCTTTCAGATTGTATTAGATATTAAGGTATCACCTTATTAGGTATCACCTAATATATTAGTTATCACCTAACCTAATCTAATCTGTTTGCCCATACAGAACTATTAGATTTACTTTGATGTCTTCTGTTAGAGTAAAACAAGAACGTACTATATTCTATTCCACTTCATATTAAATATGACTGGACTCGCCTACAGATTTTGGCTGGGATAGAATTAATTCTTTTTCCCTGTAGCTCTCACAGTGCTATTTTTTTTTTTGAATATGTATTGAAAATGGTGTTGATAAATTAGGGGTGTTCTAGTTATTGCTGCACAAGAGGCTGGGAGGGGATCCAGATGAGACACCTCACCTCTATGGACTATAAGGACGTTTCTTACCACATGACATTGTGCTCTTCAATAAAAGCTGTGGGGAAGAAAGATGAAGGGGAGGGGGAGCGATGGCATTTGTCTTCTCAAGTCTCCATCAAGTGGAGGAGGCTGAAAAATTGCCTCCTGATGGGAAATAGTGAAGAAAGTCCTCATTGTTATGATTCCTTATTTGGCTTTGCTTTCTGTGATGGTTTGAGTCAAAACTCTCCCCCAATGACATGACACTTTCATGTAGATCTTTTACTCTACTCATTAAGTGTCTCTGCCTCAGGTTTTCTCCCTTTTACCTTTCTGA